>OX596011.1:62371345-62549309 GCA_951394025.1 Heteromyza rotundicornis | reverse complement strand
CGAACACTTCCTTTAATAGCAGTTCATATATGTGATGTCTGCATGGTAGATATAAGATATCTCGTTGTAATAGCTGCTCTAGCATTGGCGCTGCACCATTAAATTGACCAGTATTCGTAGATGTTGTGTCGAATGAAATAGCTTGAACCCGGTACAACGATTTTCCACTGCATCAACAGCTCGTATACAGACTCCGCGATGTGTTTGCCTCTCCCTTTACCTGACGATACCTTAGGCACCCCCAAGGGCTGCTCGTTACCATCATACGTGACAATTTCAGGAAGCCGGTCAACTTTCCCCATTCCTTGCAAGTCCGGCATCATTTTTCCATCCCAGTGTAGGTTGAAAAATTTCGCTTCAGCCAACTAAACGAATAAAATTAAATTTTCTTCAGAATTGCATGCATTCTTTAATGCGAAAGAATTACTTTAGGATTTTCTTTCATAAATCTGGCTATTTCTTCTCTATTCTGAGTACGGCATTCTCGAAGGGACGAACGGTTTATAACGTAATCCTTTGGGTTGCGTCCAAATGCTCGGGCAGCCTCAATCAAAACACGAACTTCTGCTACGTCACTTATCTTACATCTGTCGAAAACTGACACTAGTTCCGGATTAATGCATTTGCTTCTGCCTCTTGTTCCTTTTGGTTCGCGCGAATGAAAAGAGAATACGTAGTCGGAGGATACGCAGTCAGGTTCAATTGGAGCACTTTCCATTTCAATCGATTCAATGGATGAAAACCTTGTAACTGAAATAACATTCGTATAAAAACTCCTATTTTAAATATGCAATAAAAGAATTCACCTGTCCTTGCATTTTGCGCTTCCAGTTTTGCTCGTTTTTCACGCATTTCATTTTGTGTTTCTCGTTCCGCTCTTTTTTTTTGTTTTTGAAATGTTTTTGCGTCAACACCGAGCATGCAGTCCGGACGGCCTGGTAACAGTTGTTGCCGCAAAAATTGAGCGTCTTCCTCTTTTTCTATAATTTCGAAAACGCTCGCATGTTTGATGTCGAAAAGGTTTTCCAAATCCTCGACAAACGCTTTTTCTTGTTTTTCTTGTAATTTTCAACATCTTTTCGTGTTCTTATGCAAGGCTTTCCATTTTTCGTACAGAGAAATAACTTTTTTTTTACGTGGGCTTTGTGTCTGGTTGGGATGAATCATTACTGCGTCAGCCATCAAGTCTGAACTGTCGTCGATATTCATTCCACGGTTTCGAATACCAAAAAATAATACCAAAAAATAAACTTGGTTTTTAGAAGGCAATTTCGTTCCCATTATACTCATGCACGGTTGTCCTATTAAAAAAATATCGGTGTGCGATCTCAAATTGCTCACAATGCCGGTTGATGTGGATGCCATTTTTATTTAGATTAGTTTACTAACTTATTTAACTTAAATTAAGGTATATACTTTGAGCTATCTTTTTTATTTTGTATACTATTCGGCTTTAAATTCTCGACTTGTCATTTAAACACTCACAACTCAAATAGTTCAATTCAAATAAATCAAAATCGGTAGCACTGCTTACGGCCTACTAAAATTTCAAAAAATTAAAAAAAAATGTTTTTATGTCTATTTTGTATGGGAGTGTATAGGGGTTAAGTATATTCCGCAAAAATTAGGGGAGGAAAAATAATGGGGGTCAGTCATACATTTCACCCCTCTAGGGGCAACCCCTAAGCATCTGTGGGATTTTTCTCAGATTTCCACGATTTGTATGTCCATTTTGTACGGGAGCCCCTGTAAGAGGCGGATATAGCGGTTTAGTATGTTCCGAAAAAATGTTAAGAGATGAAAAATAATGTGGGTCGGTCATCAATTTTAGCTGTCTAGGTTTACCCTGAGTGAAGTTAGAGCCAATTTTAGATAAACGTACATTTTGTATGGTGGCCCCTCTAAGGGGTGGAGATAGGGACTAAATATGTTTCGCAAAAATGTTGGGGAGAGAAAAATATGCGGGGTCAGTCATAAATCCCAACCCTCTAGAAGCTACACCTCGGCAGCTATGGGGCTAGGTCTATCCATCACCAATTTTTTTGAAATTTGACCTCGATGAGGGTCGGTTTACCCCCATCCCACCCCCTATATTTTTTGGCTCACTCATTTTATGGTCGAACCTCACAAAATTAGGGGGTGATGCGTATCAAAATCCCATTATTAAAAATCCCATATATCACTATGTCATAGCTATTGTACAATGCAATTATGCATACATATTGTTGTTTATTTTAATGTGTGAATGAGTGGAACAAAAATAGATTTGATCAAGTTTTCATCATGTCGGTCTCTTCTAATATAGAAAAAGTTGCACTAATGTTGTAAAATACATCTCATAACCAAGAGAATAACTTTGTTTGGCACAAGTAACTAAATAAGCTCCACCCACAAATCCGCACCATCAATGCAACTTCGATGGAATAATGTTGAAGAAAATATATTCCGAACTTTATTGCAACTTATTATGTTGCAAATTTTACGATTTATGTTTTTTGTCTAGTATTAAAACTTAAATGCAACAAATTTTTCTTGTTCTTCTTCGAAATATGTTGCATGTGCTAGTAGGGAAGAGTGTATGGAGGCGCATTCCTGTATTTTGGAAACGCGATTGGCGACAAAAGTAGTCCACATACAAGGTGGCTTTTGTAACCAGGATAAGACAATTGTAGAATCGGTCCAACAATAAATTTTTTCGATTTCGATTTCAAACTCATTTGGAATGGAACAAAGTATTTCGGACGACAACACCGCTCCACAGAGTTCCAATCGAGGGAGGGAAATAGTTTTTACAGGTGCTACTTTGGTCTTTGAAGTCAACAAATTAGTAGTAATGTCCGATGGTGATTTTTGAACACGAATATAAATGGCCGCCGCGTATGCTTTTTCGGAAGCATCGCAAAAAGCATGAATCTGAACTTTCGATTGAGGTGTGTAATGAACCCACCTAGGGATTTTAATCAAATTAATGGACGAGTAGTTACTCAAAAACTCGTTCCATTTATTCGCTGTTGCTAACGGCAACTCGTCGTCCCACTCAATTTTGTGCAACCAACTTGCTGCATTACAATTTTTGCAACGACAACAATTGGCGCAAGCCATCCAACTGGATCAAATAATTTTGCTATCAGCGACAGTACTTCCCGCTTAGAATACGACGATTTTTGTTCTAATGGGGGAGCAATAAATTAGAACACATCTAACCTAGCGTTCCAGCGCACCCCAAGAGTTTTGACATTGCTGGTTGCATCAAATTCCGAAAATTCTTCATCTAGTAGATGGTCTTTAGGCAGATCTCGCAGATATTCTTTACTGTTGGATGTCTACTTTCGCAATTAAAAACCAGCTGACGCCAAGGCTGATGTCAATTCATTACGTGACTTGACCGCTGTGGCCACATCATGGGTACCAGCGAGCGCATCGTCTACATACATAAACTTTCGAAGAATACGCGCCGCCAAAGGGTGCTCTGAACTAGGGCTGGTGATTTTCAACACTTCGAAGTTTTCTTCGAAGTTTCGAAGACTTCGAAGACTTCGAAGCTTCGAAGTTATAACGTGCTTCGAGCATATGGAAGCTTCGAAGGTTAAAAAACTTCGAAGTCTTCGATTTTTTTCTTTGGAATAATATAAATGTACGACTAGTCCTTTTTGGGCGAATCAGGCCAAGCAGAATCATGTCAGGTAGGATTACCATTTGCGTATTTGGAACTTTTATGGGTGAATCATGTCAGGTGGGATTGCAGCTGCCACCAGTAGCGTATTTGGAAGTTTTATGTGTGATTCATGTCAGGTGGATTTGCAGCTGCCACCTGTTGCGTATTTGGAACTTTTATGGGTGAATCATGTCAGGTGGGACAGCAGCTGCCACCAGGAGCGTCATTTGACATTTTTTTGGATGATTCATGTCAGGTGGGATGGCAGCTGACCCCCAGGTGCGTCTTTGGAACTTTTATGGGTGAATAATGTCAGGTGTTATTACAGCTGCCACCAGGTGTGTCTTAGGGTCCATTTTTGTGTGAACCACGTCACATGGGATTATACATACCGCCAAGTGCATCACTGGAACTTTTTTGGGTGAATTACGTCGTTTGGGATTATACATACTGCCAAGTGCGTCATTGGGACCTTTTTGGGTGTGGTTCTTCAATTGTGAGTTGGTATAATCCCAATAGAGGTAATTCACACAAAAAAATTTCAAAGACGCACCTGGTGACAGCTGTAATCCCACCTGGCATGATTCATCCAAAAATGTTCCAATGACGCACCTGGTGGCAGCTGTAATCTCACCAGGGATGATTCACCCAAAAATTTTCCAAGGACGCACTTGGTGGCAGCTGTAATCCCACCTGGCATGATTCATCCAAAAAAGTTGCAATGACGCACCTGGGGGCAGCTGTAATCCCACCCGGCATGATTCACCCAAAAAATGTCCAAGGAAGTACTTGGTGGCTGCTGTAATCCCACCTGGCATGATTCACCCAAAAAAAATCCAAAGACGCACCTGGTGGCTGCTGTAATCCCACCTGGCATCATTACTCTTGGCCTGATTCGCCCAAAAAAGACGAGTCGTACATTTATATTATTCTAAAGTAAAAATCGAAGACTTCGAAGCTTCGAAGTTTTTTAACCTTCGAAGCTTCGATATATTCGATGCACATTATCTACGAAGAACTTCGTGTAAACTTCGAAGCTTCGTCTAAAAAAACTTCGAAATTCGAAGTCTTCGGAAAAACTTCGAAGTATTCGAAGTTTCGAAGGCTTGGAAGGAAAGTAGCAACCCTACTCTGAACATCGTTAGCTAGTTGCAGAAGTGTGCGTATTGCAAGAAAAGGTGCACAATTAACCCCAAAAGTTACTGTCTGAAGCTGAAAATCGGAAACCTCTTCATTAGGTGAACATCTAAACAAAATTCTTTGGAAGGGACTATGTTTCGGAACCACAAGAATTTGACCGTACATCTTTTGGATGCCACTATTAAATACAAATTTGTATAATCCACCTCAAAATCAGAAAAGGCAAATCGGCCTGCAAGACAGGGCCAATATGCAGCATGTTGTAGTGTATACATACAAGTCTACATTACCTACCCCTGCATTTCATTAGTACAAATGCACCGACAATGTATCGACATGCTAACGCTGCACTTTTGAGTACGCTGACCCAATATACACAAATGGTTCTGGACGTTGTCAACAACAATTGAGGCAATCAGGGCAACGGGTGCAAATGAAATGCAGAACATAAGTATAATTATATTATTGTAGTGCAAGTAAGTAGGATAGATTAAGAACTAATGTATAACAGTTATAAGTAAAGATATAAAAGAGCCGCGTTGGCCACTAATAAAACCAGACTGAATTGGAACTCTGTTCTTTTACTTTCTCATCTAATTGTGGTGCCTAGCGCCAATCCCTTGTATGCTTGAAGAAGCTTAAAATCTTCAAATACACAACACTTTACTCTACATGGCGATCTTGCCACTCCAACCTTGGAGTTTTACTGAGACGATCCAGCGTAACGAGTCCATTGTAATGGGCATAGTTAGGTTAAGATAAAAATCATCAACATGGACTATTATTTCACTGAACACGAACCAAGCAAAATGAAAATTTTTGAGTTTAATGATGAACAAGATGCGGCAATTGCAAAGGCCACCATGTCCGTAGCAGAGGAGGTGGCTAACGAACCAAAAGTGGCAAATCCAATGAACCGATACGAAACGGAGAAATCATTCATCTGCTCAGTGACTCGGAAGACGATTCTTACGAAATTCTGGGTTTTATAACGTTGGCATCACCACCGGTGTGCATCTCGAAACCATTTTCTATCTCTGATCCAGTATCATTGGGAAGCATTGAAACCACAGCAATGCAAAGGGTTTAAGTACCCGTGAACGCCGAGGAAGCACCAACAATTGGCGCCTATCAATTCGATTATGATGATGATTGTCATGATCACTGCATTGATATGTCAATGATGTTCGCCGAAGCTGTTAGGAGGACACACAATGGCGAAAATGTCTTTTATCATTTTGTAACGTTCCATATTAAATTGCTCACCATCAACATCCTATGAAACTACTATCTATTATACATTTTTTTTATATTTTACGATTTTTACTAAATTTGCATTTGTCAAAATATTTTATTTAAAAAAAAAAAATTTGTAAATAAACCCGAATTGATTAAATTTTCATTTTTAAAGTTACAATTTCTAAATAAATTTTACGCGCTAAATTAAGTAATAGGCTAATTTAATTGTTAAATAACAAAAAAAAAATAAAAAATTAAAGCATTTGAAATATTCACAAAATATTAACTAAATATTAACTAAATTAATTTTGTTGCAAACAATAAACAAACAAAAAATATATATATATATATATTACCATATTATTATTGTATATGAAAAATAACAATAACAACAACAGAAACGCTACTCCAATTACACAAACCAAAAGGTACACATCATAAACAATGAAGGAAATTATCAGGGAAACGATCAGGGCTCGGAAAAAAAAGTTATTCCGGACAGCCAAAACTAAAAATTTATAAAATCTCGGATAACAATTCCAATTTCATAAAAATTAAGTACAAAAACAATTTTATGACTTTTTTAATCGACACTGGCGCAGACATTTCACTCTGTAAAATTAATAAACATGTAGATAACGATTTTTATAATCCAGATGAAAAATGCAAATTAACGGGCATTACAAACGAAGAAATTTTTTCACTAGGTAGCATAAGCCTAACACTTAATTTTGGGGAGGAATCCAGCAAACATGAGTTTCAACTGGTCAATTCAAAATTTCCGATTGAAACTGATGGTATATTAGGTAGAGACTTTTTGAAGAAATTTCTTTGCAAAATAGATTACGAAACTTTTACCATTTCAGTATTGATAAACGAATCACTAATCATTTTACCTATGCATTCAAAATCCTTTAATACAATGACAATAAAAGTTCCACCAAGAACTGAAATCATACAACCAATTCGTATCAAACTAACAGAAGATACAGTTATTCTAAATAAAGAAATACAAGAAGGCATTTTTTTGAGTAATTCAATAGCACCAAAAAACGGCATGACACATAAAAAATTTTAAACTCAACGGATAAGGAAATAATTTTAAATGGTATTCAGTTGGAAACTGATTCTCTGAACAATTACAACATTTTGACCTACGACAACACAAAACCAAAATATTCGCAAAAACGATTGAATAAGATTTTAGAAACATTAAACATACAGTGTAATGACAGAAAAATTAAAAACGACTTGACAAACATTTTCCAAACGTACCAGGACGTATTCCACTTGGATAACGAACCCTTGACAACAAATAATTTTTACACTCAAAACATAACGACAACAGACAACACACCAGTTTACATTAAAAACTATAGACTACCACAGACACACACTGACGTAATGAATGAACAATTCAAGCTGCACCCATTCGAAGTGGAGTTGGTTGCATTAAAAACAACGCGAATCGCTGTAGTTCGACTGTCAGGTTTAATAACAGGATGATGAGGTAAATAACAGTGGGAAGGATTGTATTCAAAAGGGGCAACAGGGACTTGTTTCATATGATGAAGGTCACCATACTCTGATATAATGGCATCGTAAAGAGCCTTAAAATCTGGCTTTCGCAGCAGAGAATTTCGTTTCGGAGAAACTGTTTAAGGGCTATATTTCGTGAATAGCTAAGTCGAATCTCAGATGGAAAATTCGACTTAAAAGGTAGAGTTACTATGTAACATCCCGATGGGTCACGCCGGGTAGTCTTGACGAAATTGTCTTCGCAGAACTTATCGGCCGAAGATACGAACTTTTTCTTGGGATCCTCCTCAAGTTCTCAGAATTTTTAGGACAGGAAACCTTAGTAGCAAAACAAGAAATTTGTGTAGTAGGTACAGGGCCCGTAAGGATCCAACCGAAGACAGTCTGTTGAGAAATGAGACTGCCCAGAATATTGCGTTTGATTCCATCCAGCAGAACATATGGATAGAGATCGCTGCCGATGAGCATATCCACCGGCGAACTTTGCCAGAAATTGGCATCTGCCAACGGAACGTTGGGCAGCGTTTGATCACGAAGTGATGCGATAGTAGTTGAGGGTAAATTGTTCGTAATGCGGGGCAACACAAAAGCCACTGCTTCGATTTGTATATTCAAATCTAAAGGAGACCCGATCGTAAAACAGCACTGTTTGCTAGAAGTAGCAGAAAACGATTGATTAATTCCAGAAATTCTGGATTGAGTTGCAGTCGCGGGAAGTTTCAATAACTTCCGCATGCGGTTAGAAATAAAAGAAGCTTCTGACGCAGAGTCTATCAACGCACGTGCTGAGTAGACAGTGCCCAAGTGGCAAATGTTCACCATGGCTGTGCCTAAGAGGACATTAGTAGCTCTAAAAGTGAAGCATTTCTCTATGCCAAAAATTGGCTCAGCTTGGAGAGAAGTGGACTGTATTGATTGTTGAAATGTGTGTCGATGACAGTTTCCCGAAGTGCGGGACCCTGGAGGGAAATCTACACTAGTTGATGATTGACCTAGTTGGGAAACATTAATTTCACTAGAGCGTAACCCTGAGTGAGAAGTACCAATGAATGAAGTTGGGGCAAAAGTTGAAACAATATGTTCAAGAGGGCGGGGTCCTAAAGGAACAGTTTGGTTGAAGGCTGAAAATGTGAAACATTATTTTCTATAGGACGGGGCACATCTATATGTAGAAGCGTATGATGACGCTTCTGACAGCTGGAGCAAACAGAAGAGCTCTTACAACCTTCAACCTGATGATTTTTGCATAAACAATTGATGCAATATTCACATAGAGAAAAAACATGGTTGACCCAATCATATTTTAAGGGGAACATATTATGATTGGCGAAATGTTTGCACCAACCATCCACTGAAAATGTACATGGTTGCAGCCAAAATGTACATGATTGCAGCCAAAATGTACACGATGGCAAAATAAAAATGTACATGGTTGCAGCCAAAATGTAGATGATGGTTACAATCATGTGAACCAATTTTTAGTTAACTTTTAATAATATTTCAATATCTACTTTTTAATTATTTTATATTATATTATTAATATTTCAATGTAATATTAGTTGATTGTTATATTATATTAAAGAAATAAAATTCATATAAATTTTTCTATACTTACTTACGTTTGGCCGTGCCGAGATTTGAACCCGGGACACTTGGGTTGCTGACGAAGCGCGTTAGCACGTTTAGCTACTACTGCCTTACATTTATTATGTTCTAAATGCATACATATACTAATCATATGACATTTTCGTGAGTATTCATTCAGGCCAACCATTATATGATTGTCATTATCATTATTGAATATCCAATCATGTTAATTATTGCCTGCATCATATTATGATTTCTGAAATCATTCGCTTTGTCACCCCAACCATAAATGCTCGCTACAATCATAATATTATTGATATGAAGCCTTAACCGCAGTCCAAAGTGATTTTATTTCTTCACTTTGAGTGCTCAAATTGACTTGGGTGTGTGTTGCTGGCGGTAGGTCCGCAAAAGCTGCATCAAATATAACCAATTGGTCCGCAGCGAGAAAAAAAGTCTCAAAAGCTGACATTTTTTTTTCTTTTAAAAAGGAAAACTTTAATTAAAAGCAATAATTTGCACGAAATGAGAGCTAAAATCATCGTAGATGAATGCCTGAGACACTTAGGGGTGACACTGAAGGTTGTGGAGAACTTAGATCAAAAGATCATGTACGCAGCAAGCGTTTTTGCTGCACAAGAATTGCAATTTCCTTTAAATAAAAGGGTCGAGACGTTTCGTACACGTTATAAAATTTATTGACTTCTTCCTTTCAATTCTAAAAAGCAAGTGATTTGCAAGGGAAAAGTGAGTTTCATACATAGCAAAGATACAGCTTTCGTTACTGTTAGAGAGAGTGTGCTGAATTACAATATTCATTTCAATGAGTAATTAATATTAATAAAAGTGAGATCTCAGATAATTTAGGGTTGCGATCTCCTCCGACATCCACCCCCCGTTGGAAGGGGTACTCTTTCAACCGCCTCATCATCAATAGGTAGTTGACAAATTTTGGAAATGGCTCTCCTAGTTGTGCCAAAACTTGTGCGCAGGATTGCTACGCGAGCTACGCCATCATCACCCTTGATTGTATCAACCACTCTTGCTAGAGGCCACTTAAAGGGCGGTAGATTTTCATCCTTCAACAGGACTGCAGAACCGATAGTAATGTTAGGGTTTGACGAACGCCACTTGCTACGTTCTTGCAATAGCGTTAGATACTCTGTACTCCACTTCTTCCAGAATAGTTGCTGCAAATAGCAAATGCGCTGCCATCTACCAAGTCGATGTATGTTTAACGAGGTGACATCTGTTTCAACTACGGAGGTAAAAGGCGCACCAGTAAGAAAATGGGCGGGAGTAAGTACCTCCAAGTCGTCTGGGTTATCTGTAAGGGGAAAGAGAGGCCGAGAATTTACAATTGCTGAAATTTGGCAGACAAGAGTTCGAAGCTCTTCAAAGTTCATGGCAGCAAGGCCGACGACACGCCAAAAATGATACTTCGCGATTTTAATAGAAGCTTCCCAAAGTCCCCCGAAATGGGGCGACCTAGGCGGAATGAACTTCCAATCAATGCTGTCCCCGAGACACTGCTCTCTCACTGCCTGTATGTGATTTTGATTCTGAAATAGGTGCTTCAGCTCCGCCAGCTCATTTTTTGCGCCTACAAAATTTGTAGCGTTGTCCGACCAAATTGTTTTTGGCTTGCCACGAATGCAGATGAATCTCCTTAGAGCGGCTAAGAACGATGCCGTAGACAAATCTTTCGTAAGCTCCAAATGTATAGCCTTAGTGGCAAAGCATATAAAAAGGCAAATGTAGCACTTAACTGCTGGTCTATTTCGCACTTCCGATTGATAATAGAACGGACCGCAAAAATCGATGCCAGTCACTAGAAATGCTCTGCTGGCCTGCACACGCTCCTGAGGTAGGTTTCCCATGATATGCTCAATCGTTCTTGGCTTCATCCGAAAACATATTATGCATTTATTTGTAACTCGACTGACGGTTTTCAGCCCACCAACCGGCCAATACTGCAATCGAATTGACGCCAATAGCGATCTTGGGCCAGCATGTAAAAATTTATTATGAAAATATATGATAATTGAATCGGTAATAGGGTGCCGTTTGGGCAAAATTATTGGGTGCCTTGACGCAAAATCCAACGAAGAATTTTGAAGACGCCCACCCACACGTATGAGACCAGCCGAATCGATGAAAGGATTTAAACAATAAATTTTGCTTGATGAGTTGACCGCTTCCTTATTTTCCAAATCTCGATACTCCGCATTTAAGTGCACGCGCTGGATCATACGTAGAAGCATGAATGTTCCTTGTTGCAAATCAGTAGCTGTGATAGGAGCAGCGGGCGTTGACCGGCATACCATACGAAATTTGTATATATATCCATAAATTCGCTGCATTTTCCCAAATGAATTGCGAAACTTGCAGTCTTGAGAAAAATCAATTACCTTTGATGTAGAGATCAACACCACCTTCCTTTTCTCAGGAAGGTCACGTATTAAAGCTGGACATTCAGGCCAGCAACCATTTTCGAGAAAAGGAGGCCCGCATTTCCAAAATGTTGATTTTATTAGCTCTTTAAGAGTAGCTCCTCGCGACAAAATGTCAGCTGGATTGAGCTGAGTAGGAACGTAGAGCCATTGAAAGCCGCTCGTAAGTGTTTGAATTTCACTCACTCTATTAGAAACGAAAACATTATAGCTAGAAGGTTCCTCTCTTAGCCACGAGAGCACTATCGTAGAGTCCGACCAGCAGTGGACATCTCCTTTAAAAATTCCTAATTTCGATATTGAGTGCACGAGGTGCGCCAGCAGCGCAGCAGCTGAAAGCTCTAGTTTTGGGACAGTGAGCACTTTTAGAGGCGAGACTCTCGACTTCGAACAGAGCAAATTGGTTTTTGTAGTACGACCATTTTTTGCGGAAACGTAGACACATACGCCATATGCTGACAAGCTGGCATCGCAAAATGCGTGAATTTCAAGCACGGAGTCAGGGAGCATGACAAATCGAGGAAAAGAAAAATGATCGACGAACTGAAATTCAGCACACAAATCCATCCATTGCGAGTGAAGCGATTGAGGCAGACTCTCATCCCAGTCAAGGTTCTCCTTCCACAAATGCTGAATAAAAATTTTTGCTTTTGTAATAATTGGTCCAATCAGCCCAAGCGGGTCGTATATCCGAGCAACTAGTGAAAACACGGAGCGTTTTGTCGTTCGTTTTGAGAATGTGAGTTGAGCAATTGAAAAGAGAAAGTTGTCAGTATTTGGATTCCATGCCAGCCCGAGAGTTTTTGTTACTTCAGTACCGTCATGAAATTTTAGAAAAGTATCTCTATCCGTTTCTGGTATTTCGTTCAAAACTTGTGGCTCACTGGAACACAATTTTCGCAATTTAAATCCAGCCTTACCGAGCATTGCAGCAGTTTGTTGTAAAATGCAGCGAACTTCTTCTATAGAATCTGCTCCAGATATCATGTCATCTACATAGAAATCCCTGCGAACGATTTTTGAAGCTATTGGTGAATTAGTCTCCTCGTCTATGGCAAGCTGGTGCAAACTTCTAATGGCAAGAAAAGCAGCAGGCTTGGTGCCATAAGTAACAGTGTCTAGTTTATAAATTCTAATTTCCTCTTCTGGACTATCCCTCCACAAGATACACTGAAGAAAATTGTCGGGATATGACATGCGTACGCATCTGTACATTTTACAAATGTCACCAGTCAAAGCTATTCGAAAAGATCGAAAACGAAGAAGAATTTCACATAACTTTGCCTGAATAGTTGGGCCGGCCAAGAGAATTTCATTCAACGAAACACCAGAAGACGTGGCTGCCGAGCCGTCAAATACTACTCGCAATTTCGTTGTAGTACTATCTTCTTTAAATACGCAGTGGTGCGGCAAATAATATGTGGCCACTTCAGCTGGGATAGAAGTAACTAAAGACATATGATTAAGTTCAGAATATTCCTTTATGAACAAAGTATACAACAACTTTAAGTCAGGGCGACGCAAAAGTCTTTTTTCTAAATTTTTAAATCGATGCATTGCTGCCTGATACGAGTTTCCAAGTTTACTAGCACATAGCTTAAATGGCAAGCGAACCGAGTATTCCCCCGATGGTAGACGACGAACGTTTTCAACAAAGTGTCTCTCACACAGCAACTCCTCCCTTGTAGCCCTTGGTCTGTAACGACAGGATGTTTTAAACTCAATAGTGGGTGGTAGCCTTTCGCACGTACTGGTATGGGTCTAGCTCGCCGGCATTGGGGTGAGTTTTTGCTACTCCACTACCAAACATCGTTAACAAAAAATCTACGTGCTCTGCAAAATGAACTCTAAAAAAAAAACCAAACCAAATATCTGTGAAATTAAACCCCTTATAGAATGTAAGCTGAACCTACAGCTACAACAACAACAGAATAGTTCGCCCTTGGATCAGATGTTACGATCCCTTATGCCCACCCAACCATGTATTCTCGAACCCCGAAGTGTCCATATGCGAGAATACCCTAATACTAATGAACGGCTACTAGGTCAATTCAATAAATTCTTAAAACTTCATATTGAATTCTACAATGTTTATTTTATTAATTCCAGTGTCTTCCATAATGCTAACATTATCATAATTATGTTAATATTAAATTTACATTGATATTCTCATTAGTAGAAGGTTGAGTTTCAAAATAAATTTTATTAACAGAGCATATTGTAACATTTCGCAACCAAAAGGTTAATTATTCTGACAACTTTGCCAAATTAAATGTTAAATCGCTTAACCGCCTAAGCATTCAATGTTAACCTCTTAGCATAATAACTATGTAAACATCATTTCAATCTCGTAAAAATTCTAGCAAAACAAACCGTACGATCATGTTACTGTTAACATTAGAGTACATTCGATATTAACTAACTGGCAAAATTACTCGCTAAACGTATCATGATAAATTAACATAGTGATCATTAAAGAACGAAGTTCAGCAATGTAAATGTATAAGTGAGCTAATTAATATGGCTCCCCGAAATCGTATTTGAAGGCGATTCCATAAGTGTGTGTTTGTGCGTGTATTAATATTTTACATTAGGCTTAAAGACAAAAGGTTTTATTTAGTTTAATTCTGATTTCTTTCAAACAAAAATTTTTAATGTACTAAAATTTAATTCACGAAATTAGATTTAACGCAATAATTTGATTTCACATTATTACATGGTCTTAATCATTTTAATATCGAAGAAATTACATTTTTTTTTTTTTTTTTTTTAGTTCCTTTTATATCAAAGTAAAATTCTTTTCATTTTTGTCATTTTTATTTAACATTAGGATTGATCACGAGAATTAAATGTGGTAAAGTAAAATATAATAAAGAAAGAATAGAAACACTTACATGTTCAAAACTCCGTCAGCTGGCCAGTCGTCGGGTGACAAGAGAATTACTGTTGTTATGGGTAGGGGGGGGGGGAGGGAAATTGTTTTTTTTTTTTCTCTTTTACTTTAACCTTAGTTACATTTAGATTGTTTCAATTATGTTCTTTCACAACTTTATTTCACCATTTACCAAATATTTAATTCTCTTTACTCTATATTTATTTATTATACCCCCACACTCACTGTGGCAGGGTATACTCACTTTGTCACAACGTTTGTAACGCCCATAAGGAGGCGTGTCCGGTATGGAAAAGTATATATATTCTTGATCAGTATCACCTCCTGCGTCGATTTAGCGATGTCCGTCTGTCCGTCTGTCCGTCCGCACGATAGCGGTCGCAGTTTTGGAGATATCGACTTGAAACTTTGGGTACATGTTTTTCTCGTGAATACTGAGATCAAGTTCGAGAATCAGCCAAATCGGACAAAAACTGGGCGTGGCTCCCATACACCGAAAAAAAAGGTAAAAATTTTTTATTGTTGTATTCGATTGGAAATGTTTAGAAACGTATTTTTGACATGGTCCGAGGTTCCGAAGCCACATATATAAGGGTCTAAATGGGGTCTTGAGACCAATTTTTTTTTTTTTTGTGGATTTATTTGGAAATTTTTAGAAATGGATTTCGGACATGGTCCGGGCTCCAAAACCACCTATAATTGGCTCAAAATAGGGTCTTGAGACCACATTTTTATATGTTCGAGGTACTTCTTCCTACTGTGTGGGGGTATTTCAACTTCGGTATAGCCGAAGATAGTCCACTCTCTAGTTTTTTAATCTTTTAGTTTTCTTTAAGATCACTTTTAAAACTAATTTCTTCCATATTTTTTTTTTTAACTTATTGTATTCAATTTCTACATTCTAAAATGTTTTTCTTTCTTGTTTTTTTTTTTGTTTGGTTCTTTCATACATCACACACTATGGAATTGCCTTTTAGACATAAAATTATGATTTCTTTAATCAATATTTCACTACCATCTTGGCGTAACTGAAATGTCCTTGATATGACCTTCAAGCATCAATTCGGGAATAAAATAGAGGAGTGCCGTTTAACGACCTTCTCTCCTTAAAGGATCGGAATCCACAGGGGAATCTCCAAAATTAACTTTTATTTAATTTCTGGTTTTAGGAGTCTAAATGACTATTCCTTCCAAGTAAGAATCAAGTAGAGCACTATTTTTGGCTCACGTCTGCCTTCGTTGAATGATTAATTGAAATGCTGAATGAATATAACTAGTACAAGGTCTGGGCCTCTCAAATTGAAAAATGGTATGAACCTCGTGGAAATTGTCGAAACAAGGTGTTTTCGAGATATTTTAACAAATACAAAATACAAGGGTATACGGCATTTCTCAATATCAAGCATCAAACTGAGAAATCTTAAAATTCCTTATACCAACGCATTAACTTGATGTAAGTTACTCACACAAAAAGATTGAATTCATATAGGCCTTATTACTCCTAAATTACCAATACCAACAGCAATGAATTCTACTCGCAGGGTGTTTCAAGTTATTTTGGACAAATTATATTTCGGATTTTGGGACAATTCATTTCGATTCGAAATCAACCATTACAAAGCAGATAATTTTAACGAATTTAAAAGTTGCTGAAAAAGGGTTGAGTAATACTACAGTCTAATTTTTATTAGGTAGTAAGCGCTGTATGTCTTTCCCATGGAAAATACCCACACTTGCCCTCGCAAATCCTGTAATTCGTAGTAGCAATTTCCTACCCTTCTTCCAACTCGAGATTTTAAAAATTTCGGAGCTAACTTAGCGTTAAAATGCTTTGCTTTGTTGCTTTGGACAAAATTACGTCTATAAACTTCTTGTCCTGGCAATAAATTTAGAGGAGTAGAGCGCAAATTGTAAATCTTCCGATTGCATTCATATGCTTTACGCAAATTATCTTGCACGTTCGATCTGACCAACTGCAACTTATCCTGACGATCGATATCCTCACCGACTTCCAAACTATCAAGACTTCTCAACAATTCATAGGTTTCACCATGAGTTATCATTTGTTGACCGAACAACACAAAATATGGCGAATAGCCCAGAGAACTGTGAACCGAACAACGTAGTGCGGCACAAATTTTACTTAAATTTTTGTCCCAGTTACGCTGATCGTCACCAATATATGAACGAATTGAAGCTATAACCGACCGATTGACTCGTTCGGATGCATTCGATTGAGGGGAGTAAATAGCAGTACAAACATGTGAAATTCCATACTTCGACAAAAATGATTCAAAAATGTTTGACTTGAACTGGGAACCATTGTCTGTTATAATGACTTCAGGAACACCAAACAGCATAAACACGTCATTCTCTAGGAATTCACAAATTTTCGACGAAGTAGACTTTCTTAATGCTTTCAGAATTGGGAATTTTGACATATGGTCGAGCACTATAAAAATCGATGTATTGCCATTCTTCGAACGAGGGTAAGGTCCTAGCAAGTCCATATAAATTTTTTGAAAAGGACGAGAAGATTTTGCCTGAGAACCCATTGGAGGACGAAGAACCGCATTAGGAGCTTTCGATTGCTTGCAAAGATCACAATGCGAAATAAATTGATGAACTTCAGATGCCATTTTCGGCCAGTAAAAATTCCTGCGAATTTTCTCTAAAGTTTTGGTGATGCCACAATGTCCAGCTGTTGGCGGACAGTGAGCGCTTGTGATCACATCGGTAGTGAGCGCGGTAGGAATCCATAACTTCCACAAAGACGCTTCCGAAATGGGATCCCCATCTGCGAAATTTGTTCTTTTGTATATAAATTTGTCAATTATTTTCAAATCTGGCAATGTAGCTTGATTTGCTTCTATATTTTGTTGTAATTTGAGATACTCCTCTGTTCTGAAATGGGGGGAGTGTAGATCAACTATTTGCAACGGCGCAAAATCCATTTTGTCAATTTCCTCGAGTCGAGACAAAGCATCTGGTACAACATTCAAACTACCCTTTCGATGTTCTATCGAAAAGTCGAACCCTTGAAGTTTCAATGACCAACGAGCAAGACGACCATTCAAGTCTGCTTGACGCATCAACCATTGCAAACTTGCATGGTCAGTAATGACCTTGAAATTGTGTCCTTCTACGTATTCGCGGAATTTCTGAATACTTAATATCGCAGCTAGACACTCTAATTCAGTGATGGAGTAATTCTTTTGAGCGCGATTTAACTTGTGCGAGAAGTAAGCAATTGGTCTTTCGACTCCTTCTTCATCTTCTTGCGCAAGAACTCCTCCAACACCAGAAATAGAAGCATCACACTGAATGACAAACGGACGACTAAAATCAGGAGTTATTAAAAGTGGTGCAGAGGTCAACTTTTCTTTGAGCACATCAAAGGACGCTTGAGCGTCTGCATTCCATTCATAGGATCGGGATTTTGATGTTAAGTCAGTCAATGGGGAAGTTAATGCAGCATAATTGCCAATAAAGCGGCGATACCAACCCGTTAATCCTAAAAAGCGACGCAATTCACGCACACTTCGAGGTGGTAGTAAATCTACAATGGCTGAAACTTTGCCTGGATCTGGCTTCATCACGCCGTCACCAATAACATAACCCAAGTAACGTACTTCACGCATACAGAATTTACATTTATCGATATTTACCGTCAACCCTGCTTCTCGCAAAAGTTGAGCTACTTCAATTAGTAATTTAAGATGGCTAGCTAAATTTTCAGAGAGCAACAGCAGATCATCTAAGTACACGAAAACTCTGTCTTTTAAATGAGCTGGTATAATAAAATCCATAAGGCGACTCATGGTCATCGGCGCATTACATAAGCCGAATGGCATAACACGGAAACGATAAAGAGGACGGTTTGGAACTGTAAAGGCTGTCATGTCACGCGAATTTTCGTCAAGTTCAATTTGCCAGAAAGCGTGTTTCAAATCTAGTGACGTAATGTACCTAGCTTTGGGCAAACGACTAAAAATTCCATTTATTTTCGGCAAAGGAAACGCATCCTTAACCGTAACGCTATTTAATTTGCGCGAATCGAGACATAACCGAACTTTACCTTCTCTTTCTACTATCGCAACCGGACTACTCCATGGACAATTTTGTGGAGCTGGTTCAATGACACCAAGTTCCAACATACGATCTATTTCAAAATGAATTTTCTTTTCGACCGCAGGCGATACTGAAAAATAACGCTGCTTAATCGGTTTCGAGTCTTTAACAATTTCAATGGTATGTTTAAGGAGAGTTGTTTTCCCCAAACCTTCATTTTCAAATGACGGAAATAAAGATATTACGCTGTGCAACTGGGATTGCTCACCGGGATCTAATTCGTGCATACCTGGAGGCGTATGAGTGATTTCCGACTCAAGAGAAAGGGATTCTAAAAGTTTATTTATTAGGCCAAATTTATGAAAAAAATCAGCGCCTAAGTATAAATCTTGACGCAAATCAGGAATAATAAAAAGGTCTAAAGTTTTTGTGTTATTTTTGAAAGCTATTTGAGCCTTCACGCTTCCTATAATTTTATATTTTCGCCCACCTGCAGTTTCAACAAACTCGCAGAGCGACTTAAAAGGAATATGGTCTTCAAGAAATTGTTTGGCAGCATTGCCACTTATACACGATATGGACGCACCTGAATCTAACAGTGCAAATAATTCCATATTAAATAAATTTACTTTGATGTACGGCCTAGAATCATTTTTAGGTACTTCAAAAGCAGACAAAAATTTGAAACAATTTTTCCGATTTCTACGGACATTCTTCCAAAAGGAACTAATTCGATAATTTGAACGGACAGACTTTTTATTAATTTTTAATTATGTTTTAAAACTTATGTTTTCGCAAACAGACGACAACGGACAGATTCATAATTTTGTAATCTTTTATGATACGGGATAATTGGATGTAAAATAGGAGCATAATTTGAAATTAAAGAAGGGATTGAATTAATATTTTGATAAATTGAAAGTGTCTGTGTACTCACAGAGGTACTTATTTGGTTTTTACAAGGATCATCATTCATTTTTTCTTGGAGCGCAGACGGGTATTGTTGTTTACGCTCGACATCGAGTTTTCCGGATTCTGGCAATTAACACAATTTGGTTTCAGAGTATTTTCTGCACCACAGCCATAGCAGAATATAGTTCTTTCTTCAAGACAATCTACGAAACGGTGTCCTTCTTTACGACAATTCCAACATGTCAGTTTTCCTAATTCACAAATATCTTCGCAAATTAAGTCACTAGTGTCAGTTTCCATTTCGCAAACTTGTCGACGACCACGACGAATATTGGGTTTCTCAATATCCTCTAGTAGAGTTTCACGTCTAAGAATCAAGTATCTAAGCTGAGCAACAGAAGTAATATTTTGATAGAATAATTCATATCGAATTTTAGGACGCAAATTCCTACGCAAAATTTCTAACAATTCGGGATCTTGTATTGCATAATGCAATCGATCACAAAGGAAGAGTATGGCATTATAATAGTCATCGAAGCTTTCGTTTTCTTTTTGTTTTCGGTCATGAATCAATTCAAGAACATCGCTATCAGACAGATGATCGACAAAATGGGCACGTAAGAAAGTACAGAGATTTTCCCAAATTATCCTTTCAACAGACCTACGATATCTCCAATACCAGTCAAGGCCTTTCTCTTTAAAAAGGATATGAGAGTGCTCACTCAACATATTAAAATCTTCTACAGAAGGACGATTTTGGCTTGAAGCTAAATTCGAAGTGTTATTATTTATTGGAGGAAATTCTTCACTCGGCCAATCAGGTTCTACTGTACGGCGCACAGACAACTGACTAATTTGCTGAGAAAGATTAAGGATTGTATTTTGTAAAGCAGATAAATCGGAGTTAAACTTCGATTCTAAATTTAAAATTCTATTATTAAGGTTAACATCATCGCGTATGGGAGCAGATGATATTGGAGGTTGCCTAATTTCGTTTGCACCTAAGGGCAATGACAAATTTCTAGAAGAAGAATTTAAATTAGGACCAGCAATGGACCAATCAAGGGGATTTTGTGTTCTTGTATTAGCTCTAGTAATACGTCTAGGAATCGCACCTTGTGATCTTTCAGAATTTGAATTTGGTTGCGTCATAACGTCAGTTAAACTATTAACCGTACAACGTTTACGACACTGAGGACAAGTTGTGGATGTCTTAATCCAATCAAGAATGCAATTGCGATGATAATAGTGCATACAACGTGTAATAGCCACAATAGAAGTCGGTTCAATTTGTTGACTACAAACCGTACAAATTCCAAAATCTATTTGATTTAATAATGGTAAATTGTCACTACTATGTCTCACCGCCATTGATCAAAATCATAAAAAAAATAACAAAAATAATAACGCAAAAAAAAATTATTAAAGATTTATATACATATAAATTCGACCCTATGTGTAACCGAACACATATGTAATTAATATGGGTCTAATTATTCTTTGTTGTTGCAGCAATGGGAAAAGGAGTTGAGTATTTGATTAATCGTAATTATTTCTTTCGGTACGTAATCGCAAACATATCTTTAATAAATCGGACGAAAGCAACTAAATATATCACAAATCGTAATTCCAAGAAAAATTAAATGAATTCGCCTCGACCCACGACCCTCAAAATACTCAATAGAAAATAAAATAAAAACCACATGAAGTTGCAATAAAGTTAACTGAAATTTGTACTAACAATCGGTCTAGGCAATATGTCAGCACAATTACTCCAGCAATTCCACAAAGCTTGCACAAAAATCAGAACAAAATTACAAGGGAAAAAAATGAATTTGTGGGAACTATTAGCAAAGATAAAATAGCTAAAGCTTCTATAACCCTAAGGTTTTAATTCGTATAGCCCCACGTTGGGCGCCATTTGTAACGACAGGATGTTTTAAACTCAATAGTGGGTGGTAGCCTTTCGCACGTACTGGTATGGGTCTAGCTCGCCGGCATTAGGGTGAGTTTTTGCTACTCCACTACCAAACATCGTTAACAAAAAATCTACGTGCTCTGCAAAATGAACTCTAAAAAAAAAACCAAACCAAATATCTGTGAAATTAAACCCCTTATAGAATGTAAGCTGAACCTACAGCTACAACAACAACAGAATAGTTCGCCCTTGGATCAGATGTTACGATCCCTTATGCCCACCCAACCATGTATTCTCGAACCCCGAAGTGTCCATATGCGAGAATACCCTAATACTAATGAACGGCTACTAGGTCAATTCAATAAATTCTTAAAACTTCATATTGAATTCTACAATGTTTATTTTATTAATTCCAGTGTCTTCCATAATGCTAACATTATCATAATTATGTTAATATTAAATTTACATTGATATTCTCATTAGTAGAAGGTTGAGTTTCAAAATAAATTTTATTAACAGAGCATATTGTAACATTTCGCAACCAAAAGGTTAATTATTCTGACAACATTGCCAAATTAAATGTTAAATCGCTTAACCGCCTAAGCATTCAATGTTAACCTCTTAGCATAATAACTATGTAAACATCATTTCAATCTCGTTAAAATTCTAGCAAAACAAACCGTACGATCATGTTACTGTTAACATTAGAGTACATTCGATATTAACTAACTGGCAAAATTACTCGCTAAACGTATCATGATAAATTAACATAGTGATCATTAAAGAACGAAGTTCAGCAATGTAAATGTATAAGTGAGCTAATTAATATGGCTCCCCGAAATCGTATTTGAAGGCGATTCCATAAGTGTGTGTTTGTGCGTGTATTAATATTTTACATTAGGCTTAAAGACAAAAGGTTTTATTTAGTTTAATTCTGATTTCTTTCAAACAAAAATTTTTAATGTACTAAAATTTAATTCAAATTTGATTTCACATTATTACATGGTCTTAATCATTTTAATATCGAAGAAATTACATTTTTTTTTTTTTTTTTTTAGTTCCTTTTATATCAAAGTAAAATTCTTTTCATTTTCGTCATTTTTATTTAACATTAGGATTGATCACGAGAATTAAATGTGGTAAAGTAAAATATAATAAAGAAAGAATAGAAACACTTACATGTTCAAAACTCCGTCAGCTGGCCAGTCGTCGGGTGACAAGAGAATTACTGTTGTTATGGGTAGGGGGGGGGGGGAGGGAAATTGTTTTTTTTTTTCTCTTTTACTTTAACCTTAGTTACATTTAGATTGTTTCAATTATGTTCTTTCACAACTTTATTTCACCAT
This sequence comes from Heteromyza rotundicornis, assembly GCA_951394025.1. Lineage (NCBI taxonomy): Eukaryota > Metazoa > Arthropoda > Insecta > Diptera > Heleomyzidae > Heteromyza > Heteromyza rotundicornis. Next base: position 62,526,556 of record OX596011.1, on the reverse strand, counting down.
TTACCAAATATTTAATTCTCTTTACTCGATATTTATTTATTTTTTAATCTTTTAGTTTTCTTTAAGATCACTTTTAAAACTAATTTCTTCCATATTTTTTTTCTTTAACTTATTGTATTCAATTTCTACATTCTAAAATGTTTTTCTTTCTTGTTTTTTTTTTTTGTTTGGTTCTTTCATACATCACACACTATGGAATTGCCTTTTAGACATAAAATTATGATTTCTTTAATCAATATTTCACTACCATCTTTGAATTCGTGACTTTTTGCAATTTACAGGCCCTTTAATCTTGGGACTTTGGCTTCACTTTTTACACTAATCACTATATCGGCTACGACGATACTGCTCATTGCAGGTAGAAAGTTGAAGATTCAGCGGGAGAACTAAGCATCTGGGGGTGCAGGTGGCCAAGAGAAGGAGGAAAGAAGAAGAGAGGAGAACCCGTAGCAATGCTTTGGCTCGCGCCAATATCGAACAAGGCGGCTGCGATGGGATATCTTTTCTGGTCCGATTTCAAAGAACAACCTTGTCAAGTATTTGTACCTTGGCGTAACTGAAATGTCCTTGATATGACCTTCAAGCATCAATTCGGGAATAAAATAGAGGAGTGCCGTTTAACGACCTTCTCTCCTTAAAGGATCGGAATCCACAGGGGAATCTCCAAAATTAACTTTTATTTAATTTCTGGTTTTAGGAGTCTAAATGACTATTCCTTCCAAGTAAGAATCAAGTAGAGCACTATTTTTGGCTCACGTCTGCCTTCGTTGAATGATTAATTGAAATGCTGAATGAATATAACTAGTACAAGGTCTGGGCCTCTCAAATTGAAAAATGGTATGAACCTCGTGGAAATTGTCGAAACAAGGTGTTTTCGAGCTATTTTAACAAATACAAAATACAAGGGTATACGGCATTTCTCAATATCAAGCATCAAACTGAGAAATCTTAAAATTCCTTATACCAACGCATTAACTTGATGTAAGTTACTCAGACAAAAAGATTGAATTCATATAGGCCTTATTATTCCTAAATTACCAATACCAACAGCAATGAATTCTACTCGCAGGGTGTTTCAAGTTATTTTGGACAAATTATATTTCGGATTTTGGGACAATTCATTTCGATTCGAAATCAACCATTACAGGTCCCACCTCTAAAACGTTATCAATATCCCAAAAGCGGGTGACTAATTCATTGAGAGAGCACCCACAATCATTTCCTGGCGGGGCGGATTTCATGACAGCAGCTAGACACGACGCATTAGCAAAACCAGTTTGGCGACCGCCGCACACGACCCAGCCCAATGTTGTTTTTTGCAATATAGGTAGATTTTCATTTACGCGAATTTGCCCAATGCAGATTAGGTCAAAAAAGAGAGCAGCTCCAATTAGGATGTCAACACGCTGCGATTTAAAGAAGAGCAGTCAATGTTGTTGAGAGTATTTCCAGGTTGGTCATCGGTTATCGTATGCACTACGACCGCTGTGAATTGAGCGACATAATCGGTGATGCGAGAAAGCATTGTAATGCCGACTGTTTCGTCAGCAACGAAATCTGCCTCTCCTAGATTACCATTGACGATTTTTTTTTCTAAGCTGTAATTGATTTACAAAACGATTTGTTACGAAGTGCGCCTGTGACGCCGAATCTAGTACTGCCCTACATGGAATAAGGGAACCAACATTATTTTTGACAAATACCACAGCTGTAGCGAGGAATACGAAATTATCGGGCAGCGAGCGATGTGTATCGAGCTGATCAAACGAATGGAGATTTGCTTGTGGATTGTGAGAAAGTAGCACCGTTTGAGACAACGGAGCTGCAGGCGAAGAGTTGGAGCGCAACGACGAACGTGGAGTTTCAGGAGCGCTGTCGGCAATGCAAGCGGAGGTTGCTGCGGCGGCGCTATCGATAGGAGATGAAGATTGGGTGACGAAACGCGGCGAGGGCGCCGAGGTGTTTCTATGCAACAACGAATTATGTTTCAAAGAGCAGTGGCGACATGAGCCTGATTTGCATGTTTTTAGAACATGACCGGGCTTAAGGCAATTAATACAAAGCTTAAATATTTTGGTTTGAGAAAAGCGATCATCAGGAGATAGATTTAGAAACTGTGAGCAACGATGGATTGTGTGCTCTTCAGAATTACACATAACACATTTAATTGCGGAATTCGTAGTTGCAACTAATGCCCTTTTCGCGCTGTTAATAGATTTATGAAAATTCTTTCCCACCTGGGTGCTATGCGTTCGAGTTACCATAGCGTAATCCACTCTCTCCAGCATTTGGCATCGTTTCTCCAGGAAGGCCTCCATCGATTCCCACGCCGGTATCTTATTAAAGGGAGTGTCCTCTTCCCATTTAGTTTGAGATTTTATATCGAGCTTGCGACAAACTAGGTGCATCATCAAACAATCGCCTATCTGGTCCTTAGTACCCATGGTGTATAAAGCACGAAGATGTGCATTCAGCTATTTTCGTAAGGTCAGTTTCATTTCCAACCACATTTTGAAACAGTGAGAATAAATTTGGCCATTCAGTATATGACCCACTGAATTTGGGCAGCGTCAATAATGGAAGCCGCTGCTTCGGCTGGCATATGGTAAACGATGGAATCGCCGCAGAATCGTCGACGGAAAATTGCCGAGTGGTGGATGACAGCCGATACGTAGGAGCAGTGCGCGAATCCAATTCCTGCGTGAGCAAAGTTTTTACCTCAATGAAAAGCGTGTCAAAATTTTCTCGCGCATCGCTGTCAATTTCGTTATTGTCCTCTTGTTCCAGACTTGACTGAACCGCATCGAAGTTATTGAGGCAACGCTCTAACAAATCGAGTCCCACGTTCAGTTCAGCCGATGAAAATTCTCGAAGGGACGCGGTGGTCAAGGTTACCTTGAAAACCTGCAACTGCTTGCGGAGAGACGCACTTTTCTTCTTAAAAAACGATGGTTGTGGAGCAGATCCACCAGCCTGCGGTTCCATTTTATTTTTGAGGCTGTACTTTACCGTAGGAAATTATGTACATATGTTCCTCCGAGTAGCGGTCACTATATACTTTATTCCGCTTCAAAAACTCGTACGGTAATTCGACGCCGGTACAGTTGGGCTAACGTAATGCGAATTTTTTGCTATTATGTGCACGATTGCACCGAATTTAAGACGTAATGGTACTTCGTTTACCGACAATCACGTCGGGGTCACCAAAATGTACGCAGCAAGCGTTTTTGCTGCACAAGAATTGCAATTTCCTTTAAATAAAAGGGTCGAGACGTTTCGTACACGTTATAAAATTTATTGACTTCTTCCTTTCAATTCTAAAAAGCAAGTGATTTGCAAGGGAAAAGTGAGTTTCATACATAGCAAAGATACAGCTTTCGTTACTGTTAGAGAGAGTGTGCTGAATTACAATATTCATTTCAATGAGTAATTAATATTAATAAAAGTGAGATCTCAGATAATTTAGGGTTGCCATCTCCTCCGACAGATCACTTGAATAAAAAATTGTAATTAAATAAAACTGTTCAATGCAAAAGTACTCTCGGTTTAGGTACTTGATTGTGCCCTGATGTGAATATTAAGAATTCAAAAATGGAATTTACGTTGAACACTAATGTGTAAAACCAACAAAATAAACTAAATTTTAAGAACTGAATTTAATGTAATGTTGATTTTATTTAATTGGAATGTGAACTTTTAGTTTTGTCTTAAATTTGAAAAAGTTTTTGAAAATTAATTTCAATTTAATATTTACCCAAGGTGGGTTTTGTAAAATAGGGCCGTGTGCATAGAATGTTAGAAAATATTCAGAATATAATAAAATCTGAATATTTCCCGAAAGGCCGTTTAATTGCACTTTGTTGCACCTATGAAAAAGTTCGGTTCAATTAACCGATGAAAAAGTTCACACTAAAGTAGTGAATAATAAATAATCCAGTCACTTAACCGGCAGAAGCAAAATAAACAAAAAATTACTGGCCAAACTATGGTGGCAAGTGCACAATTTTGAATACAAAAAAGTAGTATGCACAGAATTTAGCTTTTATATATATGCTGATCACAAAACGATAAGTTCAAATATTAAAGAAATATCACATTGAGAGTCAGTCTCAAGATAGGCACTCACTTGTTGCTGTATCAGTGCACTTGTTGTTAGTTTTCTGTTTGTGTAAGTTAACGCGGTCAACGCTTCAAACCCTAAATCGCTGTTTCATCGATTCTTTTATAACAATAACCAAAATTGCTAGCGTAGCGTCTGCACTTTTGCAATTGCTTCAAAAGAATTGATGGCAATAGCAGACGTAGGCGTTAAGTCGTAGGTGTTAAGTTAAAGTAGAAATTAAATAAGAATCACTTTTGTTTTAACCACCAATAAAGTCGGACCGAAAAAAATATTTAAAAAATTGTAAGATATTTTATTTTTTCGACCTTAATTGTATATGATGATTTTTTGTTACTTGTTCGGGCTCTAGGTCATGTTTCCACTAAATTTTTAAAAAACTCTTTTTATGTTATTTAAAAAAATTTTGTAATTTATTTTCGATATTTTGGACCCCTTTGGTGTCCGTCTTCAGGAAAAATCTAAAAATTATAACAATAAACAATAATAACAACATTAAAACACCGAAAACAATTTAACTAACTAACAATTTCCAAAATATCTTACGAGTATCCAATGTCAGTCCACTTGTTGTGATTGTCAAGCTAATACTAAATATATGTTCTGTCTATGTTTTCTTATTATGTTTTCTAATTATGTGTCTGTAAATATGCGCGCATTTTTCTGTGTCCGTTTTGTAATTAATTCGTTTTTCCGTCGGAGTGTTTATAATATGTAACATTTCTATTGTGTATCGTTTTCTGTAATTTGTTTCTTGTTGTAATATTCGCGCATTCTCCAAATTCGGTGAGTGTCCAGTAAACACACAATGAGCTGCTAATGCTGTTTTGTTGTCCATTGCTCCTTTTCTTGTTTTGTAGTCAGATTTGTGTGCGGCTAATCTTGTTCGGAATTTAGATTTTGTCGTTCCAACATATATTTTTTTACATATGCTGAATCCGTCTCCATTGCATGGTATTTTATAAATTGCATTAGCTTTGTCTAATTTATCTAATTTTGTTTTTGTATTCGAATATAATTGATTTAATGTGTTGTTGGTTTTTAGAGCTATGTTAAATTTATTTTTGTCGTATATGTCTGAGTAGACGATTCTATTGGAAAAACCTGGAAAATAAATTTAACATAGCTCTAAAAACCAACAACACATTAAATCAATTATATTCGAATACAAAAACAAAATTAGATAAATTAGACAAAGCTAATGTAATTTATAAAATACCATGCAATGGAGACGGATTCAGCATATGTAAAAAAATATATGTTGGAACGACAAAATCTAAATTCCGAACAGGATTAGCCGCACACAAATCTGACTACAAAACAAGAAAAGGAGCAATGGACAACAAAACAGCATTAGCAGCTCACTGTGTGTTTACTGGACACTCACCGAATTTGGAGAATGCGCGAATATTACAACAAGAAACAAATTACAGAAAACGATACACAATAGAAATGTTACATATTATAAACACTCCGACGGAAAAACGAATTAATTACAAAACGGACACAGAAAAATGCGCGCATATTTACAGACACATAATTAGAAAACATAATAAGAAAACATAGACAGAACATATATTTAGTATTAGCTTGACAATCACAGCAAGTGGACTGACATTGGATACTCGTAAGATATTTTGGAAATTGTTAGTTAGTTAAATTGTTTTCGGTGTTTTAATGTTGTTATTATTGTTTATTGTTATAATTTTTAGATTTTTCCTGAAGACGGACACCAAAGGGGTCCGAAATATCGAAAATAAATTACAAAATTTTTTTAAATAACATAAAAAGAGTTTTTTAAAAAATTAGTGGAAACATGACCTAGAGCCCGAACAAGTAACAAAAAATCATCATATTAAAAAAATTGTTTTTTATTTGAGAAATGTTCTGACTGGCGCACGAGCGAATATAAAATAAACGCGTATCCTTCTACAAAAGTCCTCAAGTAGTACAGTAGACAGGATAATAGTGCCGACAAAGCCACGCGTTATCAGTGCCCTCAAGTAGTGCAAGCGAAAAGCCCTCAAGTAGTACAAAAGCGAAACTTAATAAACATATCTCCGCGACAAGCTCTCAAGTAGTGCAAACGCAAAACCTTATAAACATATCCTCATAAAAGCCCTCAATCAGTGCAGAAAAGAAAACAAAAAATAAATATAAAAACAGTGCTCTAAAAGAGTGCAACTAAGCGAACAGTGAGAAAAGAGGTTCCCTAGTAACTTTCAAGGTAAACGGGAGGTGTAACGCACCAGCTGCTCCACTCGCAATAAAAACATTAATAAATAATAAACAAATTTTGTTCACAACGAGAATTAATCCTGCCACAACCCTTGATGTCACGCCCTCAAACAACGATGGAGCACCTCGCCGTATTCATATTTGTATCAATCCTTACTACTTGTCATGCCGAATTTCAATTATTTAATTACTCCTCGACACACATGATTGCTATCGACAATGGAATTCCAAAAATCCAAGACGGCACATAATATCCACTCTATAGATTTGGAACAATACGGAAACTTTCTTAACGACATACTTACCAAGGTGGATATGGACGTTCCTAAAACCAACATATTCCTTCCCTACCTTTACCACGACATCCACCAATCCCAGCAAATCCTGAATTCAATTGTTCCCATAACAGTAAAAAAGCAAAAAAGAGCTATTAACATACTCGGCACGGCACGGAAATATATTGCCGGAAGTCCCGACCACGATGATTTCGAACTAATCAAAAATTATATAAATGAACTTAATGACAGCAATAACAACCAAATAATTATAAACAATAATATAAATGAAAGAATAAATAATTTAACAAAAATATATAATTAATATATATATTTGTCCAGATCTGTCTGTCTGTCCTTAACACTAACCAATTCAAAATTTACAACTTCACTTAAAAAATTTTTTTAAGTTGTTAACCTTTCTTTTTTTTTTAATGTTAGCCATTTTGGTGGATTGTCCACACGACGCTGCGGTCGTGAGAAGGAACCAGAGCCACTTACAAATATATTCACACATATATTTTTTCTTATAAATGTTAGCCGCCCTGGTGAGGTATCGAACCCACAACGCAGCGATTGTAAGTAAGATGAAGTAGCGAACCAAGCGCCTTCTCACCAGAGCCACTAATGCTCATACAATACCTTTACCTAATATAGATTAACTTCGGCAAGCTGTGTGCAAAACGCTTTCATGTATATACACACACAAAAAATCATTTCACATATAGCCACAAGACTACCGTTGCCACCTAACACTAGTTTCACCTATTACGGTGGTGTATTAGATTTTCATATTACACTTTCATATTACACTTTCCTATACACTATAATATATTCCCAGTACAACATTAAGGTCGGCACACATTAACCCGAAGTACCGCAGCCGCAGCGAAACTTACTCAAAAATGTTTCTTGCAAATGCGAAAATATATTTGTTTAAGGTGAGAAATTTCATAAAAACAAATAAAAATGTAAATCATTTATAAATTAAAATTCCCGAAAAAAATACTACAAAATGAACACCTTTCTTAGAAGTCACTCAAGAAATTGTAAAAGGGGAAATCAAAACTTAAAAAAATTTATTTCTCGGAAAGCAGATTCTTGCTACAATAAAAGATTCAGATTCGGTTTTAGTACGTCAAAATACATAATACGAAAATAAAAATTGAAAAAATCCAATGAATAAAACGCTTTGCAATAAAAAAAATCGACAATCGGAAATAATAAGGGTATTCATTTATAGTGGGAAACCCCTCGAAAACGCGCAGTTGTCTAAGAGAACTGTTAAACTTCATATATTTTGACTGCTCATCTGCACAACTGAATCGTTTCCGAGGGGTTTCCCACTTTAAATGAAACTCCCTAATGTTTAGCCGTAACAGGTGAAAACATTGTTAGGTGGCAACGCTAGCCTTTTGGAATATTATTTCCTTAAAGGTGGCAATGGTAAATCAAAGCTATATTTTTGTGTGTATATATACATTCACCATACAGCTTGATGAACTATATCGCCATTAGCTCAAACCTATGACTGCGGCAGTCATAGGTTCAAGCCCGCCACCGGTCGTATTTTTTATTTTGAATCCATTGCTTGATATTCTTTTTTTAATCTTTCTTTTTTAATGTAACAGTTCAACTTTACACAATTACATCATCAAACAAAATTTCTTTCCATTCCTAACAAAATTTAATAAAAGTTCACATATTTCATACCTTAGGCACCCCGAAGAGCTGCTCGTTACCATCATACGTGACAATTTCAGGAAGCCGGTCAACTTTCTCCATTCCTTGCAAGTCCGGCATCATTTTTCCATTGAAAAATTTCGCTTCAGCCAACTAAACGAATAAATTTTTTTGTGTTTTTACTAAATTTAATTTTTATGCATTTTGAGTGTCAGGTTGTTTTTAGTATATAATTTATTGTATGCAATGAAAAGATCACTTGAACAAGCAAACAGGAAAGTAGCCACATGAAAAAAGGAAACAGTCCAGTTTCAGTTTAGCATTTGAAAGAACAACAATAATAGCATTCCGTTAATTTCTTTCATGTGCTCCTGTTACTAGTTGCCATCCCAATAACCTGTAGCACTGCTTACGGCCTACTAAAATTTCAAAAAATTTAAAAAAAATGTTTTTATGTCTATTTTGTATGGGAGCCCCTCTAAGGGGTAGAGATAGGGGTTAAGTATATTCCGCAAAAATTAGGGGAGGAAAAATAATGGGGGTCAGTCATACATTTCACCCCTCCATGGGCAACCCCTAAGCATCTGTGGGATTTTTCTCAGATTTCCACGATTTTTATGTCCATTTTGTACGGGAGCCCCTGTAAGAGGCGGATATAGCGGTTTAGTATGTTCCGAAAAAATGTTAAGAGATGAAAAATAATGTGGGTCGGTCATCAATTTTAGCTGTCTAGGTTTACCCTGAGTGAAGTTAGAGCCAATTTTAGATAAACGTACATTTTGTATGGTGGCCCCTCTAAGGGGTGGAGATAGGGGCTAAAAATGTTTCGCAAAAACGTTGGGGAGAGAAAAATATGCGGGGTCAGTCATAAAACCCAACCCTCTAGAAGCAACACCTCGGCAGCTATGGGGCTAGGTCTATCCATCACCCATTTTTTTGAACTTTGACCTCGATGAGGGTCGGTTTACCCCCATCCCACCCCCCATATATTTTTTGGCTCACTCATTTTATGGTCGAACCTAACAAAATTAGGGGGTGACGCGTATCAAAATCCCATTATTAAAAATCCCATATATCACTATGTCATAGCTATTGTACAATGCAATTATGCATACATATTGTTGTTTATTTTAATGTGTGAATGAGTGGAACAAAAATAGATTTGATCAAGTTTTCATCGTGTCGGTCTTTTCTAATATAGAAAAAGTTGCACTAATGTTGTAAAATACATCTCATAACCAAGAGAATAACTTTGTTTGGCACAAGTAACTAAATAAGCTCCACCCACAAATCCGCACCATCAATGCAACTTCGATGGAATAATGTTGAAGAAAATATATTCCGAACTTTATTGCAACTTATTATGTTGCAAATTTTACGATTTATGTTTTTTTTGTCTAGTATTAAAACTTAAATGCAACAAATTTTTCTTGTTCTTATTCGAAATATGTTGCATGTGCTAGTAGGGAAGTGTGTATGGAGGCGCATTCCTGTATTTTGGAAACGCGATTGGCGACAAAAGTAGTCCACATACAAGGTGGCTTTTGTAACCAGGATAAGACAATTGTAGAATCGGTCCAACAATAAATTTTTTCGATTTCGATTTCAAACTCATTTGGAATGGAACAAAGTATTTCGGACGACAACACCGCACCACAGAGTTCCAATCGAGGGAGGGAAATAGTTTTTACAGGTGCTACTTTGGTCTTTGAAGTCAACAAATTAGTAGTAATGTCCGATGGGGATTTTTGAACACGAATATTGTTGGATGTCTACTTTCGCAATTAAAAACCAGCTGACGCCAAGGCTGATGTCAATTCATCACGTGACTTGACCGCTGTGGCCACATCATGGGTACCAGCGAGCGCATCGTCTTCATACATAAACTTTCGAAGAATACGCGCCGCCAAAAGGTGAGTGCTCTGAACTAGGGCTGGTGATTTTCAACACTTCGAAGTTTTCTTCGAAGTTTCGAAGACTTCGAAGACTTCGAAGCTTCGAAGTTATAACGTGCTTCGAGCATATCGAAGCTTCGAAGGTTAAAAAACTTCGAAGCTTTGAAGTCTTCGATTTTTTTCTTTGGAATAATATAAATGTACGACTAGTCTTTTTTGGGCGAATCATGCCAAGCAGAATCATGTCAGGTAGGATTACCATTTGCGTATTTGGAACTTTTATGGGTGAATCATGTCAGGTGGGATTGCAGCTGCCACCAGTAGCGTCTTTGGAAGTTTTATGTGTGATTCATGTCAGGTGGATTTGCAGCTGCCACTTGTTGCGTATTTGGAACTTTTATGGGTGAATCATGTCAGGTGGGACAGCAGCTGCCACCAGGTGCGTCATTTGACATTTTTTTGGATGATTCATGTCAGGTGGGATGGCAGCTGACCCCCAGGTGCGTCTTTGGAACTTTTATGGGTGAATAATGTCAGGTGTTATTACAGCTGCCACCAGGTGTGTCTTAGGGTCCATTTTTGTGTGAACCACGTCACTTGGGATTATACATACTGCCAAGTGCATCACTGGAACTTTTTTGGGTGAATTACGTCGTTTGGGATTATACATACTGCCAAGTGCGTCATTGGGACCTTTTTGGGTGTGGTTCTTCAATTGTGAGTTGGTATAATCCCAATAGAGATAATTCACACAAAAAAATTTTAAAGACGCACCTGGTGACAGCTGTAATCCCACCTGGCATGATTCATCCAAAAATGTTCCAATGACGCACTTGGCGGCAGCTGTAATCCCACCTGGCATGATTCATCCAAAAAAGTTCCAATGACGCACCTGGGGGCAGCTGTAATCCCACCCGGCATGATTCACCCAAAAAATGTCCAAGGAAGTACTTGGTGGCTGCTGTAATCCCACCTGGCATGATTCACCCAAAAAAATCCAAAGACGCACCTGGTGGAAATCCAAACTTAAAAAAATTCATTTCTCGGAAAGCAGATTCTTGCTACAATAAAAGATTCAGATTCGGTTTTAGTACGTCAAAATACATAATACGAAAATAAAAATTGAAAAAATCCAATGAATAAAACGCTTTCAATAAAAGAAAATCGACAATCTGAAATAATAAGGGTATTCATTTATAGTGGGAAACCTCTCGAAAACGCGCAGTTGTCTAAAAGAACTGTCAAACTTCATATATTTTGACTGCTCATCTGCACAACTGAATCGTTTCCGAAGGGTTTCTCACTTCAAATAAATCGCCCTAATGTTTAGCCGTAACAGGTGAAAACATTGTTAGGTGGCAACGCTAGCCTTTTGGTAGTATTTTTTTGAATCCATTGCTTGATATTCTTTTTTCTTTTTTTAATCTTTCTTTTTTAATGTAACAGTTCAACTTTACACAATTACATCATCAAACAAAAAGGATGACAACCTTTATAACAATATGATCCAAAGTGCTCACAACAAAATTTAAATTATAAAAGAAGAACTTATAAATATTAGATATGCCATTCAATGGGCAAATAATAATATCTTAAATTCAATGCTCCTTAATTCAGAGGAAATCAAAATTGCTATAAATAAATTTAAAGAAGAAAATATGCCTTTTCAATCAATAGAAGAAGCATTAGAATTATCAAAGATAAATATATTGCATAACCAAACAATGTTACTTTATATTATAAAGATACCATTAACAAAAGAACAAACCTATACCAATGTAATATTAAAACCTGTAAAAAAGCACAATAGAACGATTAAATTTAAATATCAAGAAATTATTCACAATAACAAAAAGGAAATGTACGCTGTAATTAATAAATGTAACAGTTATAATTCTGTAAAAATATGTAATCAAAACGAGTTAATCAATATCAGCAACGACACTTGCATTCCACCTTTACTAAAAAGCCTTAATTAATTTTGTACATTTACCAATGATCACCATATAAATGAAATAGATGAAATAAAACCAGGAATCATTCTACTTAATGCTTGTAATAATATAGTAATTATCGGAAACAAAAATTACACTATAAATGGTACATTTTTGATAAAATTTCATAATGAGACAATTAAAATAGGAAAACAATTATACAAAAATTTCATGGCACCACAATTAAATATTGAACCACCCATTTTTCAACAAACCCCATTTGAAAAAGAATTTATGAATATTTTATCACTTGAAATGTTAAGCGAATTACGCATCAATAATACCAAACATATTGTACTTCTAAGAAAAGAATCGACTATGAATAAATATCTACTAATTATTTTCGTAAGCATATTTGTCACCTTTGTAATAGCATTAAGAATATGTTGTAAATTAAAAAAAGAAATTATAATACAAACGTCAATACCGACAGAAGTGAAAAAACACGAATTACCAAATTTTGCAAATCCTACACTTCAAAATGTGACCACATACCCAAAGTTCAATGACATACCTTTTTTTTAATTAAACGTTTGCGGACAACCGTCTTTAAGAGGGGAAGAGTTAACGCGGTCAACACTTCAAACCCTAAATCGCTGTTTCATCGATTCTTTTATAACAATATCCAAAATTGCTAGCGTAGCGTCTGCACTTTTGCAATTGCTTCAAAAGAATTGATGACAATAGCAGACGTAGGTGTTAAGTTAAAGTAGAAATTAAATAAGAATCACTTTTGTTTTAACCACCAATAAAGTCGGACCAAAAAAAATATTAAAAAAATTGTTTTTTTTTTTGAGAAATGTTCTGACATTTCTCTAACTTGTATTTTGTTTTATTTTCACTTTTGTTTAATCTGTGCTTGTGAATATTGTCTCACTTTATTTCAGGGTTCGGATTTGCTCACTCACGCTCACTGCTCATGAGCAAAGTTTATTTCTAATTTCTGCACTAATTATGTATTTTGATTTTATTTATTTAGAACTAGCAGGGCCCGGTCCGCTTTGCTGGCCCTAAAAAAGTTCTTTTTGCCTTTAAGGTCATAATATTTATACCCCCACACTCACTGTGGCAGGGTATACTCACTTTGTCACAACGTTTGTAACGCCCATAAGGAGGCGTGTCCGGTATGGAAAAGTATATATATTCTTGATCAGTATCACCTCCTGAGTCGATTTCGCGATGTCCGTCTGTCTGTCCGTCTGTCCGTCTGTCCGTCTGTCCGTCTGTCCGTCCGCACGATAGCGGTCGCAGTTTTGGAGATATCGACTTGAAACTTTGGGTACATGTTTTTCTCGTGAATACTGAGATCAAGTTCGAGAATCAGCCAAATCGGACAAAAACTGGGCGTGGCTCCCATACACCGAAAAAAAAGGTAACAATTTTTTATTGTTGTATTCGATTGGAAATGTTTAGAAACGTATTTTTGACATGGTCCGAGGTTCCGAAGCCACATATATAAAGGTCTAAATGGTGTCTTGAGACCAATTTTTTTTTTTTTGTGGATTTAATTGGATATTTTTAGAAATGGATTTTGGACATGGTCCGGGCTCCAAAACCACCTATAATTGGCTCAAAATAGGGTCTTGAGACCACATTTTTATATGTTCGAGGTACTTCTTCCTACTGTGTGGGGGTATTTCAGCTTCGGTATAGCCGAAGATAGTCCACTCTCTAGTTTTATCACATATTTTTATTGGGAGCCCAAGTGGAGCATTTTGAAATATTGAATTGTATGAAAAGTGCCACGCCCCGCTGTCCAATTCCGACCATATGTAACATTGAACTTAGAATTGAAAGCATAAAATCATGTCCCGTTGAAAACTGTTCATCGGGAAAAGTGCCACGCCCCGCTGTCCAATTCAGACCATATGTAAAATTGAACTTAGAATTAAAGGCATAAAATCATGTCCCGTTGAAAAATGTTCATTGCGAGCCCAAGTGTAACATTTTTTAAAATATTGAATTGTATGGGAAGTGCCACGCCCCGCTGTCCAATTCCGACCATATGTAACATTGAACTTAGAATTGAAAGCATAAAATCATGTCCCGTTGAAAACTGTTCATCGGGAAAAGTGCCACGCCCCGCTGTCCAATTCAGACCATATGTAAAATTGAACTTAGAATTAAAGGCATAAAACCATGTCCCGTTGAAAAATGTTCATCGGCAGCCCAAGTGTAACATTTTTAAAATATTGAATTGTATGGGAAGTGCCACGTCCCGCTGTCCAATTCCAATATGTTGCATTGAAGGCATATAACCATTTCCCGTTTAAGAATATTCAATGGGAGCCCAAGAATGGCATTTTGAAGTATTGAATAGTATGGGCGGTGCCACGCCCCTTTGTCCAATTACGCCGATATGTTGCATTTAACTTAGAGTTGAAAACATGAAACCATTTGCCAAATTTTGTTGGAAAACATTAAATGAGAGGGCAGTTACAGAAATTTGAAATATTGGTTTGTATGGGCGGTACCACGCCCCTTTGCCTTATTACGCCGATATATAGCATTTAGCTTAGAGTTGAAACCATGAAACCATTTTCTAACTTTTGTTGGAAAACATTAAATGATATGTTGCATTTAGCTTAGGGTTGAAACCATGAAGCCATTTGCCAAATTTCGTTGGAAAACATTGTGTGGGAGCGCTATTACAGCATTTTCAAATATTGACTTGTATGGGCGGTGCCACGCCCCATTGTCTAATGCCGTCCATTTGTAGCCCAGATTATGGCTGGGGTCTTATAGTATGTTCATGTCAAATTTCATTTCCTTGTGATCAAAAACGTCTGAGATATAGCAGTTTTTATTAACTTGTGGGCGGTAAAAGTGGGCGTGTCAAAACCTATCCTATGTCACGACTCACGACCCCTAGAACACATATATAAATTTTGGTGAGAATCGGAACAGTAGTTTTCGCGTCTACTGGTGACAAACATACACGTCTCTTTTATATACAGTCGAACCCGCTTAACTGAAACACGAATTTGTCAGACATTTTGTTGCAGTTATGCGGGTTTTTCACTTAAGCGAATTCGGATAAAGGCCACCAAAATCATGGGGATTCAATTTCTGTTTCACTTAAGCGGGTTTTTCGCTAAAGCGGGTTTCACTTAAGCGGGCTTGACTGTATATAGATTTATGTTGGTAATGTTTATAATTTAATCTTTATTTAAAACCAAACTAAAAACCAAAAAAAAAAATGAATAGGGGTCAAATGACGCCTGTCTGGCATGCCCAAAAGAAAACAATCGAAATAAGAAAAGGGACAAAAACACAAATGTAAAGAAAAGCAAAAACAAAAGCGAACCAACAACAAAAACATTTCTAACAGACTTCAAAAAATTGAAAAATGTTAGCCAAACGCCGCAGTCTGTACACTCACTGTCCAAATTCCGCTGTCTGCTTCAAAAAAAAAAAAGATTAAGAACTAAAAAAAAATTTTTAAGTGAAGTTGTACATTTTGAATCGGTTAGCGTTAGGGGCAGACAGACAGACCTGGACAAATATATATATTAATGCCACCCTGTATGCGGATTGTACGGCAACCAACTTTCTGTCATTAAACCTACTGGAACACCGCTTAACAAAACTTGTGTAATGCAATATTTTGGCCTTTTTTATACGCTCCCGAACCCATTTATATACCAGTCATCGAAAATGTATAAGTTTTTATATCACTCCACATCAAATTATAAGTAAGCATCCTCCTGCTTCTACTTCTCAATAAAACCTATAACAAAACCTAAACTACACGCCTTTAATTTCATTTTACTAACAATATTTCCTGTTTCTTTCATTCGCACCGTTCTCCTGCTCCCCGAGCACCCGAACATTTGATCCATTCGAACCGGATTTGGAATTAGAGAATTACACCAGCATCTTTGCATATTTTGGCGGCATCTTCGACGCTCCAAGCTCCGCCGAGGTTACATTTTTCCAGCGTTTTCTCTGAGAAGGAACGTTGGAAAAGCCGACGACAAAACACAACATTCAACATTACAACAAAAATTAAAGGTACGTGTAGTTTGTATAAAAGCATAGTTTTTTTTGTATGTACAAAAAAAGAGCAATTCTTCCGACACTTAGAAATACAACAACAATAATAATACAATAATCTTTCACACAAGAAAAGCCACAAAAGAAAGGCCCAAAGCACCCATGAGAAATAAAATGACCACAAAGTGAACAAACGCAGCATAAAACTTAAAAAACGACACAATATTCCGATTGTGCATCATCCCTAATTCGTCGTTAAAACCGAACCTATCGGTTTAAATCTATTAAAATTCTTTTAATTTGAAATTCAAAAAAATAACTTTTACTTTAAAGTTGGAAAATTTGTTGGCAACCCTTATTGCCTCTTCCCCACAACCAAAAGCTTTAAGCTCTCAGCCCTCCTTCCATTACCTACTTTGACAGTAGTCTGTTAGAAATGTTTTTGTTGTTGGTTCGCTTTTGTTTTTGCTTTTCTTTACATTTGTGTTTTTGTCCCTTTTCTTATTTCGATCGTTTTCTTTAGGGCATGCCAGACAGGCATTATTTGACCCCTATTCATTTGCATTTTTACTCTCTTTTATGCTCTTTTACTATTTTGTCACACGCAAAAATATTTGACGCCAGGTCAATCTGCTCCCTTTTTTCTTTACATCACAAAAGGGTTGCAATCACTCATATTTTATGTGCCTAAATGATAAAAGAGTGCAACCCATGCACATTTCAGTTCATGCAGAATATTTTTATAAAACAAACAGTAACCGCCATTTTACCTACAATTGTAGAATTTTATTAAAATATTCATATTTAATTGTGTTATTTACTTACATTTCGTATTTCTTCAACAAATTTAATGATAATATAAACAAATTCCTGACAATTGTCTTAAGTGTTGCTTGCAACGAACAAAAACTGAAAATATTAGCATTTCGTATGCTTTTTGAATACTTTTGCAACCTTGTTTTTGCTACTAAAGATTTGACAGCTACATTTTGATTCATGACCCCAGCGCGAAGCTGGCGTCAAAAAAAACCCTGAGAAAATATCCACTCGCTCTCTCAAAAAGAGTTCATTTTTAATTTTGCCTTGGAAACAACAACACTTTGGCAGCACCCGTGGTCAATTGACGCCAGTGTGTCATCCCCTTTTGACTAGATCTTGATTCGTTTGTTTTGATTCTTTGTTTATTTACTATGATTGGCGGCGCATGTTGTTGTTGTCTATTTTCATCCCTCCTGCTGCAGTTTTCTTATATGCATGTATATTTATCTATGATTTGTTTGGATTCGGAACAAAGTATTTTGATGGTTTTGGTATTTTTGGAATCACATGATAAATTATGGAAATTATCTGCGTTGTAGCTAAATATTGTAACGAACCTTTTTTTGAAGCCGAGGTGAAGCCGTCGCACAGTGATTTGTCTCCATATGAGCTTGGGACAAAAATCGAAGGAGTATTCTGAATTAATTGAAACTAAGTTTCTAAATGTATTTTGGCCCGCTGATTTCAAAAATGTAATCGGTTTTCCTGTAACCCTTATAGTTTCTGAATAAATCCAGAATTGTATGCTTGATTTTTTTATTTAATTATTATGCATATAATACAACTCTACAATTATATTTCGAAAAAGGTTTCTTAGCTTTAATAACGGATTCTAGTGGTTCTTGATTAGCTGAATTCACATTTGGTAACCGTTTTTGGCTAGCAGTTGTAGCAGGTACATTAATGCAAAAACATTAAGAAAACTTTTTAATAAATTTAATATTATAACTATTGAAAATATCAATACATTTTTATAATCTTGAATACTTTGTAAAGAAAAATGTATATTATACTATATTATATTATGTATATTCTACTATTAGGGGTATTCACGGATTGGTGTACTTGATAGTGTACTTTTGTCGAAGTGACGTATTCACTTTTACCATAAATTTTACCTGTATTCTCAATTTTAATAATTCTGGCACATTTTTTATTTTTTTATTTGTTTAACATGTGCATTGCTTGGTAAAGTAACAAACCCCAAGAAATCCTGAAAAATCTGGAGAACCCGGGATTGCCAAAACCATTCGGTATTGACCGCCTTAGTGAATAGAAAGAAGAGAGAAGAGTAAAAAAGAGAAAAATTGAAAAACATTGGATCAACAATATTTCAATTGAGCTTTTAGTTACTATACATACATTAATATCAATATATTAATAAAAGTACATACATTCATCACATGTTACCATTTTATTTACATTATGAACTTTTCAAAATGTTTTTTTTGATATAAAATTGTCATTTTAGGCATTCACAAAAAAACATTTTTTTCAAAAAGTTGGTAAAAAATGGTAAATTTTTTTTTTCTAAAAGAAAACACATTAAACTTTAAAAAAAAAAAAAATTTTAGTAACTTTTACGCACTTTTTTTTTACAATCCATAATTTGTTGGGTTTTTTTTTGTTTTTTACTTGAAAAACTTTTTTTTCCATGGTACTCACAAATTTTTACATCGAAGTTTAATGACAACTATTTTATTTTTCATTTTTTAATACAATAATAACATTTATAAAAAAATCATTCTTGCCAAAAATACCTTTTTGGCAATTTTTTTCGCCAAGCTATCAAAAATAAATTTTTTTCTTCCAGCATTTGTTATCAAATTTCCCTAATTTGACAATACTCCACGGACGTCAAAAAAATTTTAATCAAATAAAGAAGTTCATATTCTTTTTAGTCAATGTATTACCTTTCCAAAAATACCATATTTTATATAATTGATGACATCAAACTTTCTGAATTTTGTCTATGGGACAAATCACTGTGCGTCCACGCGGCCCCTAGGGAACCTCATGGCTTTCTTCTGAGAGTCGGATCGTTCGGCGACCGCGGTTGGATTCTTCGGTTAGTCTGCTACGGTAGCGCTCCTTGGCGGCTTCGTAGCGCCCGGCGTTGTCGTCACTCATTGTGGCGTATCGTGTTGTTCGTGTTGTATCTTGTTTTCTTGTCGTTGTCGTATGACCGAGGGAATGTTGTCCAGATTCGGCGTAGATAGCTGTGGGAGAAAGAAAAGAACAGTTAATAAAATCGCTTAGCTGTTGGTTGCCTGGTTTGGCCGGGTGATTTGGGCCGTGGTACAATTTGAGTTCGCTCAAATGGGCAGTTCGCACCCGAGTTTCTCCCTCTCGCCTCAGACGGGCGATAGCTGGCGAAAGGAAGTTTATGACTGTGTATAAGAGCCCGACCGATTAATCGGCTTCGGCATAGGCCTCCGCCGTTATCGGCCGAAAATGCATATTCGGCTTCGGCTTCGGTTTTTCCCAAAAAATTTTTTTCTCTTGTTTTTGCGACACCGAAAACCAAAACAAATTTTTTACGATACGATTTTCTAAAAATTGTGTAATTGATGGAATTTCCAATGGGACATAAGAGAGAGACCCGCAAAACAAAAAATATGATTAAAATTTAACTTAGTAATCATCAAATATTGAGTGAATCTCGCCTCAAATTGCGTGGCACGGGGTTACAGCTGCCACAAAGTACATCCTTGGACATTTTCTGGGTGGATTACTTAATTTTAAATATAGATTTAGAAGCTTAATACTCGCCCTGATGTCTATGTTAAAAGGAGTCCTGGTAAACTGTATGAGGCTCACGGAAGGGTTCTACCTTTTAGAAATGTAGCCCAAATTGCTGCGCCAACATATATGAAAAGTAGTTCTGGTGCTCAAATCCGGGACCGATTTTGGTAAAATTTTACATTTAAAGTTCAAAGCTTCACAGGTGGTATTTACCATCAACTAGAACATCCTTTGCACATCACCTGACGGATTTGGGGAGTCCTTAAAAAACAGCTACTTAGATGGATTTATTCTTTGAAGAATTCTCTACCATTTCTACTAAATTCCCATTATTTTATGCTTTACTCCAAATTTTTTAAAAATGATTTTAAAAAAAATCTAATTTTGCTTACACGGGATATATGGGATAATCCGAGGCTCCTATTAGTTTTGACCTGGGAGGCCCAAATTTGTTTGTGAATTCTTTTGATTACTTTTATTATTTGTTTAAATCAAATTTTAGTTCCTTAAAAAACGAAATGTGTATTTATACACTCGAATTCGAATGAAAATACACGAAAAAAACAAGTTTTTAATGGTTTTTTTTAAAGTATCGGCTTCGGCTTCGGTATAGGCCTTTGGCGTCGGCCGAAGTAATAGGCTGCCAATTGACCTTCGGCATCGGCTTCGGCCTGAAAATGCTTATCGGTCGGGCTCTACTGTGTATGGCCCAGCATATTTTGGGGCCAGTTTGGCCGCGAAGCTGTCAATAGCTTTGGACAGCGGGTGCTGCCTGACCATAACCAATTGCCCAACCTCGGGTTTCCATGGCCTTCTGCGCAGGTTATAATGACGAGCCTGGTCTTGGGCGGCCTTGGCCATGTTGTGCCGAACGATATGAAATATTTCTTGTAGTTGAATAGCCCGTTCTGTTGGCTCGACGAGTATGTTACCGGTACCAGGGGTAACGTCGTCGGACAAGGCGTTGGGAAGATGAACGCGGTACTATATCCCGTGCTTTCTGACGCACAGGTGTTGATAGCCAGCGACAGCTCGGGGAGGTGCTCGTCACATGTTTTCTGGTTCTTACCTGTGAATGGCGCTATCATTGTATTTACCGTTCTATTACTCCTCTTGGTGGGATTTTCGTGAGGGGTGTACGGCGCCGTGAATTGTTGGCGCACCCCGATGTCTTCGAAATACGTCTTCATTAGTTTATTACAAAATTGAGTGCCGTTGTCGGACAGGAACATCTTGGGCACCCCGTATCTGGCCAAGATACGCTCTCGGAAGGCTTTGCGTAGTCCCTCTGCCGTAGCATTTCGCAGGGGCACCAGCTCGGTTCATTTCGAGAATCTGTCTACAAATACCAATAACGTGGTATTACCATGTTTGGAGCGCAGTGATGGCCCGACGAAATCTGCGCACACCGTGGCCCAAGGCTCCTCCGGGATAGCGACGAGCATTTCGCTAGCTGGCGCTTGTTAGCTTACCTTGTACTGTTGGCACAGTTCGCATTTATTTATTTTTTTTTCGATGAATCCCACGGCCCACTTACCCGCCCGACCGACCGAGAGGCGCATCCGCATGACGCACGGACCGGTGACCGAACAGCAACAGTCCGGACTGTTCTGCTTCGAAGAGTCAGGCGATAGAGTGAGTCCCTCGTTGGGAATATTCCACTAAGCATAAAGGCTTTATAGTGGAAGTAATTAAATATTCCTTGTTCCGCTAAGCATGAAGGCTATAGCGCAGGTGATGGTAAAGATCGACGTTGAGCTAAGCAAAAAGGACTTTTAGCTGTGTTTATTCTGCTAAGCATTAGGGCTATAGCGGAAGTTAGATGTTATAGATATGATAGCTATTTATTGAATTTCGGTATTTGAATTATTGTTTGTTAGGAGAAGAAGAATTTCCGATTTGGTTTTTTGAATTGAATTGTTGAAA
Source organism: Heteromyza rotundicornis (assembly GCA_951394025.1). Lineage (NCBI taxonomy): Eukaryota > Metazoa > Arthropoda > Insecta > Diptera > Heleomyzidae > Heteromyza > Heteromyza rotundicornis. Next base: position 62,504,865 of record OX596011.1, on the reverse strand, counting down.
TTAATTGCATTGTAGATATTATTGAAATCGTCGCACGTTGCTCTGAACGGTTCAAATTTCATATAGTTGGATTTGGCTATATTTACTTGAAGTAAATTATAATTTCTTATAGCGCGGGAAGGTACTTTAATTAACTAGTTAATTCGTTAATAGTTAATTAACGAAGTTAACTTTTAACGTTTCAGTTAATTTCGAAAACCATTAACTTTTTTATTTAGTTAAGTTAAATTTCTTCGATTAACTAGCATTAGTTAACTTTGAAACGAAAAAATTTTTTTATTATTGAATGTAAAAAAAAAAGTAAAAATTAAGAATTCATACTATTTTTAATAATCTACCTAGCCACACTGATGAAATTGTAATCACAGAACTCTTTCGTGTTGTTGACAAAAATTTTGAGTTCCAAGTCGAGACGGCGTGCCTAGCCCGCCGTCAAATGTATCGGCTTGGTCGGCGGCGAAATATTGAGTCGATTGTGTCGGCTCAACCGATATTGACATCGATTTGTTCGCACGCCGATTGAAGCCGATTATGGTCGGCGCGAAACTATTTAGCCGCCGCCTACATTTTCCAATCAACTTGGAACTCTGGGTGTGTAGTGACAATCAAAAAAAAACGCGTCGGCAAATTCGTTTTGTAAAATTTTTACAAAGTTTTCAGTTTTTAAGTTAAATTTGCATATAGAGGGCTGAAAAAAGGGTCTGTGAGTGCAGGCATTCTATTGTATATAGTTAAAATGTTTTTTATGCGTTTTTTGAAAAACGCATAAAGAGAATTTAACTTTTTAATTTAACTTTTAACGAAGTTAACTTTTCAACGCAATTAACTTTTTAATTTAACGAAGTGAAATTTTTGATTAACTATTTCCGGATTAACGAAGTTAAATTCTCGATTAACTATGCCCAGCTTTGGTATTGATGTAACAGTTACATATAACGAGGGCACCACACAATAGATGCATACTCCAAAATAGGACGGACAAGAGAAATATATAAAAGTTTAGTGATATAAGGATCATCAAACTCTTTTGACCAGCGTTTAATAAAGCCTAGAACACAATTTGCTTTGTTGATGGTTTTATTCACATGCGTGTTGAAACAAAGTTTTGGATCCATAGTTATTCCAAGATCTTGAAAAGAATTTAATGTTTCAAGTTCATTTTCGATTTTATAAGTGTGTAAGAATGGGTTCACTCTTCTAAAAGTCATTTGTTTGCATTTCTTCAAGTTGAGATTATTGTAATTATCGATCACACATACTTGCTGATGTCGCGGAACATACCGGGCCAATAGTACCTAATAGTGATGCGGACATGGTTTTGCGAATACCGAGATGGCCAGCACTAGGGCTGTCATGGTTTTCCTCCATCACGCGTCGTCGAAGTGGTGTGGAGACGCAGAGTTTCCACGGCTTACAGTCTTCGTCGCCGGTGTGTCGTGCTAAGTGGCGGTACAGTTCCCCAACGAAAACGTAGTCTGAGTACTTTTCTGGTTGCTGTCGAACTTCTGCCCGTCGTCGCCGTAACCAGGCACAGTCGGTGTGTTTGTCGATGAATGCTGCTTGTTGGCATTCCTCCGTTGCGGTTGTCTGGACAGAGCGTCGGCCACCACGTTGAGCTTACCCTTACGATATTGTACGGAGAAATTGAATTGTTGCAACTCCAGCGCCCACCTCGCGATTCGGCCTGACGGACTTTCTATAGAGTGCAACCACTTTAGTGAAAGGTGATCGGTAATTACAATAAACTAGTAAATTTGCCCGTGCCATGCACGGGAAAAAAACACACTAATTTTAAAAAATTAAATGTTTACTAAATATATTTTAGATGCAAAAATATTTTCTATGTTTTCAAAATTTAAATGTAATTTTTTTTTATAGAAATTTGTGAAATATGTAATTTTTTATTAAATTTTGTAAAGAATAGAAATAAATTTTGTTTGATGATGTAATTGTGTAAAGTTGAACTGTTCCATTAAAAAAGAATTAAAAAAAAAGATTAAAAAAAAAAAAAGAATATCAAGCAATGGATTCAAAAAAAAAATACGACCGGTGACGGGCTTGAACCCAAGACTGCCGCAGACAAAGCGGAAGCTCTACCCAACTGACCACAGCCAGCTATAAAATAAATTGAGCTAATGGCGATGTAGTTCATCAAGCTGTATGGTGAATGTGTATATACACACAAAAATATAGCTTTGATTTACCATTGCCACCTTTAAGGAAATAATATTACCAAAAGGCTAGCGTTGCCACCTAACAATGTTTTCACCTGTTACGGCTAAACATTATTTCCGATTGTCGATCATTTTTATTGCAAAGTGTTTTATTCATTGGATTTTTTCAATTTTTATTTTCGTATTATGTATTTTGACGTACTAAAACCGAATCTGAATCTTTTATTGTAGCAAAAATCAGCTTTCCAAGAAATAAATTTTTTTAAGTTTTGATTTCCCCTTTTACAATTTCTTTAGTGACTTCTAAGAAAGGTGTTCATTTTGTAGTATTTTTTTTCGGGAATTTTAATTTATAAATGATTCACATTTTTATTTGTTTTTATGAAATTTCTCACCTTAAGCAAATATATTTTCGCATTTGCAAGAAACATTTTTGAGTAAGTTTCGCTGCGGTTGCGGTACTTCGCGTTGATGTGTGCGGACCTTAATGTTGTACTGGGAATATATGCAGTGTATAGGAAAGTGTATTATGAAAGTGTAATATGAAAATCTAATACACCACCGTAATAGGTGAAAATAGTGATAGGTGGCAAGAATAGTCTTGTGGCAGTGTTATTTTCTTAAAGGTGGCAGCTTTAGGTCGAAGCTATTTTTTTATATGTGAAATGATTTTTTTGTGTGTGTATATACATGAAAGCGTTTTGCATGCGGCTTGATGAAGTTAATCGATATTAGGTAAAGGCATTGTATGAGCATTAGTGGCTCTGGTGAGAAGGCGCTTAGTTCGCTACTTCATCTTACTTACAATCGCAGCGTTGTGGGTTCGATACCTCACCAGGGCGGCTAACATTTATAAGAAAAAATATATGTGTGGATATATTTGTAAGTGGCTCTGGTTGGTTCCTTCTCACGACCGCAGCGTCGTGGGGACAAATCACCAGAATAGCTAACATTAAAAAAAAAAAAGGTTAACAACTTAAAAAAATTTTTTAAGTGGAGTTGTAAATTTTGAGTCGGTTAGCGTTAGGGACAGACAGACAGACCTGGACAAATATATATATTAATTTATAGCCCTCTAGTTAGGGACTCATCTTTCGAATTCCCCACACGATGGCCAAACATTATTTTTCGATGGGCGAATAGTTCTTCTCAGCTTGATTTAAATGTCGACTAGCATAAGCGATTACCCGCTCCACAACATCGATTGTTTGCGTCAGCACTGCGCCGAGGCCGAAATCGCTGGCGTGGGTCTGAAGCGTAAATGTTTGGGTGAAATCGGGCTTCTGTAAATTTCCTTTTAAGTGTTTCAAAGGCCTGTTGCTGTTCGTAGGCCCACTTCCAATGCCTACCCTTCTACAGCATAGCTGTCAGGGGTTGAACGAGGGCGGCAAAGACGGGCACGAACCGTCGGTACCAGGACGCGACGCCCAAGAAACTCCTCACCCCCCGAATATTTTCGGGAGGTGCTAATTCGCGAATAACAGCGACTTTGTCGGGGTCTGTATGAATACCCTCCCCACTTACAATATGCCCTAGATATTTAACCTGGGTCTGAAAAAACTCACATTTCTCGGGGTTTATGCGAAGATTTGCTATGCTTAATCGCCGGAAAACCTCTCGTTGGTTGCGTAGGTGCTCCTCCAGGGTGGCGCCGGTGACCACGATGTCATCCAAATAGGCGAAAGCTATGGGATCCAATTCTGGACCTATCACCTGGTCAAGTGCGCGTTAAAACGTTGGGGGTGCCAAATGCAACCCGAATGGTGTAGTGTATACATACATGTCTACATTACCTGCCCCTGCATTTCATTTGTACTAATGCACCGACAATAAATTAAAAAAAACGACAAAGTATCGATATGCTAACGCTGCACTTTTGAGTACGCTGACTCAATATACACAAATGGTTCTGGACGTTGTCAACAACAATTGAGTGTATATTGAAATGCACCCAATTTCGGTAACCGTCCTACGACACCATTCGTCAAGACCAAATTAGCATACTCAGGCCAACGGGAGCAAATGAAATGCAGTACCTAATATTATTGTAGTGTAAGTAAGTATGATAGACTAAGAAACAATATGAAAAAGATATAAAAGAGCCGCGATGGCCACAAATAAATCAGAGATTATTTTTGGCTGAAAACATCTTTCATTCACTTTTTGCGGCGACTTCGCCCAAGTTTAAATTACAGCGGAGGACCGCTTTAAACATCCAAAGTTCACCTTAAAATATCAGGGATGGCAACCGAAACCGAAACCGAATGAAACCGATTCATTTTAGGGAGCGAAACCTAAACCGAAACCGATTCGTCGTAACCGATTGAATGGGTTCAACCAAAACCAATTGAAAAGGTTACGGGTTTTTAATCGGTTTTCAAAAGGTTTTCGTACACAAAATTGACTTGAAGTTTTTTTTCCTAAGAGAAAATTCATCGTATTTCATTTATTTATTTCATATATTTTTAAAATATAGGAAATATTTTTTTTAAATACTCAATAAATCTTTTTATAAGGCCGGCGCACACAGAGGCGATATTCCCTATATAATTTCAGAACCATTTCCATATTTAAAAAATCTAGCTTCGAAAACGCAATGTACCTCACACAGGCAGCGATTTCACCGCAGTAGATTTTGTTTGTTATTTATTATATTGCTATGGAAACAATCAAAAAGTCTGACTGAAATGGTTCTGAAAATGACTATTTTGTTTGTTATTTATTAGACTTATATGGAAACAGTCAAAAGGTTTATTTTCAAACTGATTCGAATTGGTTTTGAACATGGCAAAAGAAAGAAGGTAGTGCCGCTGTCACTTACTTTGATTAAAATGCCGATTATTTTTAGGTATGTTTGTTTGAAACAAATCAAACGGCTTTGCCACCCGCTAAAAAATATTTGAAATATTTTTCGGAATTAAAAAATTTCTTAAAATCTTGTGGATAAAATTTTAAATGTCTCTACAATTGAAAGGTTTAATGGATGTAGGCGGTATTAACATACAAATTATTTCAAAAAAATCAGTTTTAAAGTTTTTTATTTAACTTTTTTCAAAAAAAAATTGTTGCTATGTCTTCTTTGTCGCTTCTGAATCTTCAAAACTATCATCAAAACTTATTTTTGGGATGGATTATAGGCAAGAAATTGCCCTTGCCATTTCAATTTTGTCAAAAAGTCAATTTTGAAATTTGGGATTTTTTCGCAACAATCCGGTAGCTCGAAATGTCATAATCGGCTTAAACGTCAGATGGTTAAGATGGCTGCTAAGAATTGAGAGCGGCACTACCTTCTTTCTTTTGCCATGGTTTTGAAACTGGCTTTTTGTGTTTGTTATTTATTGTATTGCTATGGAAACAGGCTGTATAAAAACGCTATATTTTCAAAAATACAATTATTTGTGACAAAATTTATTTCGAAACCGCCTGCGGCATGAATAACGCCTCTGTGTGCGCAGGCATTTTTATGGTTTTTGAAAAGACTTGGAAAATTTTCGCTATTTTTTCGTAGTTTTATATGGCAGCCTTTTTCGTCCGATTTAGCTGATTCTCGAACTTGATCTCAATTCGGAGATAAAAACGTAAACCCAAAGTTTCACATCGATGTCTCAAAAAAAAAACATTCCAGCCTGTATGGTGACAGAGAGACGGGGATATGGCTAAATCTGTTTTCGATACTGATCATGAATATATATACTTATCCATACCGGACATGCGTCCTTATGGACGTTTCAAACGTTGTGTAGGGTATAAAAACTAAAAATTTAAGCAGAAATTTGTTTGAAAATGCGATTAGATAAGGAAATTCGGTAACTGTAGTTAGATTCAGCACCCTTGATTTATATTGAATTGATTTAAAATTTCCTAATATTGGGCCATCTAGAAACCTTTTAAAACCTAAACCGAAACCTTTTCAATCGCTCCAACCAACCGAAACCTTTTCAAAATCAAGGAGCGAAAGCGATAACCAAAACCGATTGGCAAGTGGGAGTAAAACCGAAACCGAAACCTTTATTCGATTCGATTGCCAACCCTGTAAAATATTACATGGCGATCTTGCCAGTTTCCAACCTTGGAATTGTTCTTTAGACAAACCGAAATTCAAATTGCGCTATGAGAATAATTACAGGCAAAATTTAATTTACCCAAATACATTTCCTCCAAGGAACTAATTTCGAGTATCGACAATGATCGCATACAACTTGAGTCTGCAAAGCATAATTTTTAATTTAATAAATTCGACAACTATCGTTCAAATCAGCACCGGTTGCATGATAAAACCGGTCGTCATCGCCCAAATATTGTGCCTTCTCCAATCCTACGCTACCGAAAGTCCACAATTGAAACTCTTCATGAAATATCAGAGGCCTATTTAATCAATCTATTTGCGGACACCAATTTGTGCGCCATTCATCCATAGCAATAGACAACAACCAAGCAAACAAAAGACAAAAGGAAGCAGAATGGGCAAAGCACAGAGCAAGCCGAAAGAAGAACTAACAACAGTAATAAACAACATTGTGGAAACAATAGCAATACCTTCAAACCGCAGAGTCAGCACTTACATTATTTATAATATTGCATTACTTTTCATTGCATACAAATTAAACAAATACTTTAAAAATTACGTGCATAAGCACAATGTTAACAGACCTTATGTCACTAATATATAAAAATCTCAAATAAATGTACTTAAATAAATCCTAATGGAAAATTTAAAAAATTACTTAGATAAAATACATATAAACATCAGGAAGAGTTCCAACAGACCATATAAGGAATTTGGACAAAGACTTTCAAATTTTGGAAAACCAATTAGAAGATATAGACAGCCATAAGGGAATTAGAATAGAAATTCATAGTACACTCCGACTAACTATAGTTAGTCTATAGACAGCTACTAATGGCACAATTAGAAGAAAAAAATAACTCAACCGAAATAAATGAATTAAGAAACCACACAATGGCATCTTTTAACCTAGAAACTGCCTCAAAGGCACTAACAACGTTCACAGGAAATTTTAGGGATCTAGACAGCTAGTGAACAAATCATTAAAACCCGAAGCCAAAATAGATTTCCTACAATACCTATTTCACGCAAAATTGTCAGCAACCGTGCGCACCTCGTTAGGTAGCAATTCGAAACCAGCAAGTTTTGAAATTCTAAAAGAACAATTACGCCTTAGATACAAAGACAATACCACAGAAGCACAACTACAAATAAGACTAAACAACCAACAACAACGCAATTTAAAGGTACATACTTACAAAGAACAGCTACTACTTATAATAGAAGGACTGAATAGACTAGGAATTGAAAGTCTGGGATCAGAATCCACACCAGCCGAACAAAATGTGATAGTTAAAAGAAACAACGAAGTCGCTCTTAAAGCATTCAAAAGAGGTCTAAATGACAATCTAAAAACAACAATATACGCTGCGCAACCAAAAGACTTGTTGCAAGCCACAGAATTAGCCCTTGAGCTTGAAAACGAGTCAATGACTTCAGCAAATGCAATTATGCATTTTTCAAACACACCTCGCAACAATGTCATTGATCGCTATAATTCAAGAACAAATTTTAGCACACAACGCAACTTTGGTTCGTTTATCCAAAATAAAAGGCACAATGAACCGAGACATAACAATTACCGAAACACATTTAATAATAATCTAAATAATAACAGATATCAAAATTACAACGATAGAAACCAAAACCGAAATAACAACAGTTTCAACCAAAACCAAAACAGAAATAACAACAACAACAGAAACAGATACTCTAACAACAACACAAATAGAAACGTAAGAATTATAAACAATGAAGGAAATGATCACGGAAACGATCAGGGCTCGGAAAACACAGTTATTCCGGACAGCAAAAATTAAAGATTTTTAAAATTTCAGACAACAATTCCAATTTTATAAAAATTAAGTACAAGAACAACTTAGTGACTTTTTTAATTGACACTGGCGCAGACATTTCAGTTTGCAAACACGTAGATAACGATTTTTATAATCCTGATGAAAAATGCAAAATAACTGGCATTACAATCGAGGAAATTTTTTCACTAGGGAGCATAAGCCTAACACTTAATGTTGGGGAGGAATTTAGCAAACATTAGTTTCAACTGGTCAGTTCGAAATTTCCAATTGAGACTGATGGTATATTAGGTAGAGACTTTTTGAAGAAATTTCTTTGCAAACTAAATTACGAAACTTTTACAATATCAGTGTTGATAAACGAGTACGAATACACTGGAAATAAAAGTTACACCGAGAACAGAAATGCTCGAACCAATTCGATTAGAATTAACGGAAGATAAAGTAATTTTCAATACAGAAATTCACGAAGGTATTTTTCTCAGTAATTCAATAGCACCAAAAAATGGCATGACGCATATAAAAATTTTGAATACAACTGATAAGGAAGTAACTTTAAATGGTATTCAGTTGGAAACTGATTCTTTGAACAATTATGACATTTTAAACTACGACAATAAAAAACCTTTACACTCACAAAAACGTCTAAATAAAATTTTAGAAACATAAAACATACAATGCAATAATGCAAAAATTAAACACGATTTGACGAACATTTTCAATAAATAACAGGACGTATTCCATTTGGATAACGAACCTTTAACTAAAAATAATTTAACCAAAAAATATAACGACAACAGACAACACACCGGTTTACATTAAAAATTATAGATTACCACACACACACGGAAGTAATAAATGAACAGATCAAGAAAATGCTTGAGGACGATATTATCGAACCATCAGTTAGTCCTTACAATTCCCCACTCCTTTTAGTTCCTAAAAAGAACGTTAATGGCAAAAAGAAATGGAGACTTGTTGTGGATTACAGAAAACTGAATGATAAAATTGTTAATGATAAATTTCCTCTAACTCGACTGGAAGACATTCTAGACACGTTAGGGAAGAGCAAAATGGTTCTCAACACTTGATATGACCAGTTCATTTCATCAAATCAAACTTGACAAAAATTCTCGAAATTTGACAGCTTTTTCCACACCGAACGGACATTATCACTTCAAACGATTACCTTTCGGACTAAAAATCTCATCAAACAGTTTCCAACGTATGCTAACACTTGCACTTGCAGGCTTAGACTCAAATGCATTCCTTTACGTGGATCCATGGTTGTAGCATAAATCACCGCAACGAAAATTTGATCAAAGTCTAGACAGGCTGCAACGTTATAATTTAAAATTGAATGCAGCGAAATGTTGCTTTTTGCGTCCAGAAGTAGTATACTTAGGACTAGAGACCGACCGAAATTCGGTTTCGGTTTCGGTTTTTCGGCTTTTCGGCCAAAAAAAGCTGTTTCGGCCGTGTTTCGGATTCGGCCGAAAAATAAAATATCGCTTTCGGCCAAATTTCGTTTTTGGCCGAAATTTCTATATTTCCGCCGAAAATTTCGGTTTCATAGAAAAATGTAACAAATAAATAACAAAGATTACACTGATCGACAAAACTGAACTTTTTGTGTGTTAAATATACTTGATAGACAAATTCTTATGTATTTTGCACGCTGGATACGAAAATAATAATACTGAAATTTATACAGCACAAAAAATGTAATTTTTGTGGCGTTTGCAGGAAAATGGTGCGTGCTGGAAAAATTTAATTAAATATTTTCGGATTTAGCGTATCAAAATACATAAGAAACAACCAAGTGGATAAAAGCGGTATGTAACACAAATTTAAGCATTGATCATAGTTTCGAAGAATCAGAAGCGACAGAGAAGACATGTCCTATCGGAGTAGATCTACTACTCTCGCGATGATTTATAAATTTCTACTCCTCTACTTCGGTAGCAGATTTTTCTACTTTCCTCAAGATATTTTCTACTACTATGGTAAGAAATCTACTCCTCAAAATATTATGTGAGTTTCATACAATGCAAAAGTACTATTCTTTCTACAAATCTGCTTCCCCGACAGAAATTTCTACAACTCGTAGAATTTCTAGTACTCTACGCATAAACCCATATCTACTCCCCTCTCTTGAAATCTACTACCCTGACAGTAATTTCTACTACTCTTGATTTCCACGCATTTGATAGTTTGCTTCTAAATTCATCTAATTCATGATCTGAACTTAAAATGATCGGCCCATATTCATAGTCAAATTAAGCTCCAACTTAACTTTAGTAATCTACTAGGTTGACAGATAATACACTGAACTGGCAGCTACTAAGTTGGTTTTAAAGTTTAGCAGCTACTAAATTTGACTATGAATATGCGCCATCGATTTCAGCCTACTGATAAGCTTAATTATGTACCACTTTATTACATTAAAACTCACAATTTTTTCTTTTATTTTTTCGGTTTCGGCTTCGGTTTTGGCCGAAATTAAAAAAATGAAAATTCGGCCATTTCGGTTTCGGCCGAAAAAAAAAAATAAACAATTTCGGCCATTTCGGTTTCGGCCGAAATTAAAAAAAGCGATTTCGGTCGGTCTCTACTTAGGACACCTGATTACTGGTGATAGTGTCAAAACTGACCCTGCCAAATATGATACTATAAAAAATTACCATATTCCGAAAAATGCGGACGAAGTTAGAAGATTTGTTGCATTTTGCAACTATTACAGAAAATTCATTCCAAATTTTGCGGACATTGCCAAAAGTCTTAACGCACTATCAAAAAAATCTTGTAAATTTGTTTGGACTGAAGAAAGACAAACAAGCTTTCGATGCACTAAAAGAAAAATTTATAACTCCTCCTTTATTACAATATCCAGATCTGAGCAAACCTTTCATTTTAACGACTAATGCTTCAAATTATGCTTTAGGAGCAGTGCTATCGTAAGGTGATATAGGAAATGATTTACCTATATCATATGCAAGCAAATCGCTGCAAAAGCATGATTTGAATAAACCAGTAATTGAAAAGGAACTTCTAGCCATTCACTGGGGGATCAATTTCTTCAAGCCATACCTATTCGGTAGAAAATTTACAGTGGTAACTGACCACAGACCACTAGTCTCATTATTTTCGCACAAAAATCCTTCATCGAAAATGACTAGAATTCGTCTGGATTTAAGCGACTGCGACTATGGCGTAGTTTACAAAAAAGGAAGCATGAATACAAATGCCGATGCATTATCCCGAATCCAAATTGATTCTGAAACTTTAAAAAATATCATAGCGCAAGAAGATGATAAAAATGCGAAGAAAACACTTATAATTACAAGAGGCATGGCAAATAAAGAAGCCATTAAAAATAAAGAGGCAAACAATGATGAAGAAATCATTGTGGATAGTGACAAAACCCAGAAGTCTGATCAACTTAAAATATGGGATTGCACATCCGTTAGTGACGTCAGGAATATGAAAAATTTTAAATTTTATATGGCCAAAGAAAATAAAATATATATTGAAAATAATATTGTGCACGTGGGATTTAGCGATAATTCAACGAAACCAGTTTCGTATTCAAAGAAGCTAACCCAACAAAATAATTTAAATACGCATGCGAGATACAGTGATAATTCAACGAATCTAGATTCGATTATGAAGAAACTGATATCCAAAATGAAAAAAGAAAACATATTAAAGCTAGCGCTAGTCAATAATGATAAAATATTCCAAAGAATCTCAAAAGAAGAATTTAAAAACATATTTATAAACATACAACAAAGCCCTCAAAATAGAAAAGGTCCTCAAAATTTTATTTTATGACTCACCAAAAAGAATACAGGATGACATTACAAAATTTAAACTCATTGACGAATACCACATAACAGGACAAATATACACAAATGATTCTGGACGTTGTCAACAACAATTGAGTGTATATTGAAATGCACTCAATTTCGGTCACCGTCCTACGACACCATTCGCCAAGACCAAATTAGCATACACAGGCCAACGGGTGCAAATGAAATGCAGTACCTAATATTATTGTAGTGTAAGTAAGTAGGGTAGACTAAGAACCAATATGAAAAAGATATAAAAGAGCCGCAATGGCCACTAATAAATCACAGATTATTTTTGGCTTTACAACTGAAAACATCTTTCATTCACTTTTTGCGGCGACTTCGCCCAAAGTTCACCTTTAAATATTACAATGGCATGACGCGCCACTGATAAAGCCCGCGGTGTTTGCTACTTTCGGCCATTGCAATTTGCCAATATCCGACTTTTAGGTCGAGGCTGCTAATAAATTTTGCATTTCGTAAGTGATCGAGGATGTGGTGGATACGCGGCAGCGGGTACGCGTCTGGCACAGAGTGGATCTTCAATTGTCGATAATCGATACAGAGCCACCAGGTCCCCGTCTTTTTCCGTACCAGCACTATCGGAGCACTGTACGGGCTGTGAGATGGTTCGATACACCCCTTCTCCAGTAGTTTGTTGATTTCATCGTCGATGATGGCCTGCATGGCTGGATTTCGCGGGAAATTCCTCTGTTTGATAGGTCGACTGTCAGCTATAACGATGGTGTGTTGGGTGATATCTGAAGTTCCCTTTAAATCATTAAAAAGTGGCAGCTCTGCCCCCAGAAAGTCGTCAATCCTCTTTTGCTGGTTTGCTGACGATTCTGCTGTCAGCAAACAGTGAGTAGTGAGTGCTGCTGGGTTCAGCTGCAATGTCGAACCTGCACATGTGAGACTGGCTTACGTAAAAATAAGGAAGTCTAATCCCAGGATTACCTCCTCATACGCGTCGGGCATGACCACGAATTTATGCAGGCAATTTACGTCACCCAATCTGATTCGAGCTTCAACGACTTGCCTTAGACTAAGGCTGGACCCGTCTGCTAACCTGACTTCCCCTTGATAGGCCTCTTTTATACTTTTCATCCTTATTTTGTGGGCGAACGCCCCACTAACGAAGCTTCGCGTCGCCCACAGCTTTGCCCACAGCGGCGGCAGGCCTGTGGGTCAACGCGGTCGGTCTGGGCCGGTGAGGAAGCGGCGGTGATGGCTCGGGGCGGCTGAGTCACTAATCGCTGTTGGCCACCGCCACCGTATGGTGCTGGTGGTAAGACCTCCCCCTGCGACGCAGTCACCCTGTCTGGCTCCCGCTCCTGGATACTCTCCAAGTCTTGGGCCAGAGCGATGAGCTCAGCAAGGGTTTTGAAATCCTTTCTTCGAATGTACCAATGGTACTCAGGCCGCGCGTTTCTAAATACGCGCTCGAGCCGTTGCTCCTCGGTATATTCCCCGTGTCGCATCATATACAAAAGGGCGAGGGCGTAGTCGCGGAAAGACTCGTGGGTTTTTTGGAGGTGGGCTCGTATTGTGTCATCGACCCGCTCATAATAGCGAGCCGGTAGGAAAAACGTAAGGAAATTTTCTTTAAACAACGCCCAAGTTTCCCATTGTTGGTTGCAGGTGCGAAACCACACCAGTGCCTTTCCCCTTAACACTTCGGGCAGATATCGGGGTAGTGTTGTCGCGGTATAAATTCTCGGCACAGTTGTTGTTGTTTTGTTGTTATGTTTGTTATGTTTTTTTTTATGTTTCCCTTTTGTTCGGGGCGACGGGCGAACAAAATCGGAGGAACAAAATCACACACGCACTGACCGAATTAACGCACTGCACAATTTTAACAAATTAAGCAAAACAAATTCGCCACTCCCGGGTGAAATGCGACCGGCGCGCGGAAGAAGAAAACTGAATATTTTGTTTGAGCTGTCAAAGTTATCTTGCTTTCTTCTCCTTTCTTTCGCTTTTGCTTTCGATAAGTTAGCTCAGTGAGCGGCGGCGATCCGATGAAGGTATTGCCAGCTTCGCCATTACAATAGTAAAATGTCAAAACCTGGACTAGAGCTTTTGTACTCTTTGAACCTGTTTGAGGGAGGGGAACCTGTCGACATTTATGCTTTCGCCTATACAGACATGAGTGCCGCCAAAGTGAGTATTTTCATTTTGGTGGATGCGGGGGTGTATATGTAAATTTGCCAAAAACACTCTAGAAAATCTGAGAAGATCTTTCACATATAGGTGTGGGTAAAGCCCCGACTGTGAATACTGGCTTCTGCGTAGGTCGCGCTCATGTGTGGGGGGGGGGGAGATGTTGGAGAAATGGAAAGTGAGCGCCAAGTGAGTATTTTCATTTTGTGGATGCGGGGGTGTATATGTAAATTTGCCAAACACACTCTAGAAAATCTGAGAAGATCTTTCACATATAGGTGTGGGTAAAGCCCCGACTGTGAATACTGGCTTCTGCGTAGGTCGCGCTCATGTGTGGGGGGGGGGGAGATGTTGGAGAAATGGAAAGTGAGCGCCATATATGCGTCCATATAGACAGGTTCTTTAGTTCTTTTTGAGCGGGGAAGAAGAAAAGTAAAAAGTGAAGTTTTAGATTTTGAATTTAATTTGGCTTAAATAATTGATTTAGAAAATTTTGATAATTTTCTTGTTTTTCTAAATTGTGTTTTTGAAGTGGTGAGGTGGAGCGGTTGCCAACGTCGGATTGTGGCTGGAGGACAAGTGTTCCAAAGGGAGTATTTTTGTGCGCTGGTTTAGTTTTGACAGCTAGTGTTTTTTTTACTTTATTTTATTTGTGGCAGTCGGCCATTTAGTGTTTTGAATTTGAGGAATTCAATAGAGTTGGACAGGTTGTGTTCGGTCGTGATTTGTTTTGGTGAAGTGTTTCCGTCCTGGGAATTTCAAGTAGTTTGCTTGGAATTTTGAAAAAGGGTTTGTGTTCGGTATTATTTTCCTTGTGTCGGGAAAATTTCCGTTTCTTTTATATATATATATATATATACTTATACCTATCTATTGCGGCAGTTTCGGTGTAGTTTTAAAAAAAGGTTTATTTATCAGGTTTTCGTGTGTTCGTGTTGTTCGTTCGGCCGGGGATACCATACCGCGAGGGTCGTCTTAAATCCCACGCTTCGCGACTGTGCTATTCGGGCAAATAGGGAATTTAATTATCGCGTGATGATTTTCGATTTTAGTTTGTTTTATAAAGTTTAGTTAACAATAGCGCGATAAGCTGGCGACCAACGTGGGGCTATTTTGATAAAATTTTTTTTGATAATTTTTTTTTTTAAAAAATTTTATTACTTAACGGTTTCTTAAAAATTTTTTAAGAAAAGGCTGTCGGAGGCGTATAAGAAAATTGTGACTATACAGCAGTTACACACTTCTTTGTCTGGCTTGACACAGAGAAGATTGTCAATTCCTAACTTTAAGGATAAGTTGTTAGGACTTATTAATGACTTAAATGAATTGCAAATAAGTAATATAGGGGTGAACGCAACGGAAGCTCAGCGATTAACGATAGTGAGTTCAAATGATGAGTATGCACTATCTGTTTTTAAAAATGGGTTAGACGAAAATTATAAACAAACAATTTTTGCGGCACAACCAGATTCTTTAATTAAGGCTATAAACTTATCATTGGAGTTAGAACAGAGCAGGCAAACTGAGCAGGTCTTGATGTTGAATAGGAACAACAACAATTTCAATAATAAAAACACTTTTAGGAACAATAACAATGGTTACAGAAACAATAACAATTTTAGGAATTATAATAACAACAACCATTTCAATAACAACAATAATTTAGGGAACAATAACAATGGTTACAGAAACCATAACAACTTTAGAAATTACAATAATAAGAATACTTTCAGAAATAATAACAATTTTAGAGGCAACAACTACAGAAATTATAACAATCAAAATAGGAATCAAAACGATAGTTATAATAGAAACCAAAACGATAACAGAAACCGGGGAAACGCAAGGGTGAATGTGTTAAGCAACCAGGGAAACGAAGTCAACCCGGGGGACAGTCAGCAAGGACCTTCGGGGGAAAAACAATAAAAAACAAAATTTTTAAAATCTCGGATAATTTGACCAATTATGTCACACTAAAATGTGTTCAATTTGGTCGTACGCGTACATTTTTAATAGACACAGGAGCAGATATATCCATCTGCAAAACATCATCTGAGATAGATTTGAATATTAATAGTAATAACAAATGTAAACTGACAGGCATTACTAAAGATGAAATATCTTCGTTGGGTTCTGTGAATTTATCATTATGTTTTGGGAAAGATAGAGCGCACCATGAATTCCATCTGGTGGAAGAGGATTTTCCAATTTTAACTGACGGAATTTTAGGCAGGGATTTTCTAATTCGATTCATGTGTAAAATTGATTACGAGACTTTTACGATGTCGGTAATGTTTATTGAAGATGAATATATAGTCCCAGTGGCTATTAAAATTCCTACACAACATTGCTATATAATTCCACCTCGGTCTGAAATGATTGTGCCCATAAGGTTGCATTTGGAGGAGGATAGTGTTATTCTGAACCAAGAATTGGCAGAGGGGTGTTTTTGGCAAATTCTAAAGCACCAGCTAAGGGCGTCTGTCACGTAAAAGTAATTAATGTAAATGATAAAGAAGTTACACTGAAGGAAATTTTACCTAAAACAGAATGTTTGAGCGAATATAAAATTTTGAGATATAACGAAAAGGTGAATTGAACCCATGATGAAGGACGTTTTAAGAATTTATTAGCAGAGTTGAAATTAGAAAACTTGGATGTGCAATCTGCAAAAGAATTAGAAACGATTGTTAGAAATTATCAATACGTATTCCATCTTGAGGGTGAAAATTTGTCTGTTAATAATTTTTATACTCAGAATTTGAGGTTGGATGATGATACTCCTGTATATATTAAAAATTATAGACTACCGCATTCACAGAATGAGGAAATTGACAAACAAGTAAAGAAATTAATTGACGAGGATTTGATAGAGCCATCTGTTAGTGCGTACAATTCACCACTGTTAATAGTACCAAAAAAGAGTGAGGATGGTGAGAAGAAATGGAGGCCAGTTGTTGATTACAGACAGTTAAATAAGAAACTAATTAACGATAAATTTCCGTTGACAAGGTTGGAAGACGTTTTGGAACAATTAGGTAGAGCGAAGTATTTTTCCACTTTGGACATGACTAGTTCCTTTCATCAGATTGGTCTAGACGAAGAATCAAGACCACTGACGGCGTTTTCAGCGTCGAGGGGCCATTTCCAATTTAAAAGATTACCATTTGGGTTGAAAATATCTTCCAATAGCTTTCAACGTATGTTAACTATTGCATTAAGTGGTTTGAGCTCAGGCGCATTTTTGTACGTTGATGATATCATCATTTTTGGGTGTAGTTTGCAACACCACAATAGTAATTTGGTAAAGGTTTTTGACAGACTGAGTAAATACAACCTGAAGTTGAATCCAAAAAAATGTTGTTTTTTGAAACCAGAAGTCATTTACCTTGGTCACCAGATTACTAGTGAGGGTGTAAAAACCGATCCGAATAAACATAAAGCGATACACTCGTATCCTGTACCCAGGAATGAGGATGATGTACGTAGAAAGTTCATACAAAATTTCGCAGAAATAGCCAAATGCTTAAATAACCTCCTTAAGAAAAAACAACCCTTTATTTGGACAGAATGTCAATTAGCTTTTGAACTTTTGAAAGAAAAATTAATAAACCCACCCATTTTAAAATATCCTGACTTTGACAAACCGTTTGTGTTGACAACAGATGCATCTGATTATGCGTTAGGTGCTGTACTTTCTCAAGGAGAAATCGGATCAGATTTACCAATTTCATATGCCAGCAAATCTTTGAATAAGCATGAATTAAATAAGCCAGTCATTGAAAAGGAACTTTTGGCGATACATTGGGGGATTGATTTCTTTAGACCATATTTATTTGGACGCATTTATTGTGGTTACTGATCACCGACCATTAGTTTCTTTATTCTCGCACAAGAATCCATCTTCAAAGCTGACGAGAATACGAGTAGATCTGTCTGACTATGATTATGAAATTGTTTACAAACAGGGAAAGATCAATACAAACGCTGACGCATTGTCAAGGATAAAAATAGACTCAGATTTGTTAAGAACAATGATTCCGAAAACGGAAGATAAGTCCGCGAAGAAAACATTAGTAATGACAAGGGGCATGACTGCAAAGGCTATTGCAGAGAAAAACGTAGATATAGAGAAAGGTAGCTCTCGATCGGAGTCTGTACAGTGCACGGTACAACTTCATTGTTGGGACTGCACGTCCATTTCTGACGTTAGGAATATGAAAAAGTTAAAATTTGTTATAGAGAGCGAGTTGAATATTAGGGGTCCCCAAAGAATTGAAATATTAAATAATTTAATACTGGTACGATGTAGTGATAATCTGAACAAATTCGATTTGTCTTTAGAGAAGCTATCATCGAGGATGAATAAAGTAAATATTAAAGAGCTAGCGCTATTTCGGTATATGTCAAAGGAAAAGTTTAAGAATTTATATAATGTGTTGCAACACGATAGATTAAAGAATAAACGCTCAGGAGTCAAGATATTAATATATAAAAGTCCCCAAAGAATAGAAGATGAAGTAACAAAAAATAAATTGATAGAAGAATATCACAATTCGCCTTGCGGAGGGCATTTCGGAATCAGAAAAACCATTTTAAAACTAAAACAAAGATTTGTTTGAAAGAATATGAGCAGAATGGTAAAAAATTTTGTGTCAAGTTGCACAAAGTGTGCGTTAAATAAACAAATAAGACATACAAAGGAACAGTTGATAGTCACAAAGACGCCAAGCACAAGTTTTGAAATCGTTCAAATTGATACTGTGGTACCATTGAGAATTTCTAATGGTTATCGCTATATTTTGACAGCCCAATGTGAATTAACAAAATTCGTTCTGGCATTTCCCATGGAAACCAAAGATGCAGACACTGTAGCACACACTCTCGTAAATCAATTTATTCTCAAGTACGGTTGTGTTTTAAAGTGCTAAAGTCCGACAAAGGAACCGAATTTGTAAATGAGCTCATGGGCAACATTTGTAAACATTTGAAACTGCAACAAGTATTTTCGGCACCATATCATCAATTTAACGAATATATGCTTGCATTTGCCGATGACCAAGAATGGGACAAGTGGGTTTCATTTTACACTTTTGCGTATAACACTACTCCAAATGTTGATACGGAGTACACGCCGTTTGAATTAGTTTTTGGTAAATTACCGTATTTGTCGAGTGATGACATTATGAAAAGTGAGCCTGTGTATAACATGGAAAATTACGCGAATGAAGTTAGTTTCAGGCTGAAGGCATCTATAAAAAAGGCAAAAGAAATCATTAATAGAGTTAAATTGAAAAGAAGAAATGACAGCGAAACAAAAATAAATCCATTAGTCGTAGATGTAGGAGATTTAGTTATAGTACAGTTAGGTGGTAGAAGGAAAAACCAGGGTCCTTACCATGGACCTTATAAAGTAGTAGAAGTAGATGGGGTAAATTGCCTTGTAGAGATTAAGGGACATATTAAGAAACTTCATAAAAATAACTTGAAAAAATATATCGTAGATACCAGAGATCCTCACTGAAAGACACTGTTTCATGAAACACAGTAAAAATTCATTGCCTTTCTTCAAGTTCAGACACATTCCCATTCACAACTTTGAATCTAAACAGACATTCGCGCACAGCGCACAAAGGCAACGAGCAACAGTGAATTTTCATCAAAGGCAGTGAATATACACTAAAGGCAGTGAATATTCATTGCCTTTCTGATGTCTCGTTGCCTTTGAACGAAAGAAACGAACTCGAGAGAATTATTCGTTGTTCGTCGCACGTTGCTCGTTGCTTCAAGAAAGGTTTTCACTCAGTGTTGCATTGGAGATTCGATGAATAACACTTTAAGTAACCAATATTTGAAATAATATAAAAACAAATTTTAACTTTTGGAATAATTCGTTGAGTCAGCAATGTAAATAAAACAACACATATCAAAAATATTTTCATTTAAATTCATTTAATTATTAAATTAAAAAAAGACATTAACACAACAAAAGTTCTTTTAAAAGTTAAATAGCATCACTGCCGAGAAGTGATGCAAATACATTACTGCGTAGTATTGCAGTATAAAATTACAAGAGTCCGCCTTCATGTTTTTTGCAGTTGTTATTAAAAATAATATTGTCGCTATTGTGTAATACAATTAACAAAAATATAAATATTTGATAATTAAACTGAGGTCATTCGTATTTAAATTTTCGTAATCCGCTTCTTTCTGGCAGAAAAAAGTAAACAAAAACAAGAAGTCTTCAGTGACGTCACGACAAAGTCACTGTTCACACGAAGGCGGCGGCATCTTTGTGTATAACCATTTTTGACGCATCAGGTGTGTAGCCTTGAAGTATGTGAAGTATTCTATGCCTGGAGGCTCTATAGTCCAACCGCGGCCATTTAAAGTACATTTAGATGCGAATTGTGAAACTCGATTTGACATTTAGGCACAATTTAAATAGGAAATGCCATTTAAGTGAGGACTGTGAAACCGAACCTTAAAGTTTTATTCATAAAATCTCCAATGCAACACTGAGTGAAAATCTTTCTTGAAGCAACGAGCAATGAGCAACGTGCGACGAACAACGAATAATTCTCGCGAGTTCGTTGCTTTCGTTCAAAGGCAACGAGACATCAGAAAGGCAATGAATATTCACTGCCTTTGGTGAATATTATGAATATATGTATCTGTTGAGAGTGAACTTCGGAAGCATTAGCGTTGATGAGCCTAGTGCTTGCTTGCCTTTTCGGTGTGTATGCGTAAGGCACATTCTCATTCATTTTTTGATAGTGTGGCTCAAAACTAGAAAAGTGAGCATTCATGCCGTTCACTGGTAGATACATATCCATGTATTAATTATAAAATTTTTTAATTTTAAAGACTATATTTAACAATATTCAATTTTTAACATTATATATAATTTTTAAACCAAATATTATATATCATTATTTTTACAATAATTTTAATTATTCCTAGATGTTCATTTTTACTGAATTTGTAATATTTTTAAGGAATTCATTTATTTTTAAAATCAATTTTGTTAATTTTAATTAAATTAGTGTAAACATTTACATTATATATTTTTAAATTTCTTTTCATATTAATTATTTCAATCATACAAATATTTTATTTGATAACTTTTCTTATTTTTTTTTGAAAATTATTTCTACACAACTGAAATTTCAGTTTTCGTTTTTCCAAATAATTTTCATCTAAAGGGTATGGGTGTGGTGTATATGCATATACTGTAGCGCACCAGCCCACAAGAGTATACAAACGAAAAAGTACCGCTAGCAGCGAACACTTGAAACTGCATTAATAGCATACGCTGCTGGCCTGAATAGGAGCGCAGCATAATAGTACGTAAACCAACGTTTGTTTGCTTTTGTCACTTTTCCCTTCCCTTGCATTTCTGTCAGCGCGAGGCAGAATGAAATTTGAATCCTGGCTTTGGCAATAAATGCGATCGGCCAATGCCCTTCTGGCAGCGGTAATAAAATATTGATCAGAATGTAGAAATGATTTTTGTATTATAGAATTGTAGATGTAAGCATATTTTTTAGGAATTGAATGTAATTGAAAGAAAATTGAAAAGAAATTGAAAGGGTCGCCAGGGTATAAAAGCCATGGCGATTCAGAAATAAATCAGAGATACTTTTTGGCTTTAAAACCGAAAACATCTTTCATTTCACTAATTTCGTCGACTTCGCCAAGCATAAACGGCAGCGGAGGACCGCTTTAAACATCCAACCAATAGAGTAGGGCCAACTGACCAAAAACATAATATATTGAAAATATTATACGGTATTTTGTCAAAAATGCGGTAATAAATAAAACCACTTTGAATAAAGATATATTGTTTTTCGAATTTAAAAAAAAATTTAGTTTTGTTGCATCTTTGCCACATTTCTGAGCGAATATTTTCAATTGTTTCAGACGTTAAAACAAAAAAAAAATAAAAAACAAGTTTTTTAAAATATAACCCTTTAACCGACTAAAAAGCAGAAAATTAATTAACGGTTTTTGGGTACTTTGCTGCGAATATCATTGCAGATTTTAAAGTCGCCAAAAACCCTTAATTTTAAATCGAAATTGCTGAAATAATTTTAAAGGAAATTTATTTTCTGCTTTTTAGTCGGTAAAGGGTTATATTTTAAAAAACTTGTTTTTTACTCTTTTTGATTTTCCTGTTTTAAAAAAAAAAATTCTACCCCCTTTCCCCCCCCTTTTTTCCCCCTTTTTTATTCTTTTTCCCGAATGCGAACCTAACTAAAAAAATTTCAGCCTTGTAACTTACAAAATACGAAAGTTAGAAATTTAAATTGACTCCATCCCGCTCCTTTTTGCCCCCACACCCCTTTCCCAAAGGGTACAAAATTTAATAAGAACTCACCTACCAAATTTCATCATTGTAGCTTGAAGGAATTGGATGTTATGCCATGTTTAAAAAAAGGGGTTTGAGTCCCCCCACGGCCCCCTACGCCTCTTTAATAGAATGCAATGTCACCGGAGTTCTATCAGTATTCCAAATTTCAGCTCTCTAGCTCACGTGGAAGTGTATGAAAAAGCTCGGCGCAGATTTGAGGATATATATATATATATATATATATATAGTCCACCCAAAGAAAGTTAATATAAGGGTTATAAAAAAAGAAATAGAATTGGTGAAGAAAGCTTAAATGCTGTATGTGTGATTAAATCAGCTTTTCAAAATAAAAATCAAGACTGTGTTAGTTTTTCACGCAATGAAACTCATTTTAAGTTACAAAAACAAAATATTTAAAAAAAAAAGTGTAAATATTAAAACTGCTAGTTTACGTTTCCAACCAAAATGCTACTGCTATATTTTACCCCTTGAGGACCATAAGGAAACCAGAAGTGAAACAAAGTTTTAATGCTTATAAATACATTTGTTAGGCTCTAAATAAACAAAAAATAATGACTTTTTATTCAAAAATTTTTATAGGTTTTTTGGAAATTTATGGGACATACTTTTAAAATTTAACAATTATTATGGTTGCAAGCAAAGCTGGGCATAGTTAATCGAGAATTTCACTTCGTTAATCCGGAAATAGTTAATCAAAAATTTAACTTCGTTAAATTAAAAAGTTAATTGCGTTGAAAAGTTAACTTCGTTAAAAGTTAAATTAAATAGTTAAATTCTCTATAGAAACATTTTTTTTTTCCAAAAAACACAAAAAACATTTTAACTATATACAATAGAATGCCTGCACTCACAGACCCTTTTTTCGATCGATTTCAGCCATCTATATGCAAATTTAACTTAAAAAATGAAAACTTTGTAAAAATTTTACAAAACGAATTTGCCGACGCGAGTTCCTTAACAGTTTCGCGCCGACCATAATTGGCTTCAATCGGCGTGCGAACAAATCGATGTCAATATCGGTTGAGCCGACACAATCGACTGAATATTTCGCCGCCGACCAAGCCGATACATTTGACGGCGGGCTGGAACTTTAAATTTTTGTCAACAACACGAAAGATTTTTCAACAGTGTGGCTAGGTAGATTATTAAAAATAGTATGAATTCTTAATTTGTACTTTTTTTTTTTACATTCAATAATAAAAAAAATTTTTTCGTTTCAAAGTTAACTAATGCTAGTTAATCGTAGAAATTTAACTTAACTAAATGAAAAAGTTAATGGTTTTCGAAATTAACTGAAACGTTAAAAGTTAACCAAAAATTTAACTTCGTTAATTTACTATTAACGAATTAACTAGGTAATGCCCAGCTTTGGTTGCAAGTGTCAAATGTTATAAAAAGTACTTTAAAAAATACCTACTTAATAAATAAATTGTTGTTTACTAATGTTATTTTTAAAAAACTTGAAAATATTCTTGGGACACATATGTCCCTGTCGTCCTCAAGGGGTTAAGAAATAGAATCGACATATATTTTTCGTTTTCTATGTTTACAAAAAATATAACTATATGAGTTGCTATTGAAAAACAGCTTTTTAAATTAATATTTGTAAAGGGATTTTTTCTGGGATTTTTCATTCTTAAAATGGGATAAAAAGAGCGTTTTGAAGAAGAGAGTGGGATTTCTGAAGACAGGTCTCTGGAAACACTGGTTCCAGTTCAGAATATTAATATTTTCGAGAAATATGGAGCATAATTTATGCAATATATTTTTGAAATACTATGGCTGGAAATGCAACATTCCAAACCAGTTCTGATTTATTGTTGTATTTTATTCGATATATTTTTAAAATATTAAAAATTTTCTAATGGCATGTCCGTTCAAAAATACCACTACGATGAAATTTATGAAATAGCTTATGATTTTGTTTTGGCATTGACCTTCATTGGATACATATTTTTTATAATTTTGGGGTAATATACGAGAAATTTATTAAGTCCGCCATATAGTGAGTTGTGGTTCCAGTTCAGAATATAAATATTTTCGTGAAATATGGAGCATAATTTACTATGGCTCCAAACCAGTTCTGATTTATATTTGTATTTTATTCGATAAATTTTTCAAATATTAAAAATTGCTAATATTTTATAAAATAAGGGTGATTGTCTTTTTTTTTTTAATGCAATATGATAGAAAATACATGAACCTAAGAGTCCTCAGCATTATTTGTCCATTTAAAATTTTTGCTGATTTTTGAAAGAATTTTTTGTAACAAATCTATTAATTGGGTAGAAATAAAAAAAAATGTATAATTATATATATAAGTTTAAAAAAAAACTATAGGTAACAATTGTTTGCAAAATAAAAGTTAATTGAATTTATAATTGTCAAAGCTGTGCAGAATATCGAGTACTTGTAAGTGGGTACTCGTTTATTGTCTATGTGAGTATGCTCACAACACTAATATAGTTTGCTTCGAAAATGGGGGTAAGTAAACAAATTTTTTCACTTTAAAAACAGCTGTCAAAAATTCGAAGAAGAAGAAGAATCAAAAGAAGTGCACAAATAATTTTCTGGTGCGTTCATGAAACAGACCGGGGGAAACTGCACTAGTCACCAACTGCACAACTTCCACTTTTAAATTAATACCCTCATTACATTTAATATTTGCATATATTCCCAGTACAACATTAAGGTCCTCACATACCAGCCGCCGCTGCGGTATTTCGCGTTGGTTTTTGCAAAAGCGATATTCGAATAAAAAATTATTGTTTGAGGTGAGAAATTTCATAAAAATAAATAAAACTTTATAAATTAAAATCCCAAAAAAAAAATTCTACAAAATTAATGGAGACACCTTTCTTAGAAGTCACTCAAGAAATTGTAGAAGGGGAAATCGAACCTTAAAAATTTGTATATCTCGGAAAGCAGATTTTTGCGGCAAAAAAAAATTTCAGATTCGGTTTTAGAACTTCAAAATACATAATAAGAAAAAAAAATTCAATAATTAAATCGCCTTGCAATAAAACTAATGGACAATCGGAAAAAATGTTTAGCCGTGAAAACAGTAATAGGTGGCAACGCTAGTCTTGTGGCAGTATTATTTCCTTAAAGGTGGTCAATAGTGCTTACAAAATTTAATAATAGTTCACATATTTCACAAGTGATTTTTTATATGTATATATAAATGATGGAGTTCACTACGGCTTGCTGAACCTAATCGCCATTAGCTGAAGTCATTTTATAGCTGGATGTGGTCAGTTGGGTAGAGCTACCGCTTTGTCTGCGGCAGTCATAGGTTCAAGCGGTCGTAGGTTTTTTTGTGAAAAATTTAATAAAAGTTTACATATTTCACAAATTTCTATAAAAAAAATTACATAATAAAAGCATAGAAAATATTTTAGCATCTAAAATATACTTAGTAAACATTAAATTTTTTCAAACCAGTGTGTTTTTTTCCCGTGCATGGCACGGTCAAATTTACTAGTATATAAAAAAACATTAAAAAACAAGTTCTTTAAAATATAACCCTTTAACCGACTAAAAAGCAGAAAATAAATTTCCTTTAAATTAATTTCAGCAATTTCGATTTAAATATAAGGGTTTTTTGGGTACTTTCCTCCGAATATCATTGCAGATTTTAAAGTCACCAAAAACCCTTAATTTCAAATCGAAATTGCTGAAATTAATTTAAAGGAAATTTATTTTCTGCTTTTTAGTCGGTTAAAGGGTTATATTTTAAAAAACTTGTTTTTTACTGTTTTTTTATTTTCCTCTTTGTTTTTGAAAAAAAAAGTTATGCCATGTTTACAAAAAATGGGTTTGAGTCCCCCCACGGCCCCCTACGCCGCTGATGGACCCCAAAATTTAATAGAATGCATTGTCTCCGGAGTTCTATCAGTGTTCCAAATTTTACCTCTTTAGCTCATGTGGAAGTGTATGAAAAAGCTCGCCGCCGGTTTAAGGATATATATATATATATATATATAGTCCACAAAAAGCAAGTTAATATAAGGGTTACAAAAAGAACAGCTTTCAGACTGTGTTTTGATGAGTCAATGGATAACTGCCACTCTCCCGCATTGTATTCCTCACCCATTTCGTTAACAAGACCTTCCACTTCATTGCAATACACAAAATTATTTTCATCATTTCCTACAATAAATGGACACAAAACGAGACTGACGACTGCGAAAACCCGTAACTGCCACTTCAGGCAGAAGTAAATTAAGGCTTTTTAAGTCTGCTGCGAGAACTTCTTCATTCTTCTTTGACAAGTTTAGCTTTCTAACCAGGGCGCTTAGGTGTTCTTGTGACATTAGTATTGGACGTTTGAGCACTTCGGTGGGTGCATACTCGCTGTAGGTAGCTTCCCTGGATTCGTACTCTCCAGATTCGGCTAGGTCTTGCTACTCTCCCGTGAAATTGTAGGAACCAGAAGTTCTTCTGAATGCGGAACCAGCCGAAAAGCAGATGAGACAACTTTATAAGTACAACTTTTGCTGTTCATTCTGCTCAAAATTAACACTGTAGAATTTTGGCACACATTGCATTTGTTGTAATTATGGTCTCCTGGATCACGCCAGCGCACACTGGGACCGCTCCATACGTTTGATGTCAAAAATAGAAGGAGTTGTCGTAGAACTTAAATTTTTTGCAAGTCTAATTATTGTGTGCAAATCAAGAAAAAAACCAAAAAAAAGCGTGGTTGGTCAATTCTAAAGCCTACCACTCATACAAAAAAAATTCAAATCACCATAAAATGTGTTCCAAATAACATATGAACTTAAAATTTTGGTCGCGTATACTAGCAAATATGACAAGCTGAATTATCAAAAGTGGGCGTGGTGGGTTGCTTTTTTCGCCCAGCTGATAATACAAATCCCAATAAATCAACTGTAAAAGTGGTATTTGAAATGTTAAATGCCCAAAATTTTTAATATAATATACGTTGAATAGGTCTGCGTCGTATATGTCGAGATGCATGTTTCAAGATGAAAGCAAACATTTTATTTTATTTTTTAAACGTAAATTATGTAAAAGTTTTCAGTATTAATAATAAAACTATGACGTGTACTTTTTGGCAGGAAAAATTTTGAGTTGGTGCCAAACTTTGTATATTAAACTATTTTGTGTCTCAAAAGAGCACACATCCTAAAAGTATGCACCAAATATTTTTTGAAATAACAACCAATTTGAGATTTTTTTTCGAAGAAGGTGAGACATAATTATGAATTAAAAAGCGGGGGGAACCTATCCTAAAAGTAGAGCACACATCCTAAAAGTATGCACCAAATATTTTTTGAAATAACAACCAATTTGAGATTTTTTTTCGAAGAAGGTGAGACATAATTATGAATTAAAAAGCGGGGGGCACCTAGATTTAGAAGAAACTTAAAGTGAACATGTTCACCTTTGATTTGATATCAAATATTAAGGTGAAATAAATGGCAATCACCTAAATAAATGCAATCATATAATTTTATAAAATTCTTTTTGAAGCATTCAAGCAAATTTGAAAATTTACAACTAAATAGCTATGAAAATTGAAATGCATAGACTCGAAATAATTAACAAAGAACCATACTTACTAAATATCCAAACCTAAAGATTTATAAACTTAGAGAGGTATTTTTAAAAAATTTGTATTACATCCACTTTTTGCAGCATAAAATTGTAAAATTTAAAACAGTTGGCTAAAAGTTATTGCTGCAGCGAGTACACGCAATATATGAACCAAATCTTTTTAAAACATTAGTATTTGGATATTAGGCTATAGAACTGAATTTTTACATTTTCGAAAAAACAAAGTCGAAAAAGGTATTTTTTGGCAGCTGCGCCCCAATGTGCAGCGCATTGTAATACCCAATGCTATCGAATTTCTTTGACCTAAATATTAACCAGTTTTGAACTATTCAATGAAATTTAACTACCAGAGCAATATCTTTGGACCATAGCAAAAGAGCATTATAACAGATTTGGGAGCAGTATTTGGGAGCCCATGGATTGTTTAACACGTTTAACACGAAGTACATTTTATAAATATCCTCAACTTTACTGTTCAAAAAATTTACCCGCTACTCTACTAAAATGTTTTGTCCACAAATATAGCAAAACCAATTAATATTCCGACTTAAATTCATTATGTATTTTTTTGAAGCGTCCGCTCGTTTAAAAGATGTATAACTTTATAAATACCAGCCACGAATATGGTAACAAGAATTTGAGAACAACAGTTGTATTTGAGAACCAACCATCTAAGTATTCCTTTAACTCTCTTTTTTCTCCACTTTTTCACCATTTCGCTCTCCTTCATTTCGCTTAATTTTGTCAGGAATTTGGAAATGACTGGAAGCTCTTGTCGTTCTCAGAACAGAATGGATCGCAGAAAAAGTTATTGATAACATAGAAGAAATTTAATGGGCTGATATGTTTCACAACAATTTCATTATATAAAATGTAAACCAATTTTGAGTTATTATGATATGTTAAAAATGTCTCCGACGTTTCTAGCCAAACCCCCTAAGACGTATATTTTTGTTCATCTTTCTACCGCATCCAATTGTCGGAACCCCGAAATTTGGCAAAAAAATGCGAATGGTCGAAAAATTAAAATTCGTCAAAAAAGGCAAAACCCCGTTACACGTGTATTTTTTGTTGCCCCTATACCGCATCTAATTGTCAAAACTCAAAAATTTTGTAAAAAAAAAGGCGAATTGGCGAAAAATAGTAAGGGTATTCATTTAAAGTGGGAAACCCCTCGAAAACTCGTACTTGCTTAAAAGAACTGTCAAATTTCATATATTTTAACTGCTCATCTGCACAACTGAATTGTTTCCGAGGGGTTTCCCACTTAAAAATGAATCGCCCTAGTAATTCAGACGTGATGTGGCAAACCCCGTTACTCGTGTATTTTTTTGTCCCTCTATCACGCCTAATTGTCAAAACACAATCATTATGCGCTCTCTTTTTTGATGCGGTCGCAAGTTTTTCGGCTCCACAAAAAATCAAAAATAAACACGGAAAAATACACATAATTAAACATAAAGTCCGCGAAAAAAACGAAAAAGTGACCATCTCTATTGTGCATGCAGTCGGCATCGTCGGAGCCGCTGCAAAACACTAAAAAAAATAATAAACGTGAAATAAATATCGCAAAAAATGCCAATAAAACATTTCCCAAAAAAATCGAACGCGTCCCTCACACCAAATTCTGCTTCCCGCTCTCACGAAAGCGAAACAGACGAAGAAAGTGCGAAAATGTTGCAACAACAAGAAAGTGCGAGAGCCGCGAAAAAATACGTGTCCCCGCTTGCCCCCAATAGCGATGACTCCCCTCGTCCATCATCTCAAAATGCAATGCTCTCAAAGCACACTTTATCGTTAGTGTTGCCAACTACTCCCGTTCAACAACTTAAACACGGTGGATCTCTCACGCTTGTTCTCTCATGGACTAAAGAATGTGCAACTCCCAACACACACACAGGTAACTCTGTTTCGCCTTTTGTTCTCGAAATTCCATTTCAGCACACTCCCGCTCAGAACTTAAATGACAAACAAAATTTGTCGATAAGTTAAAAACAACAAAACTTCAAAGTAGCTGAATAATTTACTAAACTGTACCAACAAATGGTTGGTGCCGTTTAGAAAACCCAAAATCTGAGCGAGACATGATATGCAATGGAAACTGTCGTTTTCCCTTGAATCAATAAAGTGGATTCCCCACATGCAAATGGACTATTAATTATCATTAAACAAACACATCTGGTATCACTTAAAAAGGAGCTGCATGGTATTTAAATTACCAATGCACTCGGTCTAAGGTGCCTGTCGGCAAACATGTGGTCGCTTGGGTCGGGTAACTAGCAGTACACACAGAAAAAAAGTCGTAGTGCCAACAATTTTATACTTAATCTCAACAACTTCTGTTGGTCATTTCATGCCCAACAACTCAACATTGTTGTATCAAAAACATAAAAGTTGTTGTCTTTTCAAGTTTTTCCGCTCTTGGTTCAACAGTTTTTCTATTTGGCGCAAATTGTGAAATTGTTAATTTAATAATCAATAAAAAGCAAAAAAAACTTTTTTTTGGTTTTTTTTGTTATTCAATTTTATTTATTTATGTATTTGTATTTTATATTTTCTTACTCTTTTTTTTTATAACAATTTTTAAAACCTTTTTATTTAATTAAAATTTCACAACTTACTTATTCCGGAATTCGAACCTGGACCTCTGGAGTTGCAGCAGTGCGCTCTAAGCCCTTAGCAGTTTGAGCTATCGCTAACATTATTGAACGAGCGTCTAAATGTTGTATACTCTGTACAGTCTGTTAAATCTGAGTTCTGCTCAATCTAAAAATAGAACACATCATAGAAGAGACGTGACCCTGCTTCTGTGACGCAATACATGTATTGGTGCATGATCGAGCGTCGCATGTCGAACGAATAATGTTCAGTCACGAAATTGAAGTCACAGAAGCAGGGTCACGTCTTTTCGACTCATGCTATGAATGAATAATCAACAACGAAAACAGTTTTGATGACAGTTTTCGCACTTGACGTAACGATAAGTTCTCAAATTCTCTCAATTTAGATTTTCAAGAATAATATTCTTATGGCAACAATTTTAACTTTGAGTTAAAAATTAATATCTAGTTTTCAGTTTAAAAGTTTCTCAACTTTTGTGTGAAGAGCGCAGTATTTGGAAAAAGTTTTTGCATTAAAGTAATTAATCTTAATACAAAGAT
Organism: Heteromyza rotundicornis; assembly: GCA_951394025.1. Lineage (NCBI taxonomy): Eukaryota > Metazoa > Arthropoda > Insecta > Diptera > Heleomyzidae > Heteromyza > Heteromyza rotundicornis. The sequence goes on along the minus strand of OX596011.1, from coordinate 62,473,679 downwards.
ATCATTGTTGGGGGAAATGCTTTTTCACTACAATTTTTCAAGAGCTTGAAGTATTTGTTTTGACCGCGGTTTTTTCTCTGTGTGTAAGATATGCACATGTCCTGGACATCAGTCAACGTCGCGCGTTGTTTAAAATTTACAGTAGCTCTATCTCTAGAGAGCAAAATATAAAGGCAACGGCAGCGCAGACAGGCATTGACGCCAACTTCAAACGAAGAGGTTCTCCTACCGGAAATATGTATTCTTCAAAATAACAAAAGACTAATCCCAAAAAGTCTATGGAGTTAGGGCAAAACCGATTTGCATTTCTTGCAGAAACAACGACTTCAGATCCGACTCCGAAAGTCCAAAAACCACCACCAATTTACTTACGTGAAAAAAACTCAAATCCCCTAATAAAAATAATTTCCCAAATCATTGGTGACCACACATTTCATGTAATCCCTATCCTCAAGGGAAGAATTCATGAAACTAAAATTCAAATCTATAGCGAGGCGAATTATAGAAAAATTATCGAATCCTTCGATAATTCAAAAAAGAGCTATTACACATATCAGCTCAAAAGCTCCAAAGGTCTCTCCGTTGTCCTGAAAGGCATTGACTCGTTTGTTGAATGCAATGAAAGCAAAAGCGCTTTAATCGAAGAGCGCTTCCACGTTAAATCCGTTCTTAACATACAAAATCGAGATACAATTCCCCAACCACTATTCCGAGTGGAATCCCGAATCCCGAGGTCGCCGAATTTTGAACGTGCTTTGGAAAAAACAAGCTTGGTTGTAGCCTCTCGCACATGTCTTGTATTTTCTGCTGGAAGCTGGTTATCTGCTCCAAGAATTCCTTCAGCTCAATTGGCTTGAACTTTGTCATAATTGTCCACTCGTCCATGTAGAATATCGTGGTGCCCACATTATCAAAGAATAGCGGCGTTTCCGATAGTTCGGAGATCTCAACCGATGCCGCTCCGCTACCTGCTACCCAGCTTAGGATCTCATCATAATCTACGTATAGAAATAAGACTACTACTAGTTATGTATAATGATTAATGCAAAAATAAAATTGAAGTAGTATCTATATAAAAATAAAAAACCTATAGTTTGTGTGCATATATATGAATTTATATTACAAAATATTATAATTAGTACTTATCATTTTACTTTTATTTCAATATTATTTTGTCATAAGCTTATTTAGAATCTTGTAAATACAAGATTAAAACCATACTATTTCCTGTAAACCTATATAAAATTGTATTCTCTTTTTATTTATTTATTTAATTATTTCTCTTGTTTGTTTTTTTTTTTTTTGTTTTCATTGTCTGTAAAAATTATTTTTAGTTTCATTGCCCGTAATTTTGAGTTCGTCGGTACCAATAGTTCAGTCAGGTCTTCGCCTTAAGAGTATGTCCCCTTCCGACAGTGGAAAAGTTTCGACAAATTGTTGTGAATTTTCTTTTTCTTTCCCTTCATCAAAAGCACTGTTGTCACCGGACTAAGTACTTCAATTACCTAGTTTGGCCCTGACCAAATTGGTGAAAACTTTTTTTTTCTTAGCTGATTCTTCATCACTATCTTTTCCCCCACCTTTTTTATTTCTGGGTATTGGGATTTTCCTTACGCACTCCACCTTTTCTGGGTCCGGTAGCGCTCCGGACTCAGAGCATTTATGGCCTAAATATATAACTTCTCGTCGTAAGAAGTGACATTTATTTGTATTCAACTTCAAGTTATGTTCTCTCAGCACATTCAGTACCTTACCTAATTTATTCTCATGTTCAGCCAAATTTGTTCCGTATATTACAATATCGTCCAGGTAAACGAAACAGTCTATCCCCTGCCGTCCTGTTAGGATATGATTCATAATCCTTTGGAACGTCGCAGGTGCCCCGTCAATCTAAAAGACATCCTGTTAAACTCAAAATGCCCGAAGCCGGTACTGAAAGCTGTCTTTTCCCTATCCTTTTCACTAACCAGCACTTGATGATACCCACTAGCCAGATCTAAAGTTGTGAAATACCTGCTGCTACCTAGTTGATCCAATATTTCCACTATCCGCGGAATGGGAAAAACTTGTTTTATAGTAATGTCGTTTAGCTTCCTATAGTCAATGACCAATCTCCATTTTTTCTGACCACATTCCCCCCCCCCCCCCCCCCCCTTCTTTATAACTAGAAGAAGAGGTTAATTCCATGGTGACGTGCTGGGTCCTATAATTCCGTCTTTTAATAGTTTGTCTACTTGCTTCTCAATTTCTTCCCTATGTGCCTGTGGCAGTCTATATTGCTTCTGACTTATTGGAGGGTGCTGGGATCTCATGTCTTAGAACCGTGGTATATGACAACTGGTCCCCTTCCAACAGGAAAACGTCATGGAAATATGCACATACCTTTTATACAGATGCTCTCTCCTCCGAGTTTATAGTAGGGTCTAAACTCAGAGCCCCAAAAAGTTTTCCTATTCTTCCTTTAATGTCTATTTCGTTCACATTATTAATAGATGTGCTATTCGGTATTTTGAATTGGTTAAAATTAGTAAACTTTGGAGTAAAATCCTGTCGAAATATGTAATCATGGTCAGTCGCATTTAAAATTGAAATGTGCACCATATTTTTACGAACATTCACCAAGGTTTCTGCCATGTAAACGCCTGGTGATACCTCTTGTTTGTGTATCACCACAACTGGAATTCTTGTTTTAATTTTTAGAGGTACTATTACGATTGTTCGCTTCCCTACTGTTACTTCTTTGTTGTAATACACATTATTCAAATCATCCATAGATCTTAGAGCAACCTCAAAATTCTTTGCTTTAAGTTGTTAAAAAAAATTATTTCCTTATCGAGCGCATTAATTACCGAATGGTTCCACAGGTTATCCCTCCCTATTATGCCATCTGCTGGCACACCCTGTTGTGATGATACGACGTGCATCGTAAAACTCAGATTTCTCACATGGCTATGCACTATTCTAGTGGAGCCCAATGTTGACACATACCCACCAAAAGCCCCACTTAAATCCTTTGTATTGCCCTCGTTCAACTCCGGGAATTCCACCATTGCGCTCCTTTTTACGAGGCTCGTTTCAGCTCCCGAATCCACCAATAATCTCGTTTTTGGCCTCTTTGCAAGGGATTTTCACGAAAACATCATTTACTCCTAGTACTCCTTGTCTGTTCCATACCACTCTCTGAGTCGTCGCTGTACCACCCGAAATGTTGTGATCGTAAAATCCCGCTATCCTTCTCCTTAATTTCTCCACCACCCCTAACGCAAACTGTTTGGAACTTCCCTATTTTCAAACCCATTTCATGTGCTAATTTTCCCAACACGAAACTCTTGCTCCTACTGGCCATAGACTCCCCCTTCTCAGCCGGCACACTTATCTTATCACCCATATATAATATTATGCATTGGCACACGTATAATATTATCATCGTTTTCGCACATGCGACACCAACTATGCCCATAGCTTCACTCGTACTCGTGTGCTCTACCGCATTTGTACCTTCCTCTGTCTCCCTCTCCTCAATTCCTCTTGTCTTAATTTCCATCGCTATCTTACAGTTTTGGAGTCCCAATGTGCCCACAGACGCTATTGGCAACTCTATGTCCCTGTTTCTCACACCAAAAACACTTCATCCGAGTGTTACGACGGCCGAAATCCCCACTTGCTCCGCTTCTGTCGTTTCCATTTCTATTCCGAGCCACATTTTCCTCCTGTCTGCTACCCGCCTGTCCGCTCCCTTGGTACCCACTACCTTCATTTGACTGTCTCCCCCGCTCATAGCACTTCCAACTAACCTCGTGACCATAAGCTCCGCAGCTTTCGCAATAAGGTGTGTTTTTTCTTGTAAAACACTCGTCCCTTGTATGACCAAATTTCCTACAAAACGTACATGTCGGCATCCTTGATCCCGTCCAACTATCTTCTAGACTCTGCTTTCCAACCGCATCTACGCTCAATTGTGCTGTTCTAAAAGGAACAGAATTTGCTACCTGACCACCCTTATGAGGTAGTGCCGTTGAAACGTTTATCCCAGATAGACCCCCTTCTGCGCTCATGCCATTGTAAGAAATGCTCGTTGCATTCCTCGCTGGCAATGACATCTGCCCCTTCTGAAACGTAGCCTCAGCTACAATTACCTTCCCCACAAGGTCATCCAAGGTACCGGATGTGATACCCAACAAAAATATCTTCAGAGTTGGGTCCTGCATACCCACTCTAAATGTCGCTGTCAGCGCCCCCAGACGCCTGGCGTATGACCTTTTTCCCTCCCCCGGCCGTTGAAAAGTCTGCCCTATCTCCTGAAGTACTCTATCCACAGACTGTGTTTTCAGGTATGTATTTCTAATCAAGTGGTGCAACTCCTCTAATGTAGTAAACAGCTGAGAGCTTATTAAATTAAATGCATCGCCTTCAATCTCTGTTTGACGCATGCCATAAAATCTTGAAACCCCTCGTCCTTCACTCCCTTCCTAGCTAACTCACTCCCTTGAATAAATTTGTGCGCTTCCGCCTGTAAGTCTGGCGTTTCTACTCCCGCAAACAACGGTACCACACTGTTGACTAGTTTAGCTATCTCATGCACATTCATCTTGACTTTATATTCCGGAAACTGTCGCGTACTATGTAATTCTCGGGAGTCGGGAATTGTTGCCTCTTTGTGCACAAACGAATTATCATTCGCTATCGTCAACTCCTGTTTCAAAAGTCTGTTCTCTGTCTCTAAATCTTCGATCTTACGATTTGCTCTGTCCAAGGTATGGAACTCCTCTCTACTTCTTTGACTTATTGTTTTCTGTATACTCTCTTCCGATATATTCCGCACCCTAATCTGTTTTCTTAAATTCTCGTTTTCCAACTCAATTTCCTCCCCACTTCTCAAACTGCTATCCAACTGACTATTCAATGACTTGTAGCTCCTTTTCAGCTGTTCTATTTCTTTTCTCAAACCCTCAATTCCCTGTCCGAGTCTTTCCAATGTGTTTCTACAATACGCAAAAGTTCCTCGAGAATCGAATCCGCTACTTCTAGCGCCGTAAGATTTCCTAAGTATCCCTCCACCTTATCCTTGATGAGAATATACTGTTCCTTAGACCCGCAGAATAATTTCAAAGTTGCCCACAACTTTTGAACAAATCTCTCTGCCTCAGCACTTAACCGTTCTAGCTCTACTTTCGCATCACTAGATTGCGCCATTAATCAACTCAGGTGCAGGAAGCCACAAACAAAAATTGGAAATGAGGAAGAAGGAGGGGAAACGACCAAACAACATCACAAAGAAAATCACGACTTTACAATGGTCGACGAAACACACTTCACAAGTCCAATTTGGACCAAACACTACCAGACACAATTTATTAAATCGAAAAAACTAACTGGCCGACTGCCACCAGTGTCATATGTATTTTTTGAAAAAAATACAGCTTATACCACACAAGTTGTTTTGTCAAAATAGTTTTGAATGAAAAAGAATTTAATTTTGGTCGCTTATTTCAAGACAAGTGGTTTGTTAATGGGGCATTTTTAATTTCGCATTTGACAAAAGAACTTCTTTCGAAAGAAGTTGTTTAGTGAAAAGGAATTCGGTGTAAATGGGCTGCGTTAAATGGAAAAAGGTTGTTTTGTCAAATAGAAATAACAAATTTTTCCATTGATTTGTGGCAACACCGTCATCAGATACTTCCGTGAGAGTCAAATCTGGCAACGCAGTGACGTATCGACGAAAGCAACAGCTAATTCCTCGCGAAATCTACTCGGCTACGGCTCTAGCCTATGGCTGACTTTTCGACATTCCTTTTATACGCATTTAATTAAAAGTTCAATAAATATTTATATAGTTGTCCTGACTTTTATTTATATATAAAATATAAACGGCAGCTATAATTGGTGACCCCGACGCTTAGTAAGCACTACGCGTAAGCAAATTTCGCAATTGTCAATTCTGAGAAAAACGAGTCGTAAAAATCATTTCACAACTGCGCTACGAACATATTTATTGTTTGCTCATGCAAATGCACGGATTCTGCGACATAGGGACCCAGTTAACTATACAGAACCCACCACTTCTGAGAGTGACGAAGAGGCGCAATTTTACGACATCGCCAATATGCCACGCGCCTCCGCGACTCAACACACACCGAGTGCATTTTCCAAAATTTAATAAACTGAATCATCACGTTTGGTTTGCACAAATAGAAATGTCGTTTCGCATTAGTGAAATCACAAAAGATTCGGACAAGTTTGATCTCATCACGGTGCATCTTGAGGACGATATTTTAGTAGCAGTAGAGGATATTGTTACTAAGCCTCCAGACAGTGAAAAGTTTACGGCACTAAAAACTCGGCTCATTTCGAAATTCGCCGAATCACCTGAATCTAAACTTTTACAATATATTAAAGGAATCTCGCTTACACATCTATGACAAACACACACGTACACGTTTTTTGGTCGATTCCGGTTCAGTGGTTTCAGTGATTCCACGATCTGCAGTCAAACATCAACTCAAAGCGGCAGAATTGCAACTATTCACTGCCAACCAAACCGTAATTCAAACATTCGGCGACCATTTTCAACTTACTCATCGATCTAAAAAACCAACGTCTCATCGATTCAACAACCCATTGCTACCAGCAACACAATTCGGCATTTCCACGGTGAATACTAAGGCGAACTTTAGCGACCTGCTGAGCGATTTTGTCGACGTTACAACAGTATTTCACTACATCGACACAACCGGTCATCCCGTTGCCGATCGACCCAGACGACTGGCTGGTGAAAAGCTTGCAACTGCAAGAAAATAAATCGATTTCCTGTTGGAACTTGGCATTTGTCGACCTTCCAAAAGCTCTTGGGCAAGTCCGCTCCACATGGTAGCCAAAAAAACCGGTGGATGGCGGGCTTGTGGTGATTACAGAAAACTAAATGCTCGAACTGTTCCGGACCGCTACCCCATCGCACACATACACGATTTCTCGGAGCGACTACATGGAAAATCAATTTTCACAACAATTGACCTCGTCAGAGCGTATTATCAGATACTTATGGTCGAGGAAGATATTAAGAAGACAGCAGTTTGCACCTTTTGGCTTGATTGAGTTTTTATTCATGCCTTTTGGACTCCGGAATGCGACGCAGACTTTCCAGCGTTTTATGGATTCAACATTCAGAGGACTAGATTTCATCTACTGCTACATTGACGACATTATCGTCATGTCAGAATCTCCTGAGCAACATCGAGAACATCTCCGAATTGTTTTAACGCAGCTACAACAACAAGGGCTCACAATCAATATCAATAAGTATCACTTTGGGCAGCCAGAAGTTCAATTTCTGGGCTATACTATCAACGCAGCCGGTTGCAAGCCACCAGACGATCGAGTTGTAGCAATTGTTAATTACAAAAAACCAGATACAATTTGCGAGCTTCGAAGATTTTTGGGCGTTATTAACTATTATCGCCGTTGCATTCCCGGTGCTGCGTAACTTCAGGCGCCCCTAAATGAGTTTTTGCGCGAATCAAAGAAGAACGATAAACGAAAGGTTCCATGGACACCTGAAGCAACTGCTGCATTCGAGACATGCAGAAAGAGTTTAGGAGAAGCCGCGCTATTGGCACATCCTGCACCCAATGCAGAACTGGCGCTGATTACCGATGCATCCGATATCGCAATGGGCGCGGCCTTGGAGAAAAGAACCCAAGACGGTTGGGAACCACTAGGTTTTTTTCACGAAAACTTTCGCCAGCTGAAAAAAACTACAGCACTTACGATCGCGAACTACTCGCAGTATACTATCGCGCTATTTTGAACTAAAACTTTTTAAAACAAACTAAAATCAAAAATCCCCACGCGATAATTAAATTCCCTATTTGCCCGAAAAGCACAGTCGCGAAGCGTGGGATTTAAGACGACCCTCGCGGTATGGTATCCCCGGACGAACGAACCACACGAACACACGAAAACCTGATAAATAAACTTCTTTTAAAAACTTCACCGAAACTGCCGCAATAGATATATATATAGGTATATATATAACTATATATAAAAGAAACGGAAATTTTCCCGACACAAGGAAAATAATACCGAACACAAACCCTTTTTCAAACCGACAATCACCCAAAAGAAATTATTCGTACACCAAAAATTATATTTCTTTAAACGCAATTGATTTGCGGGACCAGACCAACCTGTCTGAAATCCCTCGCACGATTCTTTGCAGAATCTATTCACCAGCTGGACTTCGATAAAATTCGATGTCCAGCAACAACTTGGCTCTGATGCGGGACGACACAAACAAAAAAAAGGAATAAGGAAGAGGGGGGGAAAACGGCCAAACAAATCCCAAGCAAACTACTTGGACGGAAACACTTCACCAAAACAAATCACGACCGAACACAACCTGTCCAACTCTATTCAATTCCTCAAATTCAAAACACTAAATGGCCGACTGCCACAAATAAAACAAAGCAAAATAAACACTAGCTGGCAAAACTAAACCAGCGCGCAAAAATACTCCCTTTGGAACACTTGTCCTCCAGCCACAGTCCGACGATGGCAACAGCTCCACTTCAACAAATAATTCAATTAAATTTAAGAAAAACCAAAGCTTTTGCCACTCTCCTTCTTCCCTGCTCAAAAAGAACTAAACGAAATTAGAATATATGAGCGCCTATGACGCTCACTTTCCATTTATCTTCCCACATACATAGAGTGCGGCTTACGCAGAAACCAGTGTCCGCAGTCGGGGCTTTACCCATACCAATATGCGAAAAATCTCTTCAGATTTTTCTAGATGTGTTTGGCAAATTTACATATACCCCCCTGCACCCACCAAAATGAAATATACATTTTGGCGGCACTCATGTACGTATAGGCGAAAGCATAAATGTTCTCAAATTCCTCTCCCTCAAACAGGTTCAAAAAGTACAAAAGCTTTAGTCCAGGTTTTGACAATTTACTATTGTAATGGCGAGGCTGGCAATACCCTCATCGGATCGCCGCCGCTCACTGAGCTAACTTAACGAAAGCAAAAGCGAAAGAAAGGAGAAGAAAGCAAGAGAACTTTGACAGCTCAAACAAAATATTCAGTTTTCTTCTTCCGCGCGCCGGCCGCATTCCGCCCGCGAGTGTCGAATTTGTTTTGCTTAACAAATTAAGCAAAACAAATATATTTATATAAAAAGTGACAATCAATAAAATTGTGCAGTGCGTTAATTCGGTCAGTGCGTGTGTGATTTTGTTCCTCCGATTTTGTTCGCCCGTCGCCCCGAACAAAAGGGAAACAAAAAAAACAAAACAAACAATAAAAACAATAAAAACAACAACATTCGTGTCGCGATTTTATACCGCGACAACCCCACCTCCGCGAAAGTTGCTTGGTCTCCTGAGACCAGCCAACTTTCGAATCTAACCGGAGAAAATCACCCTGAGTCGATGTGCGGCCTAAGGTCCTGCACATGCCATGTCTCTTTTCTCGTCCGTCTTCGTCTTCCAAAACATATGTCCACGGAGACACCCTCTTTTTAACCCTAAACGGTCCAACAAATTTCGGAGCTAACTTCGCTGCAAAATAGTTTGCAGCATCGGACAAAACAAAATTACGTCTCCATACTAACTCGTGCGGTAAATACTGTACATCTCTACGTCTGAGATTGTAAGTCTTTGCTGTCTTGGCACTTGCCATTTCTAACTTCTTCCGTATGTCTTCCCTCAAGTCTGCCATTAACTTGGCCCGGTCCTCACTACTACTGTCCGGTTGGTCTGAGTCTCCCACTCGTCTATAATCTCTATCACCCCTGACCGCCATATTTCGGCCAAAATTCACGAAGTATGGAGACGCTCCCAAAACCTCGTGCTGCGATGTTCGGATGCAGCACGCCACCTTTGAGAGATGAGAATCCCATGTCCGAAGGTTTTCTGAAATATATGCTCTCAAAGTGGTCTTAATTATTTGGTTGATCCGCTCGGCCGGATTGGCCTGCGGATGATAGTGTGCAGTGTACCGCATCTGCACACCATACGACGCGCATAAACTCTTCAGCTCCTTGCTGCGAAACTGTGGCCCATTGTCGCATACAATGGACCTCGGAACTCCAAAGAGCAGGAAGACATTATCTTCCAACTCCTTGCAAACACTCTTTGCCGTTGCATTTCTCAACGGAAACAACAATGGGAATTTGGTGAAGTAGTCAACCACCGTTAAAATATAACAAAATCCCCGACTTGACTTCACCAAGGGTCCCACCAGATCTACGCAGATCATTTCCCAAGGTTCTAACTTCTTTGTCCTCTCTACCATACAACCAGCTGGCTTATTGTTGTCTGGTTTCACCCTCTGGCAAACCTAACAACCTTTAATATATCTAGCTATCTCTGCCTTCATTTTTGGCCAATAATATTTCTCAACTACCCTTGCGTATGTTTTCCTAACGCCCATGTGCCCCGATAATGGATTATCGTGACACTCGAATAAAATTTTACTCCTATCACTTTTGCCTACAACTCTCTTCCACTCGTACCCAGCACTAAACAAACTATTTGTCCCTGCCTTTATGTGTTTATATAACACCCCATTTTCAATTCCCCAAGCTGGGTAATCGAGTGGTTTATCCTCCACTTTCCTAACCATGGAATCCACCCATGGATCTCTAACACGCCCATCTACCTCCCCTACGACTGGGACACCTCTAGAAAGCATGTCGGGCACAACATGATCTTTCCCCTTACGATGTATGATTTCATAATCGTATTGCTGGAGCTTTAAAGCCCACCTAGCCAACCTACCGCAAGGATCTTTCAAATTGTTGAGCCATACCAACGAATAATGGTCGGTCACCACTGTGAACCTAACCCCTTCGATGTATGGCCTCAACTTCTCAACTGTCCACAAAACAGCCAAACACTCCTTCTCGGTAGTGGAATAATTCCTCTCGCACCTACTCAACGACCTGCTCAAATATGAAATGAACTTCTCCCCTTCATCAAACTGCTGTGTCAAAACGGCACCTATTCCAAAATCGGAAGCATCAGTCTGAACTACGAAGGGTCGTTCGAAATCTTCAAAAAGCTGTCCTCGCACTCCGGCGACCATCTAAACCTGTTCTTCTTCTTTAGAAGATCAGTTAGAGGCTTAACCAAATCAGCGAAATTCGAAACAAACCTACGATACCAAGAAATGGTGCCAACAAACGACCTGACTTCCCTTACATTTTTGGCGCTGGAATTTTCAGCATTGCCTCAACTTTCTCGGGGTCAACGTGCAAGCCCTGTCGATCAACAACATAACCTAAGTACCGTAGCGAAGAAAGACAAAAATTACATTTTTCCCTATTCAATCTAAGCCCTGCCGAACAAATCCTCCTCAGGACCTCCTTCAGAACCTCAACATGCTTATCAAATGTATTTGTAACAATAATAATATCGTCCAAATACACGAAAACATGGGGTTCCAAGTCAGCCCCAAGGACCTCATCTATAAATCTCTGCCAAGTTGCAGGCGCATTGTGCAGGCCATAAGGCATGCGCTTGAACTGGTAGAGCCCCCTACCCGGAACTGTAAATGCCGTGCAGGCCCTAGACTCCTTCTCTACTGGGATCTGCCAATAAGCGGATTTTATATCCAAACTAGAGAGATATTTGGCGTCCTTTAGCTTATCTAAAGTAGCCGAAATATAAGGGAGGGGGTAACTATCTCGATCCGTATTTTTATTCAGTGTCCTATAGTCGACACAAAACCTATAACTCCCATCCTTTTTCCTAATCATCACAACCGGTGATGCCCAAGGGCTGTGAGAAATCTCAATCACACCCTTTTCTAACATATCCTCTATTTCCTCATCTATGCGCCTCTGAATAGCGGGCGATACCGGATAGTATCGCTGCTTGACTGGTTCCACATTTGGCTTTGTACGAATCCGATGTTCGACCAAATGTGTACAACCAAGTCCCTCAGGCATAGACCTAAAAACATCTGCAACAAACTCCTCAAGAACCGATTTTTCCCTAGTTGACAACGAAGACCTATCAACTATCGCCGCTACTGACGAGACCTCGACTTGGTCGGAAAACCTCCACTGATTCTTGGCCAAATCTGGCACTACACCGGCCTTAGACCAAAAGTCTACTCCAAGAATCAATGATTGGGGTAAATCCGGTATTACGAGGCATTCAACGAGGACCGACTTGCCCTCTACCTCGAAAGGGACCGAAACTACCCCCCTAACCGGAACTTCTTCACCATCAGCAAGCGCAACCTTGCTGACCGCAGACGCCAATAAACTTATCCCCCAGGACTTTAATGTGTCCCAGCCTGGCCTACCAAGAATCGTCCTGGTGGCCCCCGAATCTAAAAGCCCTAACATACGCACTCCAAAAATTTTAACACCTGCTCCAACAAATTCTTGGATCGGCTGCTTGGCGGCGGCACGAATGCTTCCACATTCGCCCGCACAGCCTCCAGCTTCCGACCCAAGGAAACCAACTCCGATAAAGACTTAGGCTCAGCCAAGCCCAGCTGAGTCTGGTAAAACGGGGACAGGTTTGCGATCACCAGACCCAGCATACGCCTCTCTGACAAGGGGTCGGACAGACGACCGAACAACCCCCTCATCGCCGCTACATAGATACCTATGGACTCAGTCCCACCCTGAGTCCGTCGCCTAATCTCTGACATCAAAATGTCGTCATAGTTGGCGGGCAGGAATTCCAGTTTCAGCTCGGCGACCAACTCTCGCCAGCCTGAAACTGTCCTGCGGACATCCCTAAACCAGAGCAGGGCTTTTCCAGAAAAAAGCTCCACTGCTCCCCTAAACAACTGGGCTTCACTAACGCCCCGAGCATCGCATAGCTCGTCTACCCTCTGTAGAAAGGCATGTAGGGACATGTCTGTCTTTTCGCCGGTAAATTGAATACCCCACTTGGACAAATTTTCTACTTTTTGAAAACCTACGTTACTCAACGAGGTGGATGGCTCACGTCTCGGAACGGGTTCAGGCTTTTCCTCAACCGCAGACTCCCTACTGAGTCCCTTGGATGGTCGGGATGGCCTTGGATTGTCATCGAAGGCATCATCTCCGCCACCAACATCCTCCACCGCCTCGTTGAGTTCCCCCAACAACAAAAGGACCCTATTTTTGAGCGCCATCTGCTCTACTACTTCTTCCTTACTCGCTGGCCTCGAACGAGTAAGGCGACCTAAAGCCCATTCCAACTTCGCCAAAATCTTCAAATATTCGGGCGACTTTGCGTCCTTGGGAGGGGTTTCCATAAGTTTTTCAACTTCGGAAATCTTCCCCTCCACACCCAACCTATCTTCCTCAAAAACAAACGGATATCCCGCAAAGACATCCACGGATTCCCTACGCTCTATTTGCCTTGATGCCCTCAAGGACTTCCTCATAGACTCTACCGGAGTCACTGGCAACCCACGAGCCTCCATCTCGTATGCCAGTTCCTCTTGGTTTAATCGGTTAATCTCCATAATTAACTCGGACAGACAAAAAAAATAATAAATTTAAAAAACAAAACTAATTTAAAAAAATAATTGAAACCAAAAAGAAATTCAAACAAAAAACTTTTTTAAAAAAACCAAAAAAAAATGTTTAAAATAAAAAAATTACGGACAAAAAAAAACAGGAACGACGAAACTTTTAAAACGGGCGGCACCGCAAAAAAAAATTTAAAACAAAATTTCTTTCTTTTTAAATACTTAAAAAAAAAAAAATTATCAAAAATTAATAAAAATCAAAAAAAAATATATATATAAAAAAAAAATTGATAAAAATAAAACTATAAAATAATAAAAAAAAAATTTAAAAAGAATAATACAAAAACAACAGCTAAAGGCGGACGACACCACCACTGTTAAATAAAATTACAAAAAAATTATAATTTAAAATAAAATTAATTAAATAAAAAAATTACTGGTGTTGTACCAAATAAAAAAAAATCGGAACGGACTCACCGAACAACAAAAAAAAAGCCCGCTGCCACTACTCCGCCGTCGACAGCACTCTCACTGGAAACCAGAGAAATTCCAAAAAAACTAAATAAATAAAAATACGAATTAGTAAATTAAAAAAAAAACTGAAATAATACAACCAACAAAAACAGCACAAAATAATTTTGATATAAATAAAAAAAATTAATGACAAAAAAAACTTTAAAAAAAAATTTTGTTAAAAAAAATTATAATAAAAAAAATTTAAAAAAATTATTAAAAACTTTAGTAAAAATAGCCCCACGTTGGGCGCCAGCTTATCGCGCTATTTTGAACTGAAACTTTTTAAAACAAACTAAAATCAAAAATCCCCACGCGATAATTAAATTCCCTATTTGCCCGAAAAGCACAGTCGCGAAGCGTGGGATTTAAGACGACCCTCGCGGTATGGTATCCCCGGACGAACGAACCACACGAACACACGAAAACCTGATAAATAAACTTCTTTTAAAAACTTCACCGAAACTGCCGCAATAGATATATATATAGGTATATATATAACTATATATAAAAGAAACGGAAATTTTCCCGACACAAGGAAAATAATACCGAACACAAACCCTTTTTCAAACCGACAATCACCCAAAAGAAATTATTCGTACACCAAAAATTATATTTCTTTAAACGCAATTGATTTGCGGGACCAGACCAACCTGTCTGAAATCCCTCGCACGATTCTTTGCAGAATCTATTCACCAGCTGGACTTCGATAAAATTCGATGTCCAGCAACAACTTGGCTCTGATGCGGGACGACACAAACAAAAAAAAGGAATAAGGAAGAGGGGGGAAAACGGCCAAACAAATCCCAAGCAAACTACTTGGACGGAAACACTTCACCAAAACAAATCACGACCGAACACAACCTGTCCAACTCTATTCAATTCCTCAAATTCAAAACACTAAATGGCCGACTGCCACAAATAAAACAAAGCAAAATAAACACTAGCTGGCAAAACTAAACCAGCGCGCAAAAATACTCCCTTTGGAACACTTGTCCTCCAGCCACAGTCCGACGATGGCAACAGCTCCACTTCAACAAATAATTCAATTAAATTTAAGAAAAACCAAAGCTTTTGCCACTCTCCTTCTTCCCTGCTCAAAAAGAACTAAACGAAATTAGAATATATGAGCGCCTATGACGCTCACTTTCCATTTATCTTCCCACATACATAGAGTGCGGCTTACGCAGAAACCAGTGTCCGCAGTCGGGGCTTTACCCATACCTATATGCGAAAAATCTCTTCAGATTTTTCTAGATGTGTTTGGCAAATTTACATATACCCCCCTGCACCCACCAAAATGAAATATACATTTTGGCGGCACTCATGTACGTATAGGCGAAAGCATAAATGTTCTCAAATTCCTCTCCCTCAAACAGGTTCAAAAAGTACAAAAGCTTTAGTCCAGGTTTTGACAATTTACTATTGTAATGGCGAGGCTGGCAATACCCTCATCGGATCGCCGCCGCTCACTGAGCTAACTTAACGAAAGCAAAAGCGAAAGAAAGGAGAAGAAAGCAAGAGAACTTTGACAGCTCAAACAAAATATTCAGTTTTCTTCTTCCGCGCGCCGGCCGCATTCCGCCCGCGAGTGTCGAATTTGTTTTGCTTAACAAATACGACGCAATAATTCCGTGCTTGAGGCGCGGAATTTTGTCATAAAGACGGACTATAAGCCCCTGGTGTATGCGTTTTCGCAAAAACCAGAAAAAGCGTCTCCAAGACAACTGAGGCATCTTGACTAAATATCACAGTTCACGACCGAAATCATTCATCTTGCTGGCTCAGAAAACACTGTGGCTTTGTCCAGACTCAATGATATATCCATGCCGACTACAATGTGCTTAAACTTCAAGTAGTTCATTTTGAACCTGATATTGCGATTCATTGCGATATCGCCATGGGTTACGTCAGACCTTATGTACCAGAGAAGCTACGAAAACAAGTTTTTATATCGGTCCATGGTCTTTCACACCCCAGTGGTCGTGCAACGCTTCACCAAATCCGTCTCAAATTCGTATGGCCTGGTATGAAGAAGGACGTCACGAGCTGGGCGTGAACTTGTTTACCGTGTCAAAGGTCCAAAATTCAGAGACACAACCGATTCATTCCAAACAAAATTGATATGCCCGATAACACTGTGCAACAATTTAAGGCACATTTTTTAGGGCCTCTACGAAGTTTTTGTGGGAGGATAGTATCGTATGTGGGAATAAAACCCTAGCTGAGTTTTGCTCCACCTCATCACAATTTTTTTAGACGTCATAATGCATTTATAGCTTTTCATTAGTAAAAACTGTTTAGCGGTGAACTGATTTAGATAATCCCGTACACTTTTTTTTTTGTTGGAAAGGTAATTTCTTGATTTTTTCTCCAGTTTTAAGGAATGGAAAATCGAACTAGTAGTTGTTTAGAAATAGGAATTTGAACATTGGAACAGCAAAGTTCTACAGTTGTTTCCGCTTAATTGTGCCCCTGAAGTTGTTTTTCCGTTTAATAGAGTCAAAAAACGTTTAATGAAAATATCCAATATAAGATATACAGGGATTTAGTCGCTTAATAGAGTTCCGCTTTATTGCAACACTCTCTTAATTTAGTACCAAAATATATAATGTTTTGTAAATATTTTATAAATTTTTATCATTAAAAAAGTTGCTTGATTTTTAAAATGAAGTGGGTGGCAAATTCGCCATTTGTACACATAACATTTTTTTCATATTTTTGCGTACCCAATCGATTTCTACCTTTTGGACCATCTCGACTGTTACACCCCAAAAAGGATATAAACACAGATGACGTTTACCGTTAGGATCGCCATTTTGTCGGGACGGTAGCAGATACTTCTTGTCACACGAACACTCCCTTTTTGCCTGTATACTTATCTGAGTGGATATTTGTTGGTAATTGCGTGAATTTAAAATTTTAAGTCAACTTGAATGCGGATTAAAAACTACCCGGCTGCGCCAATGTTACAATAAAACCGCGTCTGTTCGCTTTTATGTCACTTTATTAACTAACTCTTAGTATTTAATTTCGGTTGCTGCCAACCAAACAAAAGTGCTGACCCAACAATCTCGCAAGTGCATTGCACCTCGATCGAGTCAAAGCCCTCAATCGCTCATTTTGCAATTGGAGTCCTAATTGTCTCAGGTCTTGCTTGGCTGACAAACATGCTACAGGGTGATGTTGAAATGCGTGGCTCATGTGTTTAATGGGCCACAACATATCACCAAAGGGCAGGCTCCTGTTGAACTCTGTTAACAGACTCGGCCTTGACGTTGTCTCCTCTGGCACGCCAACTTATTGGCCAACTGACAGTCGAAAAACTCCCGACGTCATTGACTAGTAAACTCACAAACTGGCTCAAATATCGAAAGTATATAAGCTCTCACATTAACCCTAATGTGTCACTAAAATCGAAATAAACACAGCTGTTAGTAAATTCACACTTTTGCTTTCCCAAGCAGCTGCAGCGGCCACTCCCGCCCAAATCCAAAATAGCTCAACTCGTTGCTATTCAAAATGAACTCCAAAACATATAGAGCAGCTTCTAAAAAATAAAAGAAAAACTCGTCGTGAATGGCAAAATCACAGATCGCCCACTTTGAAAAAACAGTTAAAAGATATCACTCAAAATCTACAAAAACATCTTAAGTGGAAATTCGAAAAAGACTTTCAACAACTCGTTGAACATCTCGCACCCACAAAATCAACAAATTACTCTCTCTGGCGAGCTGTTAAAAATATGAAAAAACCGGTACTAGCAGAACCCCCCATACGGCTGCCAAATGGCAACTGGGCCAGAAGCAATGCAGAAAAAGGTGCTGCTTTTGCCAACCACCTAAGAACAGTATTCACCCCGAACGTGACAACTGGTGATATCCCATTACCAACATTAATCCCACTCAATAACTTCTTTACAGTCGCGATTAAGAAAAATGAACTTATGGAGGCAATCAATAAATGCCTGGATCCAAAAAAAGCACCAGGACCAGACTTGATAACGCCCACGATGATAAAAGAACTACCAAAAGTTGCAATAGCCCACTTATTGCACATATTTAACGCAATTCTTAGAACATGTCACTACCTAGATGATTGGAAACTTTCTCAAGTCACAATGATTCCCAAACCTGGAAAAAATCGCGACAATGTGACTTCATACCGCCCCATAAGTTTGCTCTCTGTGTTATCGAGACTCTTCGAAAAACTTTTAATAAAAGTGATTTTACCCAAAATAACGGAAAAACAAGTGATTCCCCGTCACCAGTTTGGCTTCCGCGAAAAGCATGGCACTATCGAACAAATGCACAGTATTGTAGACTCAATAAAAAGCACTTTTGAAAAGAAACAATACTGCTCCGCTGTTTTCCTCGATATCACCCAGGCCTTCGATAAAGTCTGGCACGAAGGACTTATTTACAAATTACAGCATATTCTTCCCATTAATATGCACTGCCTCCTCAAAAACTATCTCACGAATAGAAAATTTGTAGTAAAATATAAAAGCTTTGTATCCCGAAAATATGAAATACTAGCCGGAGTACCACAAGGTAGTGTCCTCGCGCCCCTGCTTTATATTCTCTATACTGCAGATATGCCCAAAAGTGATAGAACTCTTATATCGACTTTTGCTGACGACACTGCTATCCTGTGCTCTCACTCAAACCCAGACATGGCAACTCTTTACGTGCAAAAACATTTGGACAATCTAAGTAATTGGCTATCACGATGGAAAATCAAAGTCAACGAATCCAAAAGCTGCCACTTAACCTTCACCCTAAGAAGGGGCACGTGTCCTGCTCTGAAGATAAACGGCCAAGTTGTCCCTGAAAGTTCTGAAACAAAGTATCTTGGAATGCACCTCGATTGCCGACTCACATGGCATAAGCACATTCAATCCAAAGTCACCCAGATTAAACTAAAACAATCTCAAAGGCATCTAAGCTAAATCTCACATACAAAGTCCAAATATACAAAAGTATTGTTTAGCTTACCAAGTAAGTACACGAGGTTTCGGTTGTTATGGGATAACTGCTTTGTCCAGTGAACTGAACTCTTTATTTATAGTTTAAAATCTACTTAGAAATTACAAATAATACCTTATAAAATACCTACAAATACATACGAATACCTTAAAACTACCTACGTACACGATGCGATTGCGGTCCCATCGTGTGTGTAATAAACGGTCAGCCCAAGCAACGCACTAATTATCTATTTCGCGGAACAAAGGACCTTTTTATTGGGCCTCATTATCGGCCGAGACAGATCCTATTTAGATGTGTACATTTATATTTGTACACTTCCGCTGTGTATGTGGAATTTCCATCCATACTGACAAACTGCTACCAGATGTTGAAATTACCCGTTTCTGTATCACTTCAAAGAGAAGGACCATAAAAAACTATATTGCGGGTATTTACAGACTCACCAACTATTGGTATCATTTCTGTAAACTACGACCGCAACTACCTATGTCTTCGTTGCTTGGTGCCGTTCCTTAATTTTGTATAATTAAACAAGTATAATAAAACCCATATGAACATATGGAATTGAGCTCTGGGGCACTGCCTCTCCCTCGAACGTGGAAAAACTCCAGAGAGTCCAATCTAAGATCCTGAGACAAATTGCCAGAGTCCCTTGGTTTATAAGAAATGCAAACATCCACAATGATTTGAATATTCCTGCAGTAAAAGACGAAATTCCGAAACTTACCCCGAAGTACATCCAAACATTCTAGCTAGACCTCTGAATCCCTCACGTCTTAAACGATGCTAATATATTCCCAATATATTAGATACGATAACTCCACATTGCCTAAATCAATGGATATAGGGCAATTTACACATCTCACAGCATAGTTAAAGCTGAATTTTAAATTTAGTTGAATTTATGAATTTTGAATAATCATTGTTAGACCTAAGTTAATATTAGGTGAGTCTTTTTGACGTGTTTTGGTTTGCAAGTGACGTTTTTTCATGTTTGAAGATTGAAAAATATAATAAGATAGAATTACTTTCAAGTTAAAAAATACTTTGTATATGCAAAATGAAATTATTGAATTATTGTTAATTTTTTTATGACATGATACATATATCATGAGTATTTTTTTCTATAAAGTATTTTTTATCTTGAAAGTATGCATTTATGGTTTCAACATTTTCAACCGAATTTGATTGTTAGCAGCTCGTTGGAAAGATGTTTGAATTTAGGAAACCAATAAGATACAAATTTATAAAACGTAATAATTGCAAAAAAATAATTCCAGTTGGCCTACTCATGCGATGTTTGGAGACATCAATATTTTCCTATATAAAGTTAAGTTTGGCAACCCTGTTCAACTTGTTCATAAGTGAATTTTTGCTGCGATTTGAATAAATATTTTTAAATAGTTATACCGTGTTAATTATTTTGAAAACCTTTTAAATAAATTAAATAAATTAAATTCTGGCTAAGTGCAATAAGTTTTGTGCAAATAACAAAGTTTTGTGCTATATTTCCGTGAATTCGTGTCAGCTAAGTATCACTACAACAAAAATTGCAAACTTTTTTTGTTTTTGCTTATACTGTCCACTTTGACATTTCTTGTGTCACCAGCTTTATATAGCCAGAAGTTCAATTTCTGGGCTATACTATCAACGCAGCCGGTTGCAAGCCACCAGACGATCGAGTTGTAGCAATTGTTAATTACAAAAAACCAGATACAATTTGCGAGCTTCGAAGATTTTTGGGCGTTATTAACTATTATCGCCGTTGCATTCCCGGTGCTGCGTAACTTCAGGCGCCCCTAAATGAGTTTTTGCGCGAATCAAAGAAGAACGATAAACGAAAGGTTCCATGGACACCTGAAGCAACTGCTGCATTCGAGACATGCAGGAAGAGTGTAGGAGAAGCCGCGCTATTGGCACATCCTGCAACCAATGCAGAACTGGCGCTGATTACCGATGCATCCGATATCGCAATGGGCGCGGCCTTGGAGAAAAGAACCCAAGACGGTTGGGAACCACTAGGTTTTTTTCACGAAAACTTTCGCCAGCAGAAAAAAACTACAGCACTTACGATCGCGAACTACTCGCAGTATACGACGCAATAATTCCGTGCTTGAGGCGCGGAATTTTGTCATAAAGACGGACTATAAGCCTCTGGTGTATGCGTTTTCGCAAAAACCAGAAAAAGCGTCTCCAAGACAACTGAGGCATCTTGACTACATATCACAGTTCACGACCGAAATCATTCATCTTGCTGGTTCAGAAAACACTGTGGCTTTGTCCAGACTCAATGATATATCCATGCCGACTACAATGTGCTTAAACTTAAAGTAGTTCATTTTGAACCTGATATTGCGATTCATTGCGATATCGCCATGGGTTACGTCAGACCTTATGTACCAGAGAAGCTATGAAAACAAGTTTTTATATTGGTCCATGGTCTTTCACACCCCAGTGGTCGTGCAACGCTTCACCAAATTCGTCTCAAATTCGTATGGCCTGGTATGAAGAAGGACGTCACGAGCTGGGCGTGAACTTGTTTACCGTGTCAAAGGTCCAAAATTCAGAGACACAACCGATTCATTCCAAACAAAATTGATATGCCCGATAACACTGTGCAACAATTTAAGGCACATTTTTTAGGGCCTCTACGAAGTTTTTGTGGGAGGATAGTATCGTATGTGGGAATAAAACCTAGCTGAGTTTTGCTCCACCTCATCACAATTTTTTTTAGACGTCATAATGCATTTATAGCTTTTCATTAGTAAAAAGTGTTTAGCGGTGAACTGATTTAGATAATCCCGTACACTTTTTTTTTTGTTGGAAAGGTAATTTCTTGATCTTTTCTCCAGTTTTAAGGAATTGAAAATCGAACTAGTAGTTGTTTAGAAATAGGAATTTGAACATTGGAACAGCAAAGTTCTACAGTTGTTTCCGCTTAATTGTGCCCCTCTGAAGTTGTTTTTCCGTTTAATAGAGTCAAAAAACGTTTAATGAAAATATCCAATATAAGATATACAGGGATTTAGTCGCTTAATAGAGTTCCGCTTTATTGCAACACTCTCTTAATTTAGTACCAAAATATATAATGTTTTGTAAATATTTTATAAATTTTTATCATTAAAAAAGTTGCTTGATTTTTAAAATGAAGTGGGTGGCGAATTCGGTATTTGTACACATAACATTTTTTTCATATTTTTGCGTACCCAATCGATTTCTACCTTTTGGACCATCTCGACTGTTACACCCCAAAAAGGATATAAACACAGATGACGATCCAAAATAGCTCAACTCGTTGCTATTCAAAATGAACTCCAAAACATATAGAGCAGCTTCTAAAAAATAAAAGAAAAACTCGTCGTGAATGGCAAAATCACAGATCGCCCACTTTGAAAAAACAGTTAAAAGATATCACTCAAAATCTACAAAAACAGCTTAAGTGAAAATTCGAAAGAGACTTTCAACAACTCGTTGAACATCTCGCACCCACAAAATCAACAAATTACTCTCTCTGGCGAGCTGTTAAAAATATGAAAAAACCGGTACTAGCAGAACCTCCCATACGGCTGCCAAATGGCAACTGGGCCAGAAGCAATGCAGAAAAAGGTGCTGCTTTTGCCAACCACCTAAGAACCGTATTCACCCCGAACGTGACAACTGGTGATATCCCATTACCAACATTAATCCCACTCAATAACTTCTTTAGAGTCGCGATTAAGAAAAATGAACTTATGGAGGCAATCAATAAATGCCTGGATCCAAAAAAAGCACCAGGACCAGACTTGATAACGCCCACGATGATAAAAGAACTACCAAAAGTTGCAATAGCCCACTTATTGCACATATTTAACGCAATTCTTAGAACATGTCACTACCTAGATGATTGGAAACTTTCTCAAGTCACAATGATTCCCAAACCTGGAAAAAATCGCGACAATGTGACTTCATACCGCCCCATAAGTTTGCTCTCTGTGTTATCGAGACTCTTCGAAAAACTTTTAATAAAAGTGATTTTACCCAAAATAACGGAAAAACAAGTGATTCCCCGTCACCAGTTTGGCTTCCGCGAAAAGCATGGCACTATCGAACAAATGCACAGTATTGTAGACTCAATAAAAAGCACTTTTGAAAAGAAACAATACTGCTCCGCTGTTTTCCTCGATATCACCCAGGCCTTCGATAAAGTCTGGCACGAAGGACTTATTTACAAATTACAGCATATTCTTCCCATTAATATGCACTGCCTCCTCAAAAACTATCTCACGAATAGAAAATTTGTAGTAAAATATAAAAGCTTTGTATCCCGAAAATATGAAATACTAGCCGGAGTACCACAAGGTAGTGTCCTCGCGCCCCTGCTTTATATTCTCTATACTGCAGATATGCCCAAAAGTGATAGAACTCTTATATCGACTTTTGCTGACGACACTGCTATCCTGTGCTCTCACTCAAACCCAGACAAGGCAACTCTTTACGTGCAAAAACATTTGGACAATCTAAGTAATTGGCTATCACGATGGAAAATCAAAGTCAACGAATCCAAAAGCTGCCACTTAAACTTCACCCTAAGAAGGGGCACGTGTCCTGCTCTGAAGATAAACGGCCAAGTTGTCCCTGAAAGTTCTGAAACAAAGTATCTTGGAATGCACCTCGATTGCCGACTCACATGGCATAAGCACATTCAATCCAAAGTCACCCAGATTAAACTAAAACAATCTCAAAGGCATCTAAGCTAAATCTCACATACAAAGTCCAAATATACAAAAGTATTGTTTAGCTTACCAAGTAAGTACACGAGGTTTCGGTTGTTATGGGATAACTGCTTTGTCCAGTGAACTGAACTCTTTATTTATAGTTTAAAATCTACTTAGAAATTACAAATAATACCTTATAAAATACCTACAAATACATACGAATACCTTTAAACTACCTACGTACACGATGCGATTGCGGTCCCATCGTGTGTGTAATAAACGGTCAGCCCAAGCAACGCACTAATTATCTATTTCGCGGAACAAAGGACCTTTTTATTGGGCCTCATTATCGGCCGAGACAGATCCTATTTAGATGTGTACATTTATATTTGTACACTTCCGCTGTGTATGTGGAATTTCCATCCATACTGACAAACTGCTACCAGATGTTGAAATTACCCGTTTCTGTATCACTTCAAAGAGAAGGACCATAAAAAACTATATTGCGGGTATTTACAGACTCACCAACTATTGGTATCATTTCTGTAAACACCGACCGCAACTACCTATGTCTTCGTTGCTTGGTGCCGTTCCTTAATTTTGTATAATTAAACAAGTATAATAAAACCCATATGAACATATGGAATTGAGCTCTGGGGCACTGCCTCTCCCTCGAACGTGGAAAAACTCCAGAGAGTCCAATCTAAGATCCTGAGACAAATTGCCAGAGTCCCTTGGTTTATAAGAAATGCAAACATCCACAATGATTTGAATATTCCTGCAGTAAAAGACGAAATTCCGAAACTTACCCCGAAGTACATCCAAACATTCTAGCTAGACCTCTGAATCCCTCACGTCTTAAACGATGCTAATATATTCCCAATATATTAGATACGATAACTCCACATTGCCTAAATCAATGGATATAGGGCAATTTACACATCTCACAGCATAGTTAAAGCTGAATTTTAAATTTAGTTGAATTTATGAATTTTGAATAATCATTGTTAGACCTAAGTTAATATTAGGTGATTCTTTTTGACGTGTTTTGGTTTGCAAGTGACGTTTTTTCATGTTTGAAGATTGAAAAATATAATAAGATAGAATTACTTTCAAGTTAAAAAATACTTTGTATATGCAAAATGAAATTATTGAATTATTGTTAATTTTTTTATGACATGATACATATATCATGAGTATTTTTTTCTATAAAGTATTTTTTATCTTGAAAGTATGCATTTATGGTTTCAACATTTTCAGCCGAATTTGATTGTTAGCAGCTCGTTGGAAAGCTGTTTGAATTTAGGAAACCAATAAGATACAAATTTATAAAACGTAATAATTACAAAAAAATAATTCCAGTTGGCCTACTCATGCGATGTTTGGAGACATCAATATTTTCCTATATAAAGTTAAGTTTGGCAACCCTGTTCAACTTGTTCATAAGTGAATTTTTGCTGCGATTTGAATAAATATTTTTAAATAGTTATACCGTGTTAATTATTTTGAAAACCTTTTAAATAAATTAAATAAATTAAATTCTGGCTAAGTGCAATAAGTTTTGTGCAAATAACAAAGTTTTGTGCTATATTTCCGTGAATTCCTGTCAGCTAAGTATCACTACAACAAAAATTGCAAACTTTTTTTGTTTTTGCTTATACTGTCCACTTTGACATTTCTTGTGTCACCAGCTTTATATAGCCAGAAGTTCAATTTCTGGGCTATACTATCAACGCAGCCGGTTGCAAGCCACCAGACGATCGAGTTGTAGCAATTGTTAATTACAAAAAACCAGATACAATTTGCGAGCTTCGAAGATTTTTGGGCGTTATTAACTATTATCGCCGTTGCATTCCCGGTGCTGCGTAACTTCAGGCGCCCCTAAATGAGTTTTTGCGCGAATCAAAGAAGAACGATAAACGAAAGGTTCCATGGACACCTGAAGCAACTGCTGCATTCGAGACATGCAGGAAGAGTTTAGGAGAAGCCGCGCTATTGGCACATCCTGCAACCAATGCAGAACTGGCGCTGATTACCGATGCATCCGATATCGCAATGGGCGCGGCCTTGGAGAAAAGAACCCAAGACGGTTGGGAACCACTAGGTTTTTTTCACGAAAACTTTCGCCAGCAGAAAAAAACTACAGCACTTACGATCGCGAACTACTCGCAGTATACGACGCAATAATTCCGTGCTTGAGGCGCGGAATTTTGTCATAAAGACGGACTATAAGCCTCTGGTGTATGCGTTTTCGCAAAAACCAGAAAAAGCGTCTCCAAGACAACTGAGGCATCTTGACTAAATATCACAGTTCACGACCGAAATCATTCATCTTGCTGGTTCAGAAAACACTGTGGCTTTGTCCAGACTCAATGATATATCCATGCCGACTACAATGTGCTTAAACTTCATTTTGAACCTGATATTGCGATTCATTGCGATATCGCCATGGGTTACGTCAGACCTTATGTACCAGAGAAGCTATGAAAACAAGTTTTTATATCGGTCCATGGTCTTTCACACCCCAGTGGTCGTGCAACGCTTCACCAAATTCGTCTCAAATTCGTATGGCCTGGTATGAAGAAGGACGTCACGAGCTGGGCGTGAACTTGTTTACCGTGTCAAAGGTCCAAAATTCAGAGACACAACCGATTCATTCCAAACAAAATTGATATGCCCGATAACACTGTGCAACAATTTAAGGCACATTTTTTAGGGCCTCTACGAAGTTTTTGTGGGAGGATAGTATCGTATGTGGGAATAAAACCCTAGCTGAGTTTTGCTCCACCTCATCACAATTTTTTTTAGACGTCATAATGCATTTATAGCTTTTCATTAGTAAAAACTGTTTAGCGGTGAACTGATTTAGATAATCCCGTACACTTTTTTTTTTGTTGGAAAGGTAATTTCTTGATCTTTCCTCCAGTTTTAAGGAATTGAAAATCGAACTAGTAGTTGTTTAGAAATAGGAATTTGAACATTGGAACAGCAAAGTTCTACAGTTGTTTCCGCTTAATTGTGCCCCTCTGAAGTTGTTTTTCCGTTTAATAGAGTCAAAAAACGTTTAATGAAAATATCCAATATAAGATATACAGGGATTTAGTCGCTTAATAGAGTTCCGCTTTATTGCAACACTCTCTTAATTTAGTACCAAAATATATAATGATTTGTAAATATTTTATAAATTTTTATCATTAAAAAAGTTGCTTGATTTTTAAAATGAAGTGGGTGGCGGATTCGCCATTTGTACACATAACATTTTTTTCATATTTTTGCGTACCCAATCGATTTCTACCTTTTGGACCATCTCGACTGTTACACCCCAAAAAGGATATAAACACAGATGACGTTTACCGTTAGGATCGCCATTTTGTCGTGACGGTAGCAGATACTTCTTGTCACACGAACACTCCCTTTTTGCCTGTATACTTATCTGAGTGGATATTTGTTGGTAATTGCGTGAATTTAAAATTTTAAGTCAACTTGAATGCGGATTAAAAACTACCCGGCTGCGCCAATGTTACAATAAAACCGCGTCTGTTCGCTTTTATTTTTTTTTTTTTTTTTTTATAATGTACATTTATTCATTTGAATCACCCAATATTAACTTAGGTCTAACAATGATTATTCAATAATTCTACTTAATTCTAAAAAAAGAAGAAAAATTCGGCTTAAACTATGCTATGAGATGTAAAAATTGCCCTACATCCATTGATTTAGGCAATGTGGAGTTAGCGTATCTAATATATGAGATATATATTAGCTTCGTTTAAGACGTGAGGGATTCAGAGGTCTCAGTAAATTTCTAGCTAGAATGTTTGGATGAAACATAAGCTTCTGCTTGTACTTCGAGGTAAGTTTCGGAATTTCGTCTTTTACTGCAGGGATATTCAAATCATTGTGGATGTTTGCATTTCTTATAAACCAAGGGGCTCTGGTAATTTGTCGCAGGATTTTAGATTGGACTCTCTGGAGTTTTTCCACATTAGAGGGAGAGGCTGTACCCCAGAGTTCAATTCCATATGTCCATATGGGTTTTATTATACTTTTGTATATTTGGACTTTATATGTGAGATTAAGCTTTGATGCCCTTGCGATTAGCCAATTTAGCTCCAACTGTTTTAACTTAATCTGAGTGATTTTAGATTGGATGTGCTTGTGCCATGTGAGACGGCGATCAAGATGCATTCCAAGGTACTTTGTTTCGGTGCTTTCGGGCACAACTTGGCCGTTTATCTTCAGAGCAGGACACGTGCCCCTTCTTAGGGTGAAGGTTAAGTGGCAGCTTTTGGATTCGTTGACTTTGATTTTCCATCGTGATAGCCAATTGCTTAGAGAGTCCAAATGTTTTTGCACGTAAAGAGTTGCCATGTCTGGGTTTGAGTGGGAGCACAGGATAGCAGTGTCGTCAGCAAAAGTCGATAAAAGAGTTCTGTCGCTTTTGGGCATATCTGCAGTATATATAATATAAAGCAGGGGCGCGAGGACACTACCTTGTGGTACTCCGGCCAGTATATCGTATTTTTGGGAGACAAAGCTTTTATATTTTACTACAAATTTTCTATTCGTGAGATAGTTTTTAAGTAGGCAGTGCATATTAGCGGGGAGAATATGCTGTAATTTGAAAATAAGTCCTTCGTGCCAGACTTTATCGAAGGCCTGGGTAATATCGAGAAAAACAGCGGAGCAGTACTGTTTCTTTTCGAAAGTGCTTTTTATTGAGTCTACAATACGGTGTACTTGTTCGATAGTGCCATGCTTTTCGCGGAAGCCAAACTGGTGATCGGGAATCACTTGTTTTTCTGTAATTTTGGGTGTAATCAGTTTTATTAGAAGTTTTTCGAAGAGTTTCGATAACACAGAGAGCAAACTTATGGGGCGGTATGAAGTCACATTGTTGGGATTTTTTCCAGGTTTGGGAATCATTGTAACTTGAGAAAGTTTCCAATCATCTGGGTAGTGACATGTTCTAAGGATTGCATTAAATATGTGCAATAAATGGGTTATTGCAACTGATGGCAGTTCTTTTATCATTGTGGGCGTTATCAAGTCCGGTCCTGGTGCTTTTTTTTGGTTCAGGAATTTATTTATTGCCTCCATTAGTTCATTTTTTTTCATCGCGACTGTACAGGTGTTATTGAGTCGGATTATTGTTGGTAATGGGATATCACCAGTTGTTTCGTTCGGGGTGAATACGGTTTTTAGGTGGTTGGCAAAAGCAGCACCTTTTTCTGAATCGCTTCTGGCCCAATTTCCGTTTGGCAGCCGTATGGGAGGTTCTGCCAGTACCGGTTTTTTCATATTTTTAGCAGCTCGCCAGAGAGAGTAATTTGTTGATTTTGTGGGTGCGAGATGTTCAACGAGTTGTTGAAAGTCTCTTTCGGATTTCCATTTAAGCTGTTTTTGTAGATTTCGAGTGATATCTTTTAACTGTTTTTTCAAGGTGGGCGATCTGTGATTTTGCCATTCATGACGTATTTTTCTTTTATTTTTTAGAAGCTGCTCTATATGTTTTGGAGTACATTTTGTATAGCTTCGGGTTGAGCTATTTTGGATTTGGGCGGGAGTGGCCGCTGCAGCTGCTTGGGAAAGCAAAAGTGTGAATTTACTAACAGCTGTGTTTATTTCGATTTTAGTGACACATTAGGGTTAATGTGAGAGCTTATATACTTCCGATATTTGAGCCAGTTTGTGAGTTTACTAGTCAATTTATCTGGTGGGTTGACCTCAGAGCTTGGGATGTACTTTATTGTGATAATAATAGGCGTATGGTCTGATGAGAGATCTAGAGAAGATTCTATAGTCAATTGGCTCCTTCTTACAGTTTTAAATACTGCAAAGTCAATGACGTCGGGAGTTTTTCGGCTGTCAGTTGGCCAGTAAGTTGGAGTGCCAGAGGAGACAACGTCAAGGCCGAGGCTGTTGACAGTGTTCAACAGGAGCCTGCCCTTTGGTGATATAAGCCGAGAGCCCCAGTATGTATGTTTGGCGTTGAAGTCGCCGGCAACGAGAAACTTTGATCCAAGAGAATTGAAAAAAGTCTGGAATTGTTGCTCAGTTATTTTGTGTCTGGGCGGGCAGTATATAGCTGTTAATGTTAGGCCTTTTAAGTATTCATCGAGAGAAATACTTGTCGCTTGAATGTATTCTGTGCAATAATTCTGTAGAGCATAATGCTTTATTCGGCTTTTTATGAGAATAGCGGAACCACCTCTAGCGTTTCCGCTTGGATGCTTTGTGTCATAGAGTCTATATCCAGGTAGATTGAAAAAGTGTTTTTCAGTGAAGTGAGTTTCAGAAATTAGCATAACGTCTATGCTGGACTCTTTCAAGAACTCGAGAAGTTCTAGTTTGTGAAGACACAGGCCGTTTGCATTCCAAAATGATATTTTTAAACCATTCATGGTTTAGACATGAGATGTTGCAGTAAAAGACTTTGATTTTTAATCATTTCTTGCATCATATTTTGCATACCAGACATAAATTGTGACATATTTTGTATAAACACTTGCAGAGTTTGTTCGAGAGAACTGCTAGGAGGAGCAGGTTGCGTGAACTCGGGGACAGAGTTTTGTCCTTTTAAAGCACTGCCGTAGGAAACGCCTTGATTTATATTGGGATTTACATAAGTAGGGATAATGGATTGTGAGGGATTTGTTGGGATTTTTCTTAAATCCTGTTTTGGAGGGAAAACATCAGCTTTGGGAATAGCATTGCTTTTGAAGGATTTGTAGATTGGACAGCCTCTATAGTTTGCTGTATGGTTGCCACCGCAGTTGCTGCATTTTTTAACATTTGCATCCTCTTTAGTTTTTTTGCACAAGTTTGTGGGGTGGAGATCACCACATATTACGCACACGCTGGGAAGTGTGCAATACGATTTTGTGTGGCCGTATTCTTGGCAATTTTGGCACTGAATTGGTCCTCGGCGCTTATGAGGCTCTTCCACTGTAATTTTGCGATGGAGGAGATACCGCAGTGAGTAAATTGGGGGAGATTCCCCCTTTTTTAGGGACTTCGGATCAAATTCCAGTTCCACTCGGAATAGTGGTTGGGGAATTTTATCTCGATTTTGTATGTTAAAAACGGATTTAACGTGGAAGCGCTCTTCGATTAAAGCGCTTTTGATTTCATTGCATTCAACAAACGAGTCAATGCCTTTTATGACAACGGAGAGACCTTTAGAGCTTTTGAGCTGATATGTGTAATAGCTCTTTTTTGATTTATCGAGGGATTCGATAATTTTTCTATAATTTGCCTCATTATAGATTTGAATTTTAGTCTCATGGATTCTTCCCTTAAGAATAGGGATTACATGAAATGTGTGATCACCAATTATTTGAGAAATTGTTTTTATTAGGGAATTTGAGTTTTTTTCACGTAAGTAAATTGGTGGGGGTTTTTGGAATTTCGGAATCGGTTCCGAACTTGTGGATTCGGCCAGAATGGCAAATCGGTTGTGCCCTAACTCAATAGACTTTTTGGGATTAGTCTTTTGCATTTTAGAAGATTTCACATTTCCAGGAGGAGAACCTCTTCGTTTGAAGTAGGCGTCAATGCCTGTCTGCGCTGCCGTTGCCTTTATATTTTGCTCTCTAGAGATAGAGCTACTTTGAAGTTTTGTTGTTTTTAACTTATCGACAAATTTTTTTTGCTCATTTAAGTTCTGAGCGGGAGTAACGCAAAAGGGAATTTGCATGCTGTGATGAAATGGGATTTCTAGAACAAAAGGCGAAACAGAGTTACCTGTGTGTGTGTTTGGAGTAACACACTCTTGACTCCATGTTAGAGCAGGCGTGAGAGATTCAGCGTGTGATGTCATCAATGCGGGATATTGAACGGGAGTAGTTGGTAACATTAGCGATACAGAATGCTTAGAGAGCGTTGCATTCTGCAATGATGGACGAAGAGCGTCATCGCTATTGGGGGCAAGCGGGGACACATGAATTTTCGCCGTTCTCGCACTTTCTTGTTGTTGTTTTAATTGTGTCGCACTTTCTTCTGTTTCGCTTTCGTCTGAGCGGGAAGCAGAAAACGGCGTGAGAGACGCGCTCGATTTTTTCGGGGAATGCTTTATTCCCATTTTTTGCAGAAATAATTTATATTTATAATTGTTGTTTTTTAGTGTTTTGCAGCGGCTCCGACGATGCCGACTGCGTGTAAAAAGTGGCGATCACTTTATTTTCTTTTTTCGCGGAGTTTGTATTTGATTTGGGAAACACTTTCGAGTTTATTTTTTCTTTTGTGTGGAGCGGAAAATTTTGCGACCACATCAGAAGAGAATTCGCTAAAGCTTTTATGTCACTTTATTAACTAACTCTTAGTATTTAATTTCGGTTGCTGCCAACCAAACAAAAGTGCTGACCCAACAATCTCGCAAGTGCATTGCACCTCGATCGAGTCAAAGCCCTCAATCGCTCATTTTGCAATTGGAGTCCTAATTGTCTCAGGTCTTGCTTGGCTGACAAACATGCTACAGGGTGATGTTGAAATGCGTGGCTCATGTGTTTAATGGGCCACAACATATCACCAAAGGGCAGGCTCCTGTTGAACTCTGTTAACAGACTCGGCCTTGACGTTGTCTCCTCTGGCACGCCAACTTATTGGCCAACTGACAGTCGAAAAACTCCCGACGTCATTGACTAGTAAACTCACAAACTGGCTCAAATATCGAAAGTATATAAGCTCTCACATTAACCCTAATGTGTCACTAAAATCGAAATAAACACAGCTGTTAGTAAATTCACACTTTTGCTTTCCCAAGCAGCTGCAGCGGCCACTCCCGCCCAAATCCAAAATAGCTCAACTCGTTGCTATTCAAAATGAACTCCAAAACATATAGAGCAGCTTCTAAAAAATAAAAGAAAAACTCGTCGTGAATGGCAAAATCACAGATCGCCCACTTTGAAAAAACAGTTAAAAGATATCACTCAAAATCTACAAAAACAGCTTAAGTGGAAATTCGAAAGAGACTTTCAACAACTCGTTGAACATCTCGCACCCACAAAATCAACAAATTACTCTCTCTGGCGAGCTGTTAAAAATATGAAAAAACCGGTACTAGCAGAACCTCCCATACGGCTGCCAAATGGCAACTGGGCCAGAAGCAATGCAGAAAAAGGTGCTGCTTTTGCCAACCACCTAAGAACCGTATTCACCCCGAACGTGACAACTGGTGATATCCCATTACCAACATTAATCCCACTCAATAACTTCTTTAGAGTCGCGATTAAGAAAAATGAACTTATGGAGGCAATCAATAAATGCCTGGATCCAAAAAAAGCACCAGGACCAGACTTGATAACGCCCACGATGATAAAAGAACTACCAAAAGTTGCAATAGCCCACTTATTGCACATATTTAACGCAATTCTTAGAACATGTCACTACCTAGATGATTGGAAACTTTCTCAAGTCACAATGATTCCCAAACCTGGAAAAAATCGCGACAATGTGACTTCATACCGCCCCATAAGTTTGCTCTCTGTGTTATCGAGACTCTTCGAAAAACTTTTAATAAAAGTGATTTTACCCAAAATAACGGAAAAACAAGTGATTCCCCGTCACCAGTTTGGCTTCCGCGAAAAGCATGGCACTATCGAACAAATGCACAGTATTGTAGACTCAATAAAAAGCACTTTTGAAAAGAAACAATACTGCTCCGCTGTTTTCCTCGATATCACCCAGGCCTTCGATAAAGTCTGGCACGAAGGACTTATTTACAAATTACAGCATATTCTTCCCATTAATATGCACTGCCTCCTCAAAAACTATCTCACGAATAGAAAATTTGTAGTAAAATATAAAAGCTTTGTATCCCGAAAATATGAAATACTAGCCGGAGTACCACAAGGTAGTGTCCTCGCGCCCCTGCTTTATATTCTCTATACTGCAGATATGCCCAAAAGTGATAGAACTCTTATATCGACTTTTGCTGACGACACTGCTATCCTGTGCTCTCACTCAAACCCAGACATGGCAACTCTTTACGTGCAAAAACATTTGGACAATCTAAGTAATTGGCTATCACGATGGAAAATCAAAGTCAACGAATCCAAAAGCTGCCACTTAACCTTCACCCTAAGAAGGGGCACGTGTCCTGCTCTGAAGACACGTGAAAGTTCTGAAAGTTCTGAAACAAAGTATCTTGGAATGCACCTCGATTGCCGACTCACATGGCATAAGCACATTCAATCCAAAGTCACCCAGATTAAACTAAAACAATCTCAAAGGCATCTAAGCTAAATCTCACATACAAAGTCCAAATATACAAAAGTATTGTTTAGCTTACCAAGTAAGTACACGAGGTTTCGGTTGTTATGGGATAACTGCTTTGTCCAGTGAACTGAACTCTTTATTTATAGTTTAAAATCTACTTAGAAATTACAAATAATACCTTATAAAATACCTACAAATACATACGAATACCTTAAAACTACCTACGTACACGATGCGATTGCGGTCCCATCGTGTGTGTAATAAACGGTCCGCCCAAGCAACGCACTAATTATCTATTTCGCGGAACAAAGGACCTTTTTATTGGGCCTCATTATCGGCCGAGACAGATCCTATTTAGATGTGTACATTTATATTTGTACACTTCCGCTGTGTATGTGGAATTTCCATCCATACTGACAAACTGCTACCAGATGTTGAAATTACCCGTTTCTGTATCACTTCAAAGAGAAGGACCATAAAAAACTATATTGCGGGTATTTACAGACTCACCAACTATTGGTATCATTTCTGTAAACACCGACCGCAACTACCTATGTCTTCGTTGCTTGGTGCCGTTCCTTAATTTTGTATAATTAAACAAGTATAATAAAACCCATATGAACATATGGAATTGAGCTCTGGGGCACTGCCTCTCCCTCGAACGTGGAAAAACTCCAGAGAGTCCAATCTAAGATCCTGAGACAAATTGCCAGAGTCCCTTGGTTTATAAGAAATGCAAATATCCACAATGATTTGAATATTCCTGCAGTAAAAGACGAAATTCCGAAACTTACCCCGAAGTACATCCAAACATTCTAGCTAGACTTCTGAATCCCTCACGTCTTAAACGATGCTAATATATTCCCAATATATTAGATACGATAACTCCACATTGCCTAAATCAATGGATATAGGGCAATTTACACAGCTCACAGCATAGTTAAAGCTGAATTTTAAATTTAGTTGAATTTATGAATTTTGAATAATCATTGTTAGACCTAAGTTAACATTAGGTGATTCTTTTTGACGTGTTTTGGTTTGCAAGTGACGTTTTTTCATGTTTGAAGATTGAAAAATATAATAAGATAGAATTACTTTCAAGTTAAAAAATACTTTGTATATGCAAAATGAAATTATTGAATTATTGTTAATTTTTTTATGACATGATACATATATCATGAGTATTTTTTTCTATAAAGTATTTTTTATCTTGAAAGTATGCATTTATGGTTTCAACATTTTCAACCGAATTTGATTGTTAGCAGCTCGTTGGAAAGCTGTTTGAATTTAGGAAACCAATAAGATACAAATTTATAAAACGTAATAATTACAAAAAAATAATTCCAGTTGGCCTACTCATGCGATGTTTGGAGACATCAATATTTTCCTATATAAAGTTAAGTTTGGCAACCCTGTTCAACTTGTTCATAAGTGAATTTTTGCTGCGATTTGAATAAATATTTTTAAATAGTTATACCGTGTTAATTATTTTGAAAACCTTTTAAATAAATTAAATAAATTAAATTCTGGCTAAGTGCAATAAGTTTTGTGCAAATAACAAAGTTTTGTGCTATATTTCCGTGAATTCCTGTCAGCTAAGTATCACTACAACAAAAATTGCAAACTTTTTTTGTTTTTGCTTATACTGTCCACTTTGACATTTCTTGTGTCACCAGCTTTATATAGCCAGAAGTTCAATTTCTGGGCTATACTATCAACGCAGCCGGTTGCAAGCCACCAGACGATCGAGTTGTAGCAATTGTTAATTACAAAAAACCAGATACAATTTGCGAGCTTCGAAGATTTTTGGGCGTTATTAACTATTATCGCCGTTGCATTCCCGGTGCTGCGTAACTTCAGGCGCCCCTAAATGAGTTTTTGCGCGAATCAAAGAAGAACGATAAACGAAAGGTTCCATGGACACCTGAAGCAACTGCTGCATTCGAGACATGCAGGAAGAGTTTAGGAGAAGCCGCGCTATTGGCACATCCTGCAACCAATGCAGAACTGGCGCTGATTACCGATGCATCCGATATCGCAATGGGCGCGGCCTTGGAGAAAAGAACCCAAGACGGTTGGGAACCACTAGGTTTTTTTCACGAAAACTTTCGCCAGCAGAAAAAAACTACAGCACTTACGATCGCGAACTACTCGCAGTATACGACGCAATAATTCCGTGCTTGAGGCGCGGAATTTTGTCATAAAGACGGACTATAAGCTTCTGGTGTATGCGTTTTCGCAAAAACCAGAAAAAGCGTCTCCAAGACAACTGAGGCATCTTGACTACATATCACAGTTCACGACCGAAATCATTCATCTTGCTGGTTCAGAAAACACTGTGGCTTTGTCCAGACTCAATGATATATCCATGCCGACTACAATGTGCTTAAACTTCAAGTAGTTCATTTTGAACCTGATATTGCGATTCACTGCGATATCGCCATGGGTTACGTCAGACCTTATGTACCAGAGAAGCTACGAAAACAAGTTTTTATATCGGTCCATGGTCTTTCACACCCCAGTGGTCGTGCAACGCTTCACCAAATTCGTCTCGAATTCGTATGGCCTGGTATGAAGAAGGACGTCACGAGCTGGGCGTGAACTTGTTTACCGTGTCAAAGGTCCAAAATTCAGAGACACAACCGATTCATTCCAAACAAAATTGATATGCCCGATAACACTGTGCAACAATTTAAGGCACATTTTTTAGGGCCTCTACGAAGTTTTTTGGGAGGATAGTATCGTATGTGGGAATAAAACCCTAGCTGAGTTTTGCTCCACCTCATCACAATTTTTTTTAGACGTCATAATGCATTTATAGCTTTTCATTAGTAAAAACTGTTTAGCGGTGAACTGATTTAGATAATCCCGTACACTTTTTTTTTTGTTGGAAAGGTAATTTCTTGATCTTTCCTCCAGTTTTAAGGAATTGAAAATCGAACTAGTAGTTGTTTAGAAATAGGAATTTGAACATTGGAACAGCAAAGTTCTACAGTTGTTTCCGCTTAATTGTGCCCCTCTGAAGTTGTTTTTCCGTTTAATAGAGTCAAAAAACGTTTAATGAAAATATCCAATATAAGATATACAGGGATTTAGTCGCTTAATAGAGTTCCGCTTTATTGCAACACTCTCTTAATTTAGTACCAAAATATATAATGTTTTGTAAATATTTTATAAATTTTTATCATTAAAAAAGTTGCTTGATTTTTAAAATGAAGTGGGTGGCGAATTCGCCATTTGTACACATAACATTTTTTTCATATTTTTGCGTACCCAATCGATTTCTACCTTTTGGACCATCTCGACTGTTACACCCCAAAAAGGATATAAACACAGATGACGTTTACCGTTAGGATCGCCATTTTGTCGTGACGGTAGCAGATACTTCTTGTCACACGAACACTCCCTTTTTGCCTGTATACTTATCTGAGTGGATATTTGTTGGTAATTGCGTGAATTTAAAATTTTAAGTCAACTTGAATGCGGATTAAAAACTACCCGGCTGCGCCAATGTTACAATAAAACCGCGTCTGTTCGCTTTTATGTCACTTTATTAACTAACTCTTAGTATTTAATTTCGGTTGCTGCCAACCAAACAAAAGTGCTGACCCAACAATCTCGCAAGTGCATTGCACCTCGATCGAGTCAAAGCCCTCAATCGCTCATTTTGCAATTGGAGTCCTAATTGTCTCAGGTCTTGCTTGGCTGACAAACATGCTACAGGGTGATGTTGAAATGCGTGGCTCATGTGTTTAATGGGCCACAACATATCACCAAAGGGCAGGCTCCTGTTGAACTCTGTTAACAGACTCGGCCTTGACGTTGTCTCCTCTGGCACGCCAACTTATTGGCCAACTGACAGTCGAAAAACTCCCGACGTCATTGACTTTGCAGTATTTAAAACTGTAAAAAGGAGCCAATTGACTATAGAATCTTCTCTAGATCTCTCATCAGACCATACGCCTACTATTATCACAATGAAGTACACCCCAAGCTCTGAGGTCAACCCACCAGATAAATTGACTAGTAAACTCACAAACTGGCTCAAATATCGAAAGTATATAAGCTCTCACATTAACCCTAATGTGTCACTAAAATCGAAATAAACACAGCTGTTAGTAAATTCACACTTTTGCTTTCCCAAGCAGCTGCAGCGGCCACTCCCGCCCAAATCCAAAATAGCTCAACTCGTTGCTATTCAAAATGAACTCCAAAACATATAGAGCAGCTTCTAAAAAATAAAAGAAAAACTCGTCGTGAATGGCAAAATCACAGATCGCCCACTTTGAAAAAACAGTTAAAAGATATCACTCAAAATCTACAAAAACAGCTTAAGTGGAAATTCGAAAGAGACTTTCAACAACTCGTTGAACATCTCGCACCCACAAAATCAACAAATTACTCTCTCTGGCGAGCTGTTAAAAATATGAAAAAACCGGTACTAGCAGAACCTCCCATACGGCTGCCAAATGGCAACTGGGCCAGAAGCAATGCAGAAAAAGGTGCTGCTTTTGCCAACCACCTAAGAACCGTATTCACCCCGAACGTGACAACTGGTGATATCCCATTACCAACATTAATCCCACTCAATAACTTCTTTAGAGTCGCGATTAAGAAAAATGAA
Organism: Heteromyza rotundicornis; assembly: GCA_951394025.1. Lineage (NCBI taxonomy): Eukaryota > Metazoa > Arthropoda > Insecta > Diptera > Heleomyzidae > Heteromyza > Heteromyza rotundicornis. Next base: position 62,435,159 of record OX596011.1, on the reverse strand, counting down.
CTTATGGAGGCAATCAATAAATGCCTGGATCCAAAAAAAGCACCAGGACCAGACTTGATAACGCCCACGATGATAAAAGAACTACCAAAAGTTGCAATAGCCCACTTATTGCACATATTTAACGCAATTCTTAGAACATGTCACTACCTAGATGATTGGAAACTTTCTCAAGTCACAATGATTCCCAAACCTGGAAAAAATCGCGACAATGTGACTTCATACCGCCCCATAAGTTTGTTCTCTGTGTTATCGAGACTCTTCGAAAAACTTTTAATAAAAGTGATTTTACCCAAAAAACAAGTGATTCCCCGTCACCAGTTTGGCTTCCGCGAAAAGCATGGCACTATCGAACAAATGCACAGTATTGTAGACTCAATAAAAAGCACTTTTGAAAAGAAACAATACTGCTCCGCTGTTTTCCTCGATATCACCCAGGCCTTCGATAAAGTCTGGCACGAAGGACTTATTTACAAATTACAGCATATTCTTCCCATTAATATGCACTGCCTCCTCAAAAACTATCTCACGAATAGAAAATTTGTAGTAAAATATAAAAGCTTTGTATCCCGAAAATATGAAATACTAGCCGGAGTACCACAAGGTAGTGTCCTCGCGCCCCTGCTTTATATTCTCTATACTGCAGATATGCCCAAAAGTGATAGAACTCTTATATCGACTTTTGCTGACGACACTGCTATCCTGTGCTCTCACTCAAACCCAGACAAGGCAACTCTTTACGTGCAAAAACATTTGGACAATCTAAGTAATTGGCTATCACGATGGAAAATCAAAGTCAACGAATCCAAAAGCTGCCACTTAACCTTCACCCTAAGAAGGGGCACGTGTCCTGCTCTGAAGATAAACGGCCAAGTTGTCCCTGAAAGTTCTGAAACAAAGTATCTTGGAATGCACCTCGATTGCCGACTCACATGGCATAAGCACATTCAATCCAAAGTCACCCAGATTAAACTAAAACAATCTCAAAGGCATCTAAGCTAAATCTCACATACAAAGTCCAAATATACAAAAGTATTGTTTAGCTTACCAAGTAAGTACACGAGGTTTCGGTTGTTATGGGATAACTGCTTTGTCCAGTGAACTGAACTCTTTATTTATAGTTTAAAATCTACTTAGAAATTACAAATAATACCTTATAAAATACCTACAAATACATACGAATACCTTAAAACTACCTACGTACACGATGCGATTGCGGTCCCATCGTGTGAAGGACCTTTTTATTGGGCCTCATTATCGGCCGAGACAGATCCTATTTAGATGTGTACATTTGTATTTGTACACTTCCGCTGTGTATGTGGAATTTCCATCCATACTGACAAACTGCTACCAGATGTTGAAATTACCCGTTTCTGTATCACTTCAAAGAGAAGGACCATAAAAAACTATATTGCGGGTATTTACAGACTCACCAACTATTGGTATCATTTCTGTAAACACCGACCGCAACTACCTATGTCTTCGTTGCTTGGTGCCGTTCCTTAATTTTGTATAATTAAACAAGTATAATAAAACCCATATGAACATATGGAATTGAGCTCTGGGGCACTGCCTCTCCCTCGAACGTGGAAAAACTCCAGAGAGTCCAATCTAAGATCCTGAGACAAATTGCCAGAGTCCCTTGGTTTATAAGAAATGCAAATATCCACAATGATTTGAATATTCCTGCAGTAAAAGACGAAATTCCGAAACTTACCCCGAAGTACATCCAAACATTCTAGCTAGACTTCTGAATCCCTCACGTCTTAAACGATGCTAATATATTCCCAATATATTAGATACGATAACTCCACATTGCCTAAATCAATGGATATAGGGCAATTTACACATCTCACAGCATAGTTAAAGCTGAATTTTAAATTTAGTTGAATTTATGAATTTTGAATAATCATTGTTAGACCTAAGTTAATATTAGGTGATTCTTTTTGACGTGTTTTGGTTTGCAAGTGACGTTTTTTCATGTTTGAAGATTGAAAAATATAATAAGATAGAATTACTTTCAAGTTAAAAAATACTTTGTATATGCAAAATGAAATTATTGAATTATTGTTAATTTTTTTATGGCATGATACATATATCATGAGTATTTTTTTCTATAAAGTATTTTTTATCTTGAAAGTATGCATTTATGGTTTCAACATTTTCAACCGAATTTGATTGTTAGCAGCTCGTTGGAAAGCTGTTTGAATTTAGGAAACCAATAAGATACAAATTTATAAAACGTAATAATTAAAAAAAAAAATTCCAGTTGGCCTACTCATGCGATGTTTGGAGACATCAATATTTTCCTATATAAAGTTAAGTTTGGCAACCCTGTTCAACTTGTTCATAAGTGAATTTTTGCTGCGATTTGAATAAATATTTTTAAATAGTTATACCGTGTTAATTATTTTGAAAACCTTTTAAATAAATTAAATAAATTAAATTCTGGCTAAGTGCAATAAGTTTTGTGCAAATAACAAAGTTTTGTGCTATATTTCCGTGAATTCCTGTCAGCTAAGTATCACAACAACAAAAATTGCAAATTTTTTTTTGTTTTTGCTTATACCGTCCACTTTGACATTTCTTGTGTCACCAGCTTTATATAGATTCCACATTCTCAGACTGCTCATATTTTCAGAGCATACTTTCAGGCACTTGTTTTAATATAATTTGAAAGTGCCTTTTCCCAGTCAACATTTTGTCTCGTTACAATTTACACTTTTTTACACTTTTTGTATTTTATTTTTTATAAATTTTGAATTTAAATATGACTTGCTCTTTCCGTAAGTGTGCCATTAAAGTCGATAATGAACGCATGGTCTCTTGTTGGCTATGTGATATCTTTTATCACGTCAAATGTGCATCCCTTACTGGTAGAGTAGTCGATCTGATCGAGGGTAAAAAAGGTCTTCGTTGGTCCTGCGAAGATTGCCGCGATAAAGAGCTGGACATCTGTAAATTGGTACGTCAAGCCCGAAAGGGATTTAATGATGTATCAAAGGACTTAGCAGCTGCCCAGTCTAAACTGAAGGAGTACGAAATTAACTTTCAGAAGTATAAATGTTTGGATGAAACAGCTCCGAAACAAAATACTTCTGTTGGGCTTTTACCACCTACCCCAAAGCCAATTTCAACTCCGACAACTCCATCCTTTTCCGATATGTTTGCTTCACCAGTTACATTTTATTCTCCTGATCCTGCGGTTTTGGAAACGAGGGTAGATGACGCTCCTGAGAAAAATATGAACGGAATCTCAAATATTGATAAAAATGTTTGTCCTTCCATAAATATTATTTCTCCAAAGGATTGTTTGCGGGAAGTACAAGAAACGAGAACCCCAAAAAGGCTTGTTGTTGTGCAACCTAAAATATCTAATTTCGTGTCCAGATTTGCACCAGACACATTAACTGAAGATATTATATTTTATATTGATTCTAAACTCAATAAAACTGGTAATAATATAAATGCTTTTAAATTCAACTTTTCATACGCTAGAAACATTTCATCATTCAAATTATCTGTTCCTGCAGAATTGTTTGATGAGATTGTTAATAAAAATTTTTGGCCGGATAAAACTTTAGTTCGTGAATTTGTTTATAAAGAAAAATCAAATCTAGTAAATCCAGTTCAACTTCCTCAAAGAAAATTAAATTCTAATCAAAAAAACTAAATAAAATCCCGAATAATGTTGTTTGTCTTCTGTACCAAAATGTTCGAGGGCTAAATACAAAGTTGAACGATATTTATATTAAAAGTTTCGATTGTAGTCATAATGTCTTGGTATTTACCGAAACTTGGCTTAAACCAAATATTTTTGATTCAGAAATTCTGTGTGCTGGGTATCAAATTTTTCGGAGGGATCGTAAATGCAGGACTGGTGGTGGAGTCCTCATTGCAGTAAAAAACCTTTTTTCATCTGAGGAAATCATACTTTCAGATGTCTCTGGCTTGGAATTTATTTGTGTACGAATTCGAGTTTTTAGTATCGATATTTTCGTTACTTGCTCGTATATCCCACCGAATTCCGATATTACCGTTTATCTAAGACATGTGTTGCTTATATCATTGGTTTACTCAAATGTTAAACCTGCCGATTCCATTGTTGTTTTGCATGTCCAGAAGATAACCATCACCCAACATATCGCGCTATTTTTAACTAAACTTTATTTAAACTAACTAAAATCAAAAATCCCCACGCGATAATTAAATTCCCTATTTGCCCGAATAGCACAGTCGCGAAGCGTGGGATTTAAGACGACCCTCGCGGTATGGTATCCCCGGACGAACGAACAACACGAACACACGAAAACCTGATAGATAAACTTCTTTTAAAAAAAACTACACCGAAACTGCCGCAATAGATATATATATAGGTATATATATAACTATATATAAAAGAAACGGAAATTTTCCCGACACAAGGAAAATAATACCGCACACAAACCCTTTTTCAAAATCAACACAAGCCGACAATCACCCAAAAGAAATTATTCGTACACCAAAAATTAAATCTTTTTAAACGCAATTGATTTGCGGGACCAGACCAACCTGTCTGAAATCCCTCGCACGATTCTTTGCAGAATCTATTCACCAGCTGGACTTCGATAAAATTCGATGTCCAGCAACAACTTGGCTCTGATGCGGGACAACACAAACAAAAAAAAGGAATAAGGAAGAGGGGGGAAAAACGGCCAAACAAATCCCAAGCAAACTACTTGGACGGAAACACTTCACCAAAATAAATCACGACCGAACACAATCTGTCCAACTCTATTCAATTTCTCAAAAACAAATCACTAAATGGCCGACTGACACAAATAAAATAAAGCAAAATAAACACTAGCTGGCAAAACTAAACCAGCGCGCAAAAATACTCCCTTTGGACCACTTGTCCTCCAGCCACAGTCCGACGATGGCAACAGCTCCACTTCACCACTCAACAAAAAAACACAATTTTTTTTTAAAAAGAAAAGAAAATTATCCAACTTTTGGAAACAAATAATTTAATTAAATTTAAGAAAAAAACCAAAGCTTTTGCCACTCTCCTTCTACCCTGCTCAAAAAGAACTAAAAGAATTAGAATATATGAGCGCCTATGACGCTCACTTTCCATTTATCTTCCCACATACATAGAGTGCGGCTTACGCAGAAACCAGTGTCCGCAGTCGGGGCTTTACCCATACCTATATGCGAAAAATCTCTTCAGATTTTTCTAGGTGTGTTTGGCAAATTTACATATACCCCCCTGCACCCACCAAAATGAAATATACATTTTGGCGGCACTCATGTACGTATAGGCGAAAGCATAAATGTTCTCAAATTCCTCTCCCTCAAACAGGTTTAAAAAGTACAGAAGCTTTAGTCCAGGTTTTGACAATTTACTATTGTAATGGCGAGGCTGGCAATACCCTCATCGGATCGCCGCCGCTCACTGAGCTAACTTAACGAAAGCAAAAGCGAAAGAAAGGAGAAGAAAGCAAGAGAACTTTGACAGCTCAAACGAAATATTCAGTTTTCTTCTTCCGCGCGCCGGCCGCATTTCGCCCGCGAGTGTCGAATTTGTTTTGCTTAACAAATTAAGCAAAACAAATATATTTAAATAAAAAGTGAGAATCAATAAAATTGTGCAGTGCGTTAATTCGGTCAGTGCGTGTGTGATTTTGTTCCTCCGATTTTGTTCGCCCGTCGCCCCGAACAAAAGGGAAACACAAAACAATAACAAACAAACAACAATAACAACAAACAAAATTCTGTCGCGAATTTATACCGCGACAACCCCACCTCCACCTCCGCGAAAGTTGCTTGGTCTCCTGAGACCAGCCAACTTTCGAATCTAACCGGAGAAAATCACCCTGAGTCGATGTGCGGCCTAAGGTCCTGCACATGCCATGTCCCCTTTTCTCGTCCGTCTTCGTCTTCCAAAACATATGTCCACGGAGACACCCTCTTTTTAACCCTAAACGGTCCAACAAATTTCGGAGCTAACTTCGCTGCAAAATAGTTTGCAGCATCGGACAAAACAAAATTACGTCTCCATACTAACTCGTGCGGTAAATACTGCACATCTCTACGTCTGAGATTGTACGTTTTCGCTGTCTTGGCACTTGCCATTTCTAACTTTTTCCGTATGTCTTCCCTCAAGTCTGCCATTAACTTGGCCCGGTCCTCACTACTACTGTCCGGTTGGTCTGAGTCTCCCACTCGTCTATAATCTTTATCACCCCTGACCGCCATATTTCGGCCAAAATTCACGAAGTATGGAGACGCTCCCAAAACCTCATGCTGCGATGTTCGAATGCAGCACGCCACCTTTGAGAGATGAGAATCCCATGTCCGATGGTTTTCTGAAATATATGCTCTCAAAGTGGTCTTAATTATTTGGTTGATCCGCTCGGCCGGATTGGCCTGCGGATGATAGTGTGCAGTGTACCGCATCTGCACACCATACGACGCGCATAAACTCTGCAGCTCCTTGCTGCGAAACTGTGGCCCATTGTCGCACACAATGGACCTCGGAACTCCAAAGAGCAGGAAAACATTGTCTTCCAACTCCTTGCAAACACTCTTTGCCGTTGCATTTCGCAACGGAAACAACAATGGGAATTTGGTGAAGTAGTCAACCACCGTTAAAATATAACAAAATCCCCGACTAGTCTTCACCAAGGGTCCCACCAGATCTACGCAGATCATTTCCCAAGGTTCTAATTTCTTTGTCCTCTCTACCATACAACCAGCTGGCTTATTGTTGTCAGGTTTCACCCTCTGGCAAACCTGACAACCTTTAATATATCTAGCTATCTCTGCCTTCATTTTCGGCCAATAATATTTCTCAATTACCCTAGCGTATGTTTTCCTAACGCCCATGTGCCCCGATAATGGATTATCGTGACACTCGAATAATATACTGCGCCTATCACTCTTGCCCACAACTCTCTTCCACTCGTACCCAGCACTAAACAAACTATTTGTCCCTGCCTTTATGTGTTTATATAACACCCCATTTTCAATTCTCCAAGCTGGGTAATCGAGTGGTTTATCCTCCACTTTCCTAACCATGGAATCCACCCATGGGTCTCTAACACGCCCATCTACCTCCCCTACGACTGGGACACCTCTAGAAAGCATGTCGGGCACAACATGATCTTTCCCCTTTCGATGTATGATTTCATAATCGTATTGCTGGAGCTTTAAAGCCCACCTAGCCAACCTACCGCAAGGATCTTTCAAATTGTTGAGCCATACCAACGAATAATGGTCGGTCACCACTGTGAACCTGACCCCTTCGATGTATGGCCTCAACTTCTCAACTGCCCACAAAACAGCCAAACACTCCTTCTCGGTAGTGGAATAATTCCTCTCGCACCTACTCAACGACCTACTCAAATACGAAATGACCTTCTCCCCTTCATCAAACTGCTGTGTCAAAACGGCACCTATTCCAAAATCGGAAGCATCAGTCTGAACAACGAAGGGTCGTTCGAAATCAGGACAGCTCAGGACCGGCGCCGTCACTAGGCGCTCCTTGGCCTTCAAAAAGCTGTCCTCGCACTCCGGCGACCATCTAAACCTGTTCTTCTTCTTTAGAAGATCAGTTAGAGGCTTAACCAAATCAGCGAAATTCGAAACAAACCTACGATACCAAGAAATGGTGCCAACAAACGACCTGACTTCCCTTACATTTTTGGGCGCTGGAATTTTCAGCATTGCCTCAACTTTCTCGGGGTCAACGTGCAAGCCCTGTCGATCAACAACATAACCTAAGTACCGTAGCGAAGAAAGACAAAAATTACATTTTTCCCTATTCAATCTAAGCCCTGCCGAACAAATCCTCCTCAGGACCTCCTTCAGAACCTCAACATGCTTATCAAATGTATTTGTAACAATAATAATATCGTCCAAATACACGAAAACATGGGGTTCCAAGTCAGCCCCAAGGACCTCATCTATAAATCTCTGCCAAGTTGCAGGCGCATTGTGCAGGCCATAAGGCATGCGCTTGAACTGGTAGAGCCCCCTACCCGGAACTGTAAATGCCGTGCAGGCCCTAGACTCCTTCTCTACTGGGATCTGCCAATAAGCGGATTTTATATCCAAACTAGAGAGATATTTGGCGTCCTTTAGCTTATCTAAAGTAGCCGAAATATAAGGGAGGGGGTAACTATCTCGATCCGTATTTTTATTCAGTGTCCTATAGTCGACACAAAACCTATAACTCCCATCCTTTTTCCTAATCATCACAACCGGTGATGCCCAAGGGCTGTGAGAAATCTCAATCACACCCTTTCCTAACATATCCTCTATTTCCTCATCTATGCGCCTCTGAATAGCGGGCGATACCGGATAGTATCGCTGCTTGACTGGTTCCACATTTGGCTTTGTACGAATCCGATGTTCGACCAAATGTGTACAACCAAGTCCCTCAGGCATAGACCTAAAAACATCTGCAACAAACTCCTCAAGAACCGATTTTTCCCTAGTTGACAACGAAGACCTATCAACTATCGCCGCTACTGACGATACCTCGACTTGGTCGGAAAAATCAAATCACTAAATGGCCGACTGCCACAAATAAAATAAAGCAAAATAAACACTAGCTGGCAAAACTAAACCAGCGCGCAAAAATACTCCCTTTGGACCACTTGTCCTCCAGCCACAGTCCGACGATGGCAACAGCTCCACTTCACCACTCAACAAAAAAACACAATTTTTTTTTAAAAAGAAAAGAAAATTATCCAACTTTTGGAAACAAATAATTTAATTAAATTTAAGAAAAAAACCAAAGCTTTTGCCACTCTCCTTCTACCCTGCTCAAAAAGAACTAAAAGAATTAGAATATATGAGCGCCTATGACGCTCACTTTCCATTTATCTTCCCACATACATAGAGTGCGGCTTACGCAGAAACCAGTGTCCGCAGTCGGGGCTTTACCCATACCTATATGCGAAAAATCTCTTCAGATTTTTCTAGGTGTGTTTGGCAAATTTACATATACCCCCCTGCACCCACCAAAATGAAATATACATTTTGGCGGCACTCATGTACGTATAGGCGAAAGCATAAATGTTCTCAAATTCCTCTCCCTCAAACAGGTTTAAAAAGTACAGAAGCTTTAGTCCAGGTTTTGACAATTTACTATTGTAATGGCGAGGCTGGCAATACCCTCATCGGATCGCCGCCGCTCACTGAGCTAACTTAACGAAAGCAAAAGCGAAAGAAAGGAGAAGAAAGCAAGAGAACTTTGACAGCTCAAACGAAATATTCAGTTTTCTTCTTCCGCGCGCCGGCCGCATTTCGCCCGCGAGTGTCGAATTTGTTTTGCTTAACAAATTAAGCAAAACAAATATATTTAAATAAAAAGTGAGAATCAATAAAATTGTGCAGTGCGTTAATTCGGTCAGTGCGTGTGTGATTTTGTTCCTCCGATTTTGTTCGCCCGTCGCCCCGAACAAAAGGGAAACACAAAACAATAACAAACAAACAACAATAACAACAAACAAAATTCTGTCGCGAATTTATACCGCGACAACCCCACCTCCACCTCCGCGAAAGTTGCTTGGTCTCCTGAGACCAGCCAACTTTCGAATCTAACCGGAGAAAATCACCCTGAGTCGATGTGCGGCCTAAGGTCCTGCACATGCCATGTCCCCTTTTCTCGTCCGTCTTCGTCTTCCAAAACATATGTCCACGGAGACACCCTCTTTTTAACCCTAAACGGTCCAACAAATTTCGGAGCTAACTTCGCTGCAAAATAGTTTGCAGCATCGGACAAAACAAAATTACGTCTCCATACTAACTCGTGCGGTAAATACTGCACATCTCTACGTCTGAGATTGTACGTTTTCGCTGTCTTGGCACTTGCCATTTCTAACTTTTTCCGTATGTCTTCCCTCAAGTCTGCCATTAACTTGGCCCGGTCCTCACTACTACTGTCCGGTTGGTCTGAGTCTCCCACTCGTCTATAATCTTTATCACCCCTGACCGCCATATTTCGGCCAAAATTCACGAAGTATGGAGACGCTCCCAAAACCTCATGCTGCGATGTTCGAATGCAGCACGCCACCTTTGAGAGATGAGAATCCCATGTCCGATGGTTTTCTGAAATATATGCTCTCAAAGTGGTCTTAATTATTTGGTTGATCCGCTCGGCCGGATTGGCCTGCGGATGATAGTGTGCAGTGTACCGCATCTGCACACCATACGACGCGCATAAACTCTGCAGCTCCTTGCTGCGAAACTGTGGCCCATTGTCGCACACAATGGACCTCGGAACTCCAAAGAGCAGGAAAACATTGTCTTCCAACTCCTTGCAAACACTCTTTGCCGTTGCATTTCGCAACGGAAACAACAATGGGAATTTGGTGAAGTAGTCAACCACCGTTAAAATATAACAAAATCCCCGACTAGTCTTCACCAAGGGTCCCACCAGATCTACGCAGATCATTTCCCAAGGTTCTAATTTCTTTGTCCTCTCTACCATACAAACAGCTGGCTTATTGTTGTCAGGTTTCACCCTCTGGCAAACCTGACAACCTTTAATATATCTAGCTATCTCTGCCTTCATTTTCGGCCAATAATATTTCTCAATTACCCTAGCGTATGTTTTCCTAACGCCCATGTGCCCCGATAATGGATTATCGTGACACTCGAATAATATACTGCGCCTATCACTCTTGCCCACAACTCTCTTCCACTCGTACCCAGCACTAAACAAACTATTTGTCCCTGCCTTTATGTGTTTATATAACACCCCATTTTCAATTCTCCAAGCTGGGTAATCGAGTGGTTTATCCTCCACTTTCCTAACCATGGAATCCACCCATGGGTCTCTAACACGCCCATCTACCTCCCCTACGACTGGGACACCTCTAGAAAGCATGTCGGGCACAACATGATCTTTCCCCTTTCGATGTATGATTTCATAATCGTATTGCTGGAGCTTTGAAGCCCACCTAGCCAACCTACCGCAAGGATCTTTCAAATTGTTGAGCCATACCAACGAATAATGGTCGGTCACCACTGTGAACCTGACCCCTTCGATGTATGGCCTCAACTTCTCAACTGCCCACAAAACAGCCAAACACTCCTTCTCGGTAGTGGAATAATTCCTCTCGCACCTACTCAACGACCTACTCAAATACGAAATGACCTTCTCCCCTTCATCAAACTGCTGTGTCAAAACGGCACCTATTCCAAAATCGGAAGCATCAGTCTGAACAACGAAGGGTCGTTCGAAATCAGGACAGCTCAGGACCGGCGCCGTCACTAGGCGCTCCTTGGCCTTCAAAAAGCTGTCCTCGCACTCCGGCGACCATCTAAACCTGTTCTTCTTCTTTAGAAGATCAGTTAGAGGCTTAACCAAATCAGCGAAATTCGAAACAAACCTACGATACCAAGAAATGGTGCCAACAAACGACCTGACTTCCCTTACATTTTTGGGCGCTGGAATTTTCAGCATTGCCTCAACTTTCTCGGGGTCAACGTGCAAGCCCTGTCGATCAACAACATAACCTAAGTACCGTAGCGAAGAAAGACAAAAATTAAATTTTTCCCTATTCAATCTAAGCCCTGCCGAACAAATCCTCCTCAGGACCTCCTTCAGAACCTCAACATGCTTATCAAATGTATTTGTAACAATAATAATATCGTCCAAATACACGAAAACATGGGGTTCCAAGTCAGCCCCAAGGACCTCATCTATAAATCTCTGCCAAGTTGCAGGCGCATTGTGCAGGCCATAAGGCATGCGCTTGAACTGGTAGAGCCCCCTACCCGGAACTGTAAATGCCGTGCAGGCCCTAGACTCCTTCTCTACTGGGATCTGCCAATAAGCGGATTTTATATCCAAACTAGAGAGATATTTGGCGTCCTTTAGCTTATCTAAAGTAGCCGAAATATAAGGGAGGGGGTAACTATCTCGATCCGTATTTTTATTCAGTGTCCTATAGTCGACACAAAACCTATAACTCCCATCCTTTTTCCTAATCATCACAACCGGTGATGCCCAAGGGCTGTGAGAAATCTCAATCACACCCTTTCCTAACATATCCTCTATTTCCTCATCTATGCGCCTCTGAATAGCGGGCGATACCGGATAGTATCGCTGCTTGACTGGTTCCACATTTGGCTTTGTACGAATCCGATGTTCGACCAAATGTGTACAACCAAGTCCCTCAGGCATAGACCTAAAAACATCTGCAACAAACTCCTCAAGAACCGATTTTTCCCTAGTTGACAACGAAGACCTATCAACTATCGCCGCTACTGACGAGACCTCGACTTGGTCGGAAAACCTCCACTGATTCTTGGCCAAATCTGGCACTACACCGGCCTTAGACCAAAAGTCTACTCCAAGAATCAATGATTGGGGTAAATCCGGTATTACGAGGCATTCAACGAGGACCGACTTGCCCTCTACCTCGAAAGGGACAGAAACTACCCCCCTAACCGGAACTTCTTCACCATCAGCAAGCGCAACCTTGCTGACCGCAGACGCCAATAAACGTATCCCCCAGGACTTTAATGTGTCCCAGCCTGGCCTACCAAGAATCGTCCTGGTGGCCCCCGAATCCAAAAGCCCTAACATACGCACTCCAAAAATTTTAACACCTAAATATGGCCTATTATCCAATTCTCTACCTGAAAGAGAAAAACTCAAACAAATTTCGGACGGACGTTGCCTCTGAGGCCTACCACTATTTTCCCTAGCCAGCTGGTTGCCCGCAGGCAACCTACCTAAACCTCGCGAACTTCTTGCCCGGCTTCCACAAGAGCTCGCTCCCCATTTCCCGACTCTTCGCGGGCCCTCGGAGCCGCTCTCGGGGCCGCCTCCCTGTCCGAGCGCTCCTGCGATTGCCCTGCTCTCTGAGAGCATCGGGGGCAATCACGCTTCAAAAAACCAGGCCGCCTACAACCGAAACAATAAATTTCCCTAGGGCAGTTGCTCAAAACATGCCCAAACCGCTTACAATTGAAGCACCTAAAAGAATTTTGGGGAGGAGCCTGAATTCTCCTCTCCAACCTAGCGTCACGCAAAGGGGCCCTAACCACTGAAACCTCGGGTTCAGCAGAGACGTAAGCCAAGTCTGGCTCCAACAAATTCTTGGATCGGCTGCTGGGCGGCGGCACGAATGCTTCCACATTCGCCCGCACAGCCTCCAGCTTCCGACCCAAGGAAACCAACTCCGATAAAGACTTAGGCTCAGCCAAGCCCAGCTGAGTCTGGTAAAACGGGGACAGGTTTGCGATCACCAGACCCAGCATACGCCTCTCTGACAAGGGGTCGGACAGACGACCGAACAACCCCCTCATCGCCGCTACATAGATTCCTATGGACTCAGTCCCACCCTGAGTCCGTCGCCTAATCTCAGACATCAAAATGTCGTCATAGTTGGGGGGCAGGAATTCCAGTTTCAGCTCGGCGACCAACTCTCGCCAGCCTGAAACTGTCCTGCGGACATCCCTAAACCAGAGCAGGGCTTTTCCAGAAAAAAGCTCCACTGCTCCCCTAAACAACTGGGCTTCACCAACGCCCCGAGCCTCGCATAGCTCGTCTACCCTCTGTAGAAAGGCATGTAGGGACATGTCTGCCTTTTCCCCGGTAAATTGAATACCCCACTTGGACAAATTTTCTACTTTTTGAAAACCTACGTTACTCAACGAGGTGGATGGCTCACGTCTCGGAACGGGTTCAGGCTTTTCCTCAACCGCCGACTCCCTACTGAGTCCCTTGGATGGTCGGGATGGCCTTGGATTGTCATCGAAGGCATCATCTCCGCCACCAACATCCTCCACCGCCTCGTTGAGTTCCCCCAACAACAAAAGGACCCTATTTTTGAGCGCCATCTGCTCTACTACTTCTTCCTTACTCGCTGGCCTCGAACGAGTAAGGCGACCTAAAGCCCATTCCAACTTCGCCAAAATCTTCAAATATTCGGGCGACTTTGCGTCCTTGGGAGGGGTTTCCATAAGTTTTTCAACTTCGGAAATCTTCCCCTCCACACCCAACCTATCTTCCTCAAAAACAAACGGATATCCCGCAAAGACATCCACGGATTCCCTACGCTCTATTTGCCTTGATGCCCTCAAGGACTTTCTCATGGACTCTACCGGAGTCACTGGCAACCCACGAGCCTCCATCTCGTATGCCAGTTCCTCCTGGTTTAATCGGTTAATCTCCATATTGAATCAGACGGACAAAAAACCAAAAACTTAAAAAAACTCAAAAAAAAAACCGCAAAGAAAATGAAACCAGCGTTCAATACGCTCACAGAATTTTCCAAAAAAAAAGGTAAAGAAATTTAAAAGAAAACTTTCAAATTATAATAATATAATAAATATATAAAAAAAATATGCCTAGTCGAATAAAAATATATTTCGTAAAACAAACGCGAATTAAAAAAACACAAAAAAAAACTTTTAAAAAAACCAAAAAAATTTTTTTTTAAATAAAAAAAAATTACGGACAAAAAAAAAGGAACGACGAAACTTTTAAGGCGGGCGGCACCGCAAAATTAAATTAAATACTCCAAAAAAAAAATTATCAAAAATTAATAAAAAAAAATAAAAATCAAAAAAATACTTATTTATAAAAAAAATTTATAAAAATAAAACTATAAAATAATAAAGAATATTTAAAAAAAATAGTTCAACAACAACAGCTAAAGGCGGACGACACCACCACTGTTTAATAAAATTACAAAGAAAAATTAAAATTTTACTAAAATCAAAATAAATAATAAATAAATGGTGCAACACAAAAATAAAATTTAAAAGAATTATTAAAAAAAACTTGCAAAAAAAAGGTTACAAATGTTGCACCAAAAAAAGGAACGGACTCACCGAACAACAAAAAAAAACCCGCTGCCGCTACTCCGCCGTCGACAGCACTCTCACTGGAAACCAGAGAAATTCCAAAAAAACTAAATAAATAAAAATACGAATTAGTAAATTATAAAAAAACTGAAATAATACAACCAACAAAACAGCACAAAAAGATTTTGATATAAATAAAAAAAATTAATTACAAAAAAAACTTTAAAAAAAATTTGTTAAAAAAAATTTAAAAAAAAATTATAAGAAAAAAATTTTAAAAAAAATTATTAAAAATTTTAGTAAAAATAGCCCCACGTTGGGCGCCAGCTTATCGCGCTATTTTTAACTAAACTTTATTTAAACTAACTAAAATCAAAAATCCCCACGCGATAATTAAATTCCCTATTTGCCCGAATAGCACAGTCGCGAAGCGTGGGATTTAAGACGACCCTCGCGGTATGGTATCCCCGGACGAACGAACAACACGAACACACGAAAACCTGATAGATAAACTTCTTTTAAAAAAAACTACACCGAAACTGCCGCAATAGATATATATATAGGTATATATATAACTATATATAAAAGAAACGGAAATTTTCCCGACACAAGGAAAATAATACCGCACACAAACCCTTTTTCAAAATCAACACAAGCCGACAATCACCCAAAAGAAATTATTCGTACACCAAAAATTAAATCTTTTTAAACGCAATTGATTTGCGGGACCAGACCAACCTGTCTGAAATCCCTCGCACGATTCTTTGCAGAATCTATTCACCAGCTGGACTTCGATAAAATTCGATGTCCAGCAACAACTTGGCTCTGATGCGGGACAACACAAACAAAAAAAGGAATAAGGAAGAGGGGGGAAAAACGGCCAAACAAATCCCAAGCAAACTACTTGGACGGAAACACTTCACCAAAATAAATCACGACCGAACACAATCTGTCCAACTCTATTCAATTTCTCAAAAACAAATCACTAAATGGCCGACTGCCACAAATAAAATAAAGCAAAATAAACACTAGCTGGCAAAACTAAACCAGCGCGCAAAAATACTCCCTTTGGACCACTTGTCCTCCAGCCACAGTCCGACGATGGCAACAGCTCCACTTCACCACTCAACAAAAAAACACAATTTTTTTTTAAAAAGAAAAGAAAATTATCCAACTTTTGGAAACAAATAATTTAATTAAATTTAAGAAAAAAACCAAAGCTTTTGCCACTCTCCTTCTACCCTGCTCAAAAAGAACTAAAAGAATTAGAATATATGAGCGCCTATGACGCTCACTTTCCATTTATCTTCCCACATACATAGAGTGCGGCTTACGCAGAAACCAGTGTCCGCAGTCGGGGCTTTACCCATACCTATATGCGAAAAATCTCTTCAGATTTTTCTAGGTGTGTTTGGCAAATTTACATATACCCCCCTGCACCCACCAAAATGAAATATACATTTTGGCGGCACTCATGTACGTATAGGCGAAAGCATAAATGTTCTCAAATTCCTCTCCCTCAAACAGGTTTAAAAAGTACAAAAGCTTTAGTCCAGGTTTTGACAATTTACTATTGTAATGGCGAGGCTGGCAATACCCTCATCGGATCGCCGCCGCTCACTGAGCTAACTTAACGAAAGCAAAAGCGAAAGAAAGGAGAAGAAAGCAAGAGAACTTTGACAGCTCAAACGAAATATTCAGTTTTCTTCTTCCGCGCGCCGGCCGCATTTCGCCCGCGAGTGTCGAATTTGTTTTGCTTAACAAATTAAGCAAAACAAATATATTTAAATAAAAAGTGAGAATCAATAAAATTGTGCAGTGCGTTAATTCGGTCAGTGCGTGTGTGATTTTGTTCCTCCGATTTTGTTCGCCCGTCGCCCCGAACAAAAGGGAAACACAAAACAATAACAAACAAACAACAATAACAACAAACAAAATTCTGTCGCGAATTTATACCGCGACAAACACTTGAATTATCTTTCGAATTTGTTCAAAACAACTTAGAACCAGTTTCTACACCGTTGAAGTCATTTTTTTGCTTCAAGAATACAAATTTTGTTAAAATGAACCAACTCTTATCTGAAACTAGTTGGGACATGAACTTTGAAGATGTTGACGACTGTGTATCAATTTTCAATTGTACGCTCAGCAAAATCTTCGAGATATGTGTTCCAAAGAACATTAAAAAGAATTCGAATGAACTTGGTGCTGTATGGTTTACAAAAGAATTGAGGAAACTAAAATCTTCGAAAACTCGGGCATTTAAAACATATAAAAGAACTTTAAACCTTCAAGATTATTCAAAATATTCGCTTCTGAGACATAAATATCAAGTACTTAATAAAAAATGCTATGATGAATATTTGAACGATTTGAAATCCAAAATGAAATACGATTCTAAAACTTTTTATAACTTTGTAAATTCAAAAAGGAAAAACAATGGTTTTCCAACTACAATGAAATGGAATGATCGTGAGTCCAACAATCCTACTGAGATTTCCAATATGTTTGCTGACTTCTTCAAAACGACATATTCTGATAATACTTATGGCAACACATCGTATCCATATAACATCCCCACTTATAATTCCATTCTCAATCCAGTTATAGAATCTGATGATGTCTTACAACACCTAAAATCGTTGAAATATTCATATAGTACTGGTCCAGATAATATTCCTAGCTGTATTTTGAAAGTTTGTGCAGAAAATTTATACATTCCACTTTCAAATATATTTAATGCCTCTATTGAAAGAGGTTATTTTCCGAATTCATGGAAAGAGTCATACATTATTCCTCTCTATAAAAGTGGAACCAAATCATTCGTATCTAACTATAGAGGTATTGCTAAACTTAGCACAATACCAAAGTTATTTGAACAAGTTGTTACAAAGCAATTGGTTCACTCGGTCACAACTTTAATATCTCCTTCACAGCATGGTTTTCTGAGAGGTAGATCAACATCTACAAATTTATTGGAATTTTCTTCATTAACAATAAAGGTATATTCAAAGAATCTTCAAACAGATGTCATATATACTGATTTTAGTAAAGCTTTTGATAAAGTTAATCATTATTTGTTGATTGAAAAGCTTAAAAGATACGGATTCCCAGATCTTCTTTTAAAATGGGTAGAATCGTATCTGACAAATCGGAAGCAACAGGTGTTATTCGAATCAGCAACATCAAAAACTATAGATGTCACCTCTGGAGTTCCTCAAGGAAGTCACTTAGGTCCTATTCTGTTTAATCTTTTTATAAATGACCTTCCTTCTGTCATTAAACATTCGAATGTACTGTTGTATGCTGATGACGTTAAATTGTTTCTATCCTATGACATCTTAGATCAACATAAGTTGTTACAATCAGATCTGACCAGTATAGCTATCTGGTGTGATAATAACTTAATGGAACTGAACCTGAAAAAATGTAAATTTATGACATTTGCTAGAAGACACCAACTGTCATCGCTGTATCATATAAATAACTGTAATCTAGAAAAGGTTTTTACTTTTGTGGACCTGGGTGTTACTATGGATCCAAAACTTCGCTTTCATCTACATATTGATTTATGTGTGAATAAGGCGAGGGGTGTTCTAGGTTTCATTAAGAGATGGTCAAAAGAATTTAATGACCTATTCGTTACCAAAAGCCTTTACATATCACTTGTAAGACCAATTTTGGAATATGCATCAGTCTTGTGGAATCCACAATACAACTGCCACTCTGATAGAATAGAATCGGCTCAAAAACCATTTTTATTATTTGCTTTAAGAAACCTTCGCTGGAATCCGAATCAGAAACGACCTCAATACGAAAATCATTTAAAACTCTTGGACATCCCTACTCTAAAAAATAGAAGAACGATGCTTAATGTAACATTTTTGATTAAATTGATAAATGGCTCTTTGAATTCTACATTTCTGCTTCAAGAAATTGATTTTAATATCCCAACCCGTCGTTCCAGATCTTTCATTCCTTTGATATTAAGTATGTGCCGCTCTAATTACGCGCAGAATGAACCTTTTCGTTGTATTTGTAGCGATTTTAATAGCCTGTATTCTGTCTTTGACCTGTCAGATTCACTTAATAAAACTAAAACTTTTATTTTAAATGCACTTGATCACACTTAAGCCTTTGTTGCTCTTTGAGTTTTTGGACCGCTTAGGGTCTAACGAAATGACAGGGTTGCCAAACTCCACAGAGATCGGCATTGTCGATTTTTTGAAAGTGTTGTATTTTTGTTGTATTTTATATTTATATTTCAGCAGAATTTTGTTTTTTTACTGTATATTGTATACTAATAAAACAAAATTTTTAGCTGAATTCACATTCGTTCCGTTACTGTTTACTTAACTGTTCTATTTGTATTTGATTTTTTATATTTCGTATAAAAAAATAAAATACTAAAATTAATATTTGTAATTTTTGTCGCGTAAATTAACTGTTTGGATTGTTTTGTCTTTGTATTTTTGTTACGTCTAATATCGTAAAGTAGACAAAAATTATATTTGATCAAATTCATATTCGTCGCATGAATTCTAATGCTTCACAATATATTCTTTTAATTCTATTGTATATTGTCACGTTAATCTTATATTATGTTTGAAAGAATTCTCTCTTGCATTCATAACCTAATTCGTGTTTTATTAATGTGCGTTTTATCAGCTGATGATTTTAATCTGTAGCTGAAACGAATTTCAAGATATGTTTACCCGCGATCGGTTACACAGCGTAATCCGGATTACGGCTGTTCGGTCACCAAATCCGTGCGTCATGCGGATGTGCCCCTCGGTCGGTTGGGCGGGTTAGTGGGACCGTTGGGATTCGTCGTTAAAAAAAAAAAAAAAGAAAAAAAAGGTGGGTCTATCAAAAGTGGTCCGATCGACGCCAAACTTCACTTACCTCGTTTTTATGTCTGGGGGATGCAGAAAATGTGCAGGAATGAGAAATTTTTTTTTTTTTGGGCAACATTATTGTACAGATCCAGTAGCGTAGCTCTAGGGGTTGGTCCGAAGCCACTAAATTGAGCCATTGCTCTAAATAGTTGTCTGTCTAGTGATGACCATGGACAACCCAACAAGAGTATGCTCCATAAACCAAAGTAAGGTATTATTATAGATTTTTGGATGCTGAACAAAATGCCGTTCTGTACGAGATTTTTATTTTCGCTCAAAGTTTATGTTTATGTAGTCGTTTATTGTTATGATTATTCTTTAAAATAGGTCGCAAATTTGATGTGCCAATTTCCAAAGATATGAACACTTGAATATAAAAAACTGGACGAGATAGAACTATTCTGTGGACACCATCTTGTTAAGCATCTGAAATCCTTTAAGAAGGAGTATGCTTTTTGTTTAGACTCAAAATTAGACGAAATAGAGCAATTCTGTGGACGACATCGTGTTCAGAATCAAAAAATATTTAAGGTTCGATAGGTTAGCTTTTTGCAGTACCACGTTCTATTTCACTTTAACTTAGAGTCATAAGTTAAAAAAATAATGCCACTGAACTATATTCATATATTCGAAACAAAAAATCATAAAAATAAGAGATAAACGTTAGTACTAAACATGACGTAAAAATTAAAAAAAAAGAAGTTAGTTCACTCTTGAGAGTTTCTTAGACGTTTTTTAGACCCAAATGATTTTTTTTTAAATCCAAATTGACGTTTTTCTGGCAGCATCGTCTGGCATCACTGCACACAAGTAATAAATAGTTTATAGCCTATGCGGGGATCACTTATCGTGTGTCTGCTGATAATGTTCTAGTTCTGTCTAGTTTTCAGAGATTTTTGTGGCTATATATTTAAGTGTTTTGTTAAAAAAAAATAAGTATCAACAAATACTCAGAGAGTATCTTACAAATGTTCACAACGAGTTGAAATAGAAAATATTTAATATATATCGGAGATAATAAAT
Organism: Heteromyza rotundicornis; assembly: GCA_951394025.1. NCBI lineage: Eukaryota > Metazoa > Arthropoda > Insecta > Diptera > Heleomyzidae > Heteromyza > Heteromyza rotundicornis. The sequence continues at coordinate 62,414,427 of OX596011.1, read as the reverse complement.
AAATTTTATATTGTATTAAAAAGTCATAAAATGTCATATTATTCTTTTTTTTTTTGCGACGAATCCCACTTGCGCATCCGTGTGACGCACGGATTGGACAGCAACAGTCCGGACAGTTCTGCATCGAAGAGAGAAGTAAGGATCGACGTTAAGCTAAGCAAAAAGGACTTTTAGCTGTGTTGATTCGGCCAAACATAAGGGCATTCCACGTTCATAAGTAATTCCAAGTTCAAGTATTCTTCGTTTCGCTAAGCATGAAGGCTATAGCGCCTTCATGCTTAGCGTTGGATTTTGCTATTTTTACTTGAAGAAAATTATAATTTCTTGTTGCGCGGGAAGATACTTTAATGTTTAATTTGCTCAACAGACATTCACTATTCACATTGCCTTGTATAATTTTGAAAATTAATATTGAATTAGGCATTAGTCTACGGTTTTTTAACGACGGAAGAGAAATTAGTTTTAAACGATTTGCGTATGTTGAAAGATTCCAAAGCAATCCACGTAAACAAAAAATTAAAAACTATTTCTGTACTGATTCTATGTCATTGATGTAACAGTTATAACGAGGGCACCACACAATAGATGCGTGCTCCACAATAGGACGAACAAGAGAAATATATAAAAGTTTAGTGATATAAGGATCATCAAACTCCTTTGATGATCCTTAGAACACAGTTAGGTTTGTTAATAGTTTTGTTCACATGCGTGTTGAAACCAAAGCTGGGCATTAACTAGTTATTAGTTAATAGTTAATTAACGAAGTAAAATTTTTGGTTAACTTTTAACGTTTCAGTTAATTTCGAAATCCACTAACTTTTTCATTTAGTTAAGTTAAATTTCTTCGATTAACTAGCATTAGTTAACTTTAAAACAACAAATTTTTTTTTATCTATATATATAAAAGAAACGTGTATGCTTGTCACCAGTAGACGCAAAAACTGCAGCACCGATTCTCACAAAAATTTATATATGTGTTCTAGGGGTCGTGACTCGTGACATAGGATAGGTTTTGACACGCCCACTTTTACCGCCCACAAGTTAGTAAAAACTGCTATATCTCAGACGTTTTTGATAGCAAGAAATTTGCCATGAACATACTATAAGACCCCAGCCATAATCTGGGCTACAAATGGCCGGGAATAGATAATGGGGCGTGACACCGCCCATACAAGTCAATATTTGAAAATGCTGTAATAGCGCTCCCACACAATGTTTTCCAACGAAATTTGGCAAATGGCTTCATGGTTTCAACTATAAGCTGAATACAACACATCGACGTAATTGGACAAAGGGGCGTGGTACCGCCCATACAAACCAATATTTAAAATTGCTGCAACTGGCCTCTCATTTAATGTTTTCCAACAAAATTTGGCAAATGGTTTCATGGTTTCAAGTCTAAGCTAAATGCAACATATCGCCGTAATTGGGCGAAGGGACGTGGTACCGTCCATACAAACCAATATTTCAAATTGCTGTAACTGCCCTCTCATTTAATGTTTTCCAACAAAATTTGGCAAATGGTTTCATGGTTTCAACTCTAAGCTAAATACAACTTATCGGCGTAATTGGACAAAGGGGCGTGGCACCGCCCATACAATTCAATACTTCAACGTGCCATTATTGGGCTCCCATTGAATATTCTTCAACGGGAAATGGTTCTATGCCTTCAATGCAACATATTGGAATTGGACAGTGGGGCGTAGCACTTCCCATACAATTCAATATTTTAAAAAATGTTACACTTGGCTCGCAATGAACATTTTTCAACGGGACATGGTTTTATGCTTTCAAGTCTAAGTTCAATGATACATATGGTCGGTATTAAACAGCGGGGCGTGGCACTTTTCATACAATTCAATATTTCAAAATGCTACACTTGGGCTCGCAATAAAAATAATTGACAATTATTTTCATTAATTTATTATGACCTTAAAGGCGAAAAGAACTTTTTTAGGGCCAGCAAAGCGGACCGGGCCCTGCTAGTTGAATATAAAAAAGTTAAAATTAAGAATTCATACTATTTTCGAACTGATATTGACACTGAATTTAAAAATTATTTCACAAAACAATTAAATACACAGGCCGATATATTTCGAAGTGCTCTATATTCTATAGAACATTCTAAACACAATGGCGTTCTCAGCCATTACGTGAGGTTTACATCGTATTTTCCATTTCTCAAGTTTCTCAAAATGGTGAAAAACTGAGAACGCCATTGTGTTTAGAATAGCCTGTGCTATTTGTTCTTAACCAAACTTCATTAATTTTATTATTATTACTTAATATTCTAATAAAACTTGTATGCCTTCATATGAATATAAATAAATTGTTTCATAGACGAAATTTAGCTTTTGATAAAAATTTGTATAATTTACTTTAAAGCAAATTTGCATTGCTGAAACCGATTGGAAAAAGGGTCTGTGAGTGCAGGCATTCAATTGAATATAGTTAAAAAGTATTTTTTATGTGTTTTAGGTAAAAAAAATTTTTTTTTTTGTTTTCTATAGGAAATTTTACTATTTAATTTAACTTTTAACGAAGTTAACTTTTCAACGAAATTAACTTTTTAATTTACTTAAGTTAAATTTTTGATTAACTATTACCGGGTTAAAGAAGTTAAATTCTCGATTAACCATGCCCAGCTTTGGTTAAGAGTGCGGCTAGAATTGCAAGTCTTCAGAGAAATAGCCAAAATCAAATCACATCTCCTAAAAATTTGTTCGATTGGGCAGGTCAATATTTTAAAAAAGTAAACTTTGATTTTTGTACTAACGAAGAGTACAAGACTTACGAAAACTTGTATCACTTAAAATATAAAAATTGTAAAAGTATACCTAAGACTCGCCAATATCATGCGTTTATCCCGAAAGGAAAAAATCAATTAATATACAAAATATTTTCTGCATCGAAAGAATCAATAACAGTTAATGTTTGAATTAATTAAATGTGCGCAATGCATTTTTTTGGGAAGCACTTGGTTAAAAATAATTTTAAATTGGTAAATTTTCTACCAATTTTTGATTGGTTACCACCATTGGAAGCAGATTTAATAAGGCTTTTGAGTTTTCTAACTTTTTTCTTTTAATAGCACGTTTAAAATTAAAATTCGACGAAACGTTACCAAAGTTATAAGAAAAATAGTGTGGGACCTCTGAGATTCGGTTATTTGGTCAAATTCCTGGTATGGAACTTTTTCTTATTAAACATGAGCTACAACATGCACTATGTCTCCTTTTTCACAATAATGGAGTGTAAGACAAAAAATGTTTGCTCAAGTTTTTAATAGTCATGTATGACCTCATAATTTGGCATAACTTTTTTAATTTAAGAGGTTACTAATTTTTTAATTTTTTGGGTGAGAACAGGCGCATTCACGGGATAAATTTTGTCTTCAACCGAGAACTAGAACGATTAATTGAAAAATATATGTTAATTGTTTTCTTTTTCTGGAAGAAGCATTATTTGAAAAAGACACCAAAAGAAGGCAAAGTGATAAAAAAAAGGAAAAATAGATGGACAAAAATTAAAAAGGTACAAAAAATGAATAAAAGGGTTTTTAGCCACCTAATAATTGGCAATGACAAGAAACCAGCCAAAAGCTAGTGTCCGACCGATTATTCGGCTTCGGCCACATTCGGCCTAAAATTTCACATTCTATTTTTTTTAAATCAAACATTGCACACAAGAATTTCGAAGAAAAATCTACTACATAACCATGGAATTTTTTGAAACCTATACACCATTTTTGCCAATTTCGCGTTATAGTTTAAAATCCACTTTCTTTGGACACCATCTATATCAGCATCCAAAATCAGTTAAGAAGCAATATATCTGCTTTTTGGAGTATGTAAAATTAAAAGGACTTTGGCAAATCCTTTTAATTTTACACCCCATATGCAAAATGCTCTTGTTTAACTTCATTTTTAAAAAAAAAACCAGACGAGGTAGAACATTTCTGTGGACGCCATCGTGTTTAGTATCAAAAAATCTTTAAGGATCCATACACACAAAAAAAAGTCGGTAGATTTAACCGAAAAAGACGGTTAAAAACGCTCCAACCCTTCTTCGTCGGTTAATCTAACCGATGAGAAGTGGTTGATTTACTTTAATGATTTGTTGGTTTACAATTTTTAATTGTAAACATACATCAACAATTTGTTTCGATACATATTTTTATACCCCCACACTGTGGCAGGGTATACTAACTTTTTCACAACGTTTGTAACCCCCATAAGGAGGCGTGTCCGGTATGGACAAGTATATATATTCTTGATCAGCATCACCTCCATGTCCGTCTGTCTGTCCGTCCGTCTGTACGTCTGTGCGTCCGCACGATAGCGGTAGCAGTTTTGGAGATATCGACTTGAAACTTTGGGTACATGTTTTTCTCGTGAATACTGAGATCAAGTTCGAGAATCAGCCAAATCGGATAAAAACTGGGCGTGGCTCCCATACACCGAAAAAAATGGTAACAATTTTGCAAGTCTTTTTTATTGTTGTATTCGATTGAAAATGTTTAGAAACGTATTTTTGACATGGACCGAGGTTCCGAAGCCACATATATAAGGGTCTAAATGGGGTCTTGAGACAAATTTTTTTTTTGGTGGATTTGATAGGAAATTTTTAGAAATGGTTTTTGGACATGGTCCGGGCTCCAAAACTACCTATAATTGGCTCAAAATCGGGTCTTGAGACCACATTTTTTTATGTTCGAGGTACTTCTTCCTACTGTGTGGGGGTATTTCAGCTTCGGTATAGTCGAAAATAGTCCACTCTCTAGTTTTAATAAGAAAACTTTTTTCGAAGAATTAATTTTTTTCTTCATTTGAAAACAAACCCCAACAACCAAAAAAAAACATATTAAACACAAAAATATATTTCGAAAATGCAAGATTGCATGTTTAAAAAAATAAATATTAGCTTGAGCGCATAACTGACATAAGCACTTATTTTCCAAAAGTAGTATTACAAGCAAAAAACTCTGTTTGGCTCTGCTCAAGCTGCCTCTACAAGGCACAACATTCATAACACGATTGGGAATTCTTCTTTCTTAGAATCCCAACGATTCAACTGAAGATACGCGAATGGTAAATTGCACAAGTTGGTGAAAACTCAAATTTAACCAACAATTGCTGTAAAAGAACCTAAAATTTCTGTACAATAACAATTTTTATCGGTTATTTCAACTATTTTTTTAACCATTTTTTGTCGGTTAAATCTACCGACGAGCTCGGTAAAAAAATTTACAATTTTCATACATTTTGAAATGCTGTACGTCAACAATTTTTTTCGGTTAATTTTACCGACCTTTTTTTTCTGTGTAGGTTTGCTTTATGGAGTACCACGTTACTTTTCACTGTAACTTAGAGTTAAAATATAATCCAAAAAATGTATTGGTACTAAAATAAACCCTTCACATATTCAAAACAAACAATCGTAAAAATATGAGAAATAGCTTCTTTTAAAGATATATTTTAGCACTAAACAATGACGTAAGCATTTTTTTTTTAAATTTTTTCCATCTGGTTCAGCGTTAAAATCTATATGAATGCTACGTTTGGTTTATGGAGTATCAAACGTTCTAATTTTGCACGATTGAGTTATTGTATAATTTAAATATTAATTTACTTAATGAATAAATATTTTACATAATCATTCACTTACTAAGGGTTCATTAAGATATAAACCATTTTCAAAAAATGTTTTGGAAAAATGTTTTAATATTTTTTTCATTTTGTCTTTATATTGAGCTTCGGCTTCGGTTTTAGCCGAATATGAAAAAAAAAGCGGAAGTTCGGCTTCGGCCGAAAAACCCACCTTCGGTCGGACACTACCAAAAGCCCTTTAATTTAAAATCGAAATTGCTGAAATTCATTAGGTTATCTTTATATATTGAGTAAATACATTTTCTAAGCACTTAATCAACTTTGGGATTGAATGCCTTATATGTGAATGCCAATAAATAAAAACATTTCAAATTTCTATTTGGTTTTTTAGAATATATTATTTGCTTTCTTTTTAACCAGTCTCGCAAAATTGTCGTCTGTTAAATGTTACCTCCTTTTCCCATTGACCATCCCAGCCTAACTGAACAGCCTTTTGAAAAAGACAGTTTATAACTGCAATAGAAGCAAACAAAGTAATAGGTGATTGTAAAGGCCTACACAAATGCTTACATTTTGGTATGTCTGGCGGGTGCAGTACTTCAGTGCACTCTATAAACGAGTAAATACAAGGCAAAGAGAAGTCGACTGCAGTTGTTGAAAGGAAAAAGTATTCACTTGTCTTGTAGTCGTTTTTACTCGTACCCTTACTCCACTCATTTTATTTGGAAACCCAAAAAAAAATAGAAATTTTCTGTGTTTACTTTCTTATTCAAATGGATTTGGCTAGTTCTTGTTTTTATTTTTTTCCCCCTTATATTTATCTCTTTTCCCTTTTTTGGTTATTCTTACCCCTTTTTCCCCCTGTTTTACCTTTTTTGTCTTTTTTTCCAGTTATTTCCCTATTTGCCCAGAAGCACGCAGGTTCAAGCCTTGTCCAGGACGATTACAATAGGATAATTGTTACTTAGTTAAAAACTTTTATAGATGAAGTTTGGAGTTGAGAAGAATTTAAAGTAACTTATTCAAAATCTGAAATGATATTAGGAACAAAGTAGCCAAAAACCCTTAATTTTAAGTCGGACATCTTCCCACTAGGCTACGGTTATCAACAGCGTATCAACTGTAAATTTAACAGTTTTTACTATCGGATGGTTTTTAATAGCGAAAAATGTTGACCTACTTTTTCGTTGATTTTACAATTTTTTTTTCTCTTGGTGCGGGAATCACATTTCTGTAATTTTTGGTAAAATCCATTTTATTAGAAGTTTTTCGAAGAGTTTCGATAACACAAAGAGCAACCTTATGGGATAGGTTAATCTAACCAAAAAAACGTGTTTAAAAAACTATTTTTTATTTTATATGAAAAACACAAACAAAAATTACTATTTCTGTAGTTAATCTAATCGTCGAAAATTTGTTAAATAATTTTTAACTACAATCTCAGGTTTATCAACAAAAATAATTTGAACTATGGTTCGCAACTCAACTGAATTTGGTTGCTATATTGGATATTGGCAGCATGGTCGTATTCCGGCAACCAATGATGTGATTCGCAAAAAAAATTTCGTGTTTAAAAAACTATTTTTTATTTTATATGAAAAACACAAACAACAATTACTATTTCTGTAGTTAATCTAATCGTCGAAAATTTGTTAAATAATTTTTAACTACAATCTCAGGTTTATCAACAAAAATAATTTGAACTATGGTTCGCAACTCAACTGAATTTGGTTGCTATATTGGATATTGGCAGCATGGTCGTATTCCGGCAACCAATGATGTGATTCGCAAAAAAAATTTCGTCTCAAGATCGTATTTTGGCAGTTATAGATGTGGTTTTCGAAACTCGGACCATGTCAAAAATACGTTTCTAAACATTTCGAATCGAATTCAACAATAAATAAACTTTGAAAAAGACTTGGAAAATGTTCCCTTATTTTTGTGGTTCCCATATGCCCAGTTTTTGTCCGATTTGGCTGATTCTCAAACGAGTTCTTACTTTTGAAGTGAAAATCATGTTCCCAAAGTTTCAAGTCAATATCTCCAAAACTGCGGCTTTAAATGGGGTATTTAGAAAAACCTTTTTATGTTGGAAGTTCACTCTCTAGTTTTAGCAGTCTTTGTTTCATCAATATATCTTTAGCAATCAAGATAAAAAACATTTATCTGCAGTTTGGTTTGGTAATGAGAAATAATTTCGGGGGGGGTTCAAACCCCTAAACCCCCCTTGGGTGCGCCTCTTTGGGGGTACGAGTTGTTGAAAGTCTCTTTCGGATTTGCACTTAACTGTTTTTTCAAAGTGGGCGATCTGTGATTTTGCCATTCACGACGTATTATTCTTTTATTTTTTAGAAGCTGCTCTATATGTTTTGGAGTACATTTTGTATAGCTGCTAGTTGAGGTGTTTGGGATTGAAAATGGAGTGGCCGCTGCAAAAGTGTGAACAGCTCTGTTTATTTCGTTTTTAGTGACACATTACAGTTAATGTGAGAGCTTATATACGGCCGATATTTGAGCTAGTTTGAGTTTACTAATCAATTTATCTGGTGAATTGACCTCAGAACTTGGAGAGTACTTTATTGTGATATTGGTAGGCGTGTGGTCTGATGAGAGATCTAGAGACGATTCTATTGTCCATTGGCTCCTTTTTATAACCCTTATATTAACTTGCTTTGGGTGGACTATATACATATATATATATCCTCATATATATATATCCTCAAATCTGCGGCGAGCTTTTTCATACACTTCCACATGAGCTAGAGAGCTGAAATTTGGAACACTGATAGAACTCCGGGGTCCATCAGAGGCGTAGGGGGCCGTGGGGAGACTCAAACCCCTTTTTTTAAACATGCCATAACTTCCAATTCCTTCAAGCTACAAAGATGAAATTGTAGGTGGGTTCTTATTGGCAAATTGAAATTTTATACCCTTTGGAAAGGCGGGTGTGCGGGCAAAGGGGATCGGATTTAGCTATTTTTACTTGAAGAAAATTATAATTTCTTGTTGCGCGGGAAGATACTTTAATGTTTAATTTGCTCAACAGACATTCACTATTCACATTGCCTTGTATAATTTTGAAAATTAATATTGAATTAGGCATTAGTCTACGGTTTTTTAACGACGGAAGAGAAATTAGTTTTAAACGATTTGCGTATGTTGAAAGATTCCAAAGCAATCCACGTAAACAAAAAATTAAAAACTATTTCTGTACTGATTCTATGGCATTGATGTAACAGTTATAACGAGGGCACCACACAATAGATGCGTGCTCCACAATAGGACGAACAAGAGAAATATATAAAAGTTTAGTGATATAAGGATCATCAAACTCCTTTGATGATCCTTAGAACACAGTTAGGTTTGTTAATAGTTTTGTTCACATGCGTGTTGAAACCAAAGCTGGGCATTAACTAGTTATTAGTTAATAGTTAATTAACGAAGTAAAATTTTTGGTTAACTTTTAACGTTTCAGTTAATTTCGAAATCCATTAACTTTTTCATTTAGTTAAGTTAAATTTCTTCGATTAACTAGCATTAGTTAACTTTAAAACAAAAAATTTTTTTTTATCTATATATATAAAAGAAACGTGTATGCTTGTCACCAGTAGACGCAAAAACTGCAGCACCGATTCTCACAAAAATTTATATATGTGTTCTAGGGGTCGTGACTCGTGACATAGGATAGGTTTTGACACGCCCACTTTTACCGCCCACAAGTTAGTAAAAACTGCTATATCTCAGACGTTTTTGATCGCAAGAAATTTGCCATGAACATACTATAAGACCCCAGCCACAATCTGGGCTACAAATGGCCGGGAATAGATAATGGGGCGTGACACCGCCCATACAAGTCAATATTTGAAAATGCTGTAATAGCGCTCCCACACAATGTTTTCCAACGAAATTTGGCAAATGGCTTCATGGTTTCAACTATAAGCTGAATACAACACATCGACGTAATTGGACAAAGGGGCGTGGCACCGCCCATACAATTCAATACTTCAACGTGCCATTATTGGGCTCCCATTGAATATTCTTCAACGGGAAATGGTTCTATGCCTTCAATGCAACATATTGGAATTGGACAGTGGGGCGTGGCACTTCCCATACAATTCAATATTTTAAAAAATGTTACACTTGGCTCGCAATGAACATTTTTCAACGGGACATGGTTTTATGCTTTCAAGTCTAAGTTCAATGATACATATGGTCGGTATTAAACAGCGGGGCGTGGCACTTTTCATACAATTCAATATTTCAAAATGCTACACTTGGGCTCGCAATAAAAATAATTGACAATTATTTTCATTAATTTATTATGACCTTAAAGGCGAAAAGAACTTTTTTAGGGCCAGCAAAGCGGACCGGGCCCTGCTAGTTGAATATAAAAAGTTAAAATTAAGAATTCATACTATTTTCGAACTGATATTGACACTGAATTTAAAAATTATTTCACAAAACAATTAAATACACAGGCCGATATATTTCGAAGTGCTCTATATTCTATAGAACATTCTAAAACTTGTATGCCTTCATATGAATATAAATAAATTGTTTCATAGACGAAATTTAGCTTTTGATAAAAATTTGTATAATTTACTTTAAAGCAAATTTGCATTGCTGAAACCGATTGGAAAAAGGGTCTGTGAGTGCAGGCATTCAATTGAATATAGTTAAAAAGTATTTTTTATGTGTTTTAGGTAAAAAAAATTTTTTTTTTTGTTTTCTATAGGAAATTTTACTATTTAATTTAACTTTTAACGAAGTTAACTTTTCAACGAAATTAACTTTTTAATTTACTTAAGTTAAATTTTTGATTAACTATTACCGGGTTAAAGAAGTTAAATTCTCGATTAACCATGCCCAGCTTTGGTTAAGAGTGCGGCTAGAATTGCAAGTCTTCAGAGAAATAGCCAAAATCAAATCACATCTCCTAAAAATTTGTTCGATTGGGCAGGTCAATATTTTAAAAAAGTAAACTTTGATTTTTGTACTAACGAAGAGTACAAGACTTACGAAAACTTGTATCACTTAAAATATAAAAATTGTAAAAGTATACCTAAGACCAATATCATGCGTTTATCCCGAAAGGAAAAAATCAATTAATATACAAAATATTTTCTGCATCGAAAGAATCAATAACAGTTAATGTTTGAATTAATTAAATGTGAGCAATGCATTTTTTTGGGAAGCACTTGGTTAAAAATAATTTTAAATTGGTAAATTTTCTACCAATTTTTGATTGGTTACCACCATTGGAAGCAGATTTAATTAGGCTTTTGAGTTTTCTAACTTTTTTCTTTTAATAGCACGTTTAAAATTAAAATTCGACGAAACGTTACCAAAGTTATAAGAAAAATAGTGTGGGACCTCTGAGATTCGGTTATTTGGTCAAATTCCTGGTATGGAACTTTTTCTTATTAAACATGAGCTACAACATGCACTATGTCTCCTTTTTCACAATAATGGAGTGTAAGACAAAAAATGTTTGCTCAAGTTTTTAATAGTCATGTATGACCTCATAATTTGGCATAACTTTTTTAATTTAAGAGGTTACTAATTTTTTAATTTTTTGGGTGAGAACAGGCGCATTCACGGGATAAATTTTGTCTTCAACAGAGAACTAGAACGATTAATTGAAAAATATATGTTAATTGTTTTCTTTTTCTGCAAGAAGCATTATTTGAAAAAGACACCAAAAGAAGGCAAAGTGATAAAAAAAAGGAAAAATAGATGGACAAAAATTAAAAAGGTACAAAAAATGAATAAAAGGGTTTTTAGCCACCTAATAATTGGCAATGACAAGAAACCAGCCAAAAGCTAGTGTCCGACCGATTATTCGGCTTCGGCCACATTCGGCCTAAAATTTCACATTCTATTTTTTTTAAATCAAACATTGCACACAAGAATTTCGAAGAAAAATCTACTACATAACCATGGAATTTTTTGAAACCTATACACCATTTTTGCCAATTTCGCGTTATAGTTTAAAATCCACTTTCTTTGGACACCATCTATATCAGCATCCAAAATCAGTTAAGAAGCAATATATCTGCTTTTTGGAGTATGTAAAATTAAAAGGACTTTGGCAAATCCTTTTAATTTTACACCCCATATGCAAAATGCTCTTGTTTAACTTCATTTTTAAAAAAAAACCAGACGAGGTAGAACATTTCTGTGGACGCCATCGTGTTTAGTATCAAAAAATCTTTAAGGATCCATACACACAAAAAAAAGTCGGTAGATTTAACCGAAAAAGACGGTTAAAAACGCTCCAACCCTTCTTCGTCGGTTAATCTAACCGATGAGAAGTGGTTGATTTACTTTAATGATTTGTTGGTTTACAATTTTTAATTGTAAACATACATCAACAATTTGTTTCGATACATATTTTTATACCCCCACACTGTGGCAGGGTATACTAACTTTTTCACAACGTTTGTAACCCCCATAAGGAGGCGTGTCCGGTATGGACAAGTATATATATTCTTGATCAGCATCACCTCCTGCGTCGACTTAGCCATGTCCGTCTGTCTGTCCGTCCGTCTGTACGTCTGTGCGTCCGCACGATAGCGGTAGCAGTTTTGGAGATATCGACTTGAAACTTTGGGTACATGTTTTTCTCGTGAATACTGAGATCAAGTTCGAGAATCAGCCAAATCGGATAAAAACTGGGCGTGGCTCCCATACACCGAAAAAAATGGTAACAATTTTGCAAGTCTTTTTTATTGTTGTATTCGATTGAAAATGTTCAGAAACGTATTTTTGACATGGACCGAGGTTCCGAAGCCACATATATAAGGGTCTAAATGGGGTCTTGAGACCAATTTTTTTTTTGGTGGATTTGATAGGAAATTTTTAGAAATGGATTTTGGACATGGTCCGGGCTCCAAAACTACCTATAATTGGCTCAAAATCGGGTCTTGAGACCACATTTTTTTATGTTCGAGGTACTTCTTCCTACTGTGTGGGGGTATTTCAGCTTCGGTATAGTCGAAAATAGTCCACTCTCTAGTTTTAATAAGAAAACTTTTTTCGATGAATTAATTTTTTTCTTCATTTGAAAACAAACCCCAACAACCAAAAAAAAACATATTAAACACAAAAATATATTTCGAAAATGCAAGATTGCATGTTTAAAAAAATAAATATTAGCTTGAGCGCATAACTGACATAAGCACTTATTTTCCAAAAGTAGTATTACAAGCAAAAAACTCTGTTTGGCTCTGCTCAAGCTGCCTCTACAAGGCACAACATTCATAACACGATTGGGAATTCTTCTTTCTTAGAATCCCAACGATTCAACTGAAGATACGCGAATGGTAAATTGCACAAGTTGGTGAAAACTCAAATTTAACCAACAATTGCTGTAAAAGAACCTAAAATTTCTGTACAATAACAATTTTTATCGGTTATTTCAACTATTTTTTTAACCATTTTTTGTCGGTTAAATCTACCGACGAGCTCGGTAAAAAAATTTACAATTTTCATACATTTTGAAATGCTGTACGTCAACAATTTTTTTCGGTTAATTTTACCGACCTTTTTTTTCTGTGTAGGTTTGCTTTATGGAGTACCACGTTACTTTTCACTGTAACTTAGAGTTAAAATATAATCCAAAAAATGTATTGGTACTAAAATAAACCCTTCACATATTCAAAACAAACAATCGTAAAAATATGAGAAATAGCTTCTTTTAAAGATATATTTTAGCACTAAACAATGACGTAAGCATTTTTTTTTTAAATTTTTTCCATCTGGTTCAGCGTTAAAATCTATATGAATGCTACGTTTGGTTTATGGAGTATCAAACGTTCTAATTTTGCACGATTGAGTTATTGTATAATTTAAATATTAATTTACTTAATGAATAAATATTTTACATAATCATTCACTTACTAAGGGTTCATTAAGATATAAACCATTTTCAATAAATGTTTTGGAAAAATGTTTTAATATTTTTTTCATTTTGTCTTTATATTGAGCTTCGGCTTCGGTTTTAGCCGAATATGAAAAAAAAGCGGAAGTTCGGCTTCGGCCGAAAAACCCACCTTCGGTCGGACACTACCAAAAGCCCTTTAATTTAAAATCGAAATTGCTGAAATTCATTAGGTTATCTTTATATATTGAGTAAATACATTTTCTAAGCACTTAATCAACTTTGGGATTGAATGCCTTATATGTGAATGCCAATAAATAAAAACATTTCAAATTTCTATTTGGTTTTTTAGAATATATTATTTGCTTTCTTTTTAACCAGTCTCGCAAAATTGTCGTCTGTTAAATGTTACCTCCTTTTCCCATTGACCATCCCAGCCTAACTGAACAGCCTTTTGAAAAAGACAGTTAATAACTGCAATAGAAGCAAACAAAGTAATAGGTGATTGTAAAGGCCTACACAAATGCTTACATTTTGGTATGTCTGGCGGGTGCAGTACTTCAGTGCACTCTATAAACGAGTAAATACAAGGCAAAGAGAAGTCGACTGCAGTTGTTGAAAGGAAAAAGTATTCACTTGTCTTGTAGTCGTTTTTACTCGTACCCTTACTCCACTCATTTTATTTGGAAACCCAAAAAAAAATAGAAATTTTCTGTGTTTACTTTCTTATTCAAATGGATTTGGCTAGTTCTTGTTTTTATTTTTTTCCCCCTTATATTTATCTCTTTTCCCTTTTTTGGTTATTCTTACCCCTTTTTCCCCCTGTTTTACCTTTTTTGTCTTTTTTTCCAGTTATTTCCCTATTTGCCCAGAAGCACGCAGGTTCAAGCCTTGTCCAGGACGATTACAATAGGATAATTGTTACTTAGTTAAAAACTTTTATAGATGAAGTTTGGAGTTGAGAAGAATTTAAAGTAACTTATTCAAAATCTGAAATGATATTAGGAACAAAGTAGCCAAAAACCCTTAATTTTAAGTCGGACATCTTCCCACTAGGCTACGGTTATCAACAGCGTATCAACTGTAAATTTAACAGTTTTTACTATCGGATGGTTTTTAATAGCGAAAAATGTTGACCTACTTTTTCGTTGATTTTACAATTTTTTTTTCTCTTGGTGCGGGAATCACATTTCTGTAATTTTTGGTAAAATCCATTTTATTAGAAGTTTTTCGAAGAGTTTCGATAACACAAAGAGCAACCTTATGGGATAGGTTAATCTAACCAAAAAAACGTGTTTAAAAAACTATTTTTTATTTTATATGAAAAACACAAACAACAATTACTATTTCTGTAGTTAATCTAATCGTCGAAAATTTGTTAAATAATTTTTAACTACAATCTCAGGTTTATCAACAAAAATAATTTGAACTATGGTTCGCAACTCAACTGAATTTGGTTGCTATATTGGATATTGGCAGCATGGTCGTATTCCGGCAACCAATGATGTGATTCGCAAAAAAAATTTCGTCTCAAGATCGTATTTTGGCAGTTATAGATGTGGTTTTCGAAACTCGGACCATGTCAAAAATACGTTTCTAAACATTTCCAATCGAATTCAACAATAAATAAACTTTGAAAAAGACTTGGAAAATGTTCCCTTATTTTTGTGGTTCCCATATGCCCAGTTTTTGTCCGATTTGGCTGATTCTCAAACGAGTTCTTACTTTTGAAGTGAAAATCATGTTCCCAAAGTTTCAAGTCAATATCTCCAAAACTGCGGCTTTAAATGGGGTATTTAGAAAAACCTTTTTATGTTGGAAGTTCACTCTCTAGTTTTAGCAGTCTTTGTTTCATCAATATATCTTTAGCAATCAAGATAAAAAACATTTATCTGCAGTTTGGTTTGGTAATGAGAAATAATTTCGGGGGGGGGTTCAAACCCCTAAACCCCCCTTGGGTGCGCCTCTTTCGGGGTACGAGTTGTTGAAAGTCTCTTTCGGATTTGCACTTAACTGTTTTTTCAAAGTGGGCGATCTGTGATTTTGCCATTCACGACGTATTATTCTTTTATTTTTTAGAAGCTGCTCTATATGTTTTGGAGTACATTTTGTATAGCTGCTAGTTGAGGTGTTTGGGATTGAAAATGGAGTGGCCGCTGCAAAAGTGTGAACTTACTAACAGCTCTGTTTATTTCGTTTTTAGTGACACATTACAGTTAATGTGAGAGCTTATATACGGCCGATATTTGAGCTAGTTTGAGTTTACTAATCAATTTATCTGGTGAATTGACCTCAGAACTTGGAGAGTACTTTATTGTGATATTGGTAGGCGTGTGGTCTGATGAGAGATCTAGAGACGATTCTATTGTCCATTGGCTCCTTTTTATAACCCTTATATTAACTTGCTTTGGGTGGACTATATACATATATATATATCCTCATATATATATATCCTCAAATCTGCGGCGAGCTTTTTCATACACTTCCACATGAGCTAGAGAGCTGAAATTTGGAACACTGATAGAACCCCGGGGTCCATCAGAGGCGTAGGGGGCCGTGGGGAGACTCAAACCCCTTTTTTTAAACATGCCATAACTTCCAATTCCTTCAAGCTACAAAGATGAAATTGTAGGTGGGTTCTTATTGGCAAATTGAAATTTTATACCCTTTGGAAAGGCGGGTGTGGGGGCAAAGGGGATCGGATTTTGCTATTTTTACTTGAAGAAAATTATAATTTCTTGTTGCGCGGGAAGATACTTTAATGTTTAATTTGCTCAACAGACATTCACTATTCACATTGCCTTGTATAATTTTGAAAATTAATATTGAATTAGGCATTAGTCTACGGTTTTTTAACGACGGAAGAGAAATTAGTTTTAAACGATTTGCGTATGTTGAAAGATTCCAAAGCAATCCACGTAAACAAAAAATTAAAAACTATTTCTGTACTGATTCTATGGCATTGATGTAACAGTTATAACGAGGGCACCACACAATAGATGCGTGCTCCACAATAGGACGAACAAGAGAAATATATAAAAGTTTAGTGATATAAGGATCATCAAACTCCTTTGATGATCCTTAGAACACAGTTAGGTTTGTTAATAGTTTTGTTCACATGCGTGTTGAAACCAAAGCTGGGCATTAACTAGTTATTAGTTAATAGTTAATTAACGAAGTAAAATTTTTGGTTAACTTTTAACGTTTCAGTTAATTTCGAAATCCATTAACTTTTTCATTTAGTTAAGTTAAATTTCTTCGATTAACTAGCATTAGTTAACTTTAAAACAAAAAATTTTTTTTTTATCTATATATATAAAAGAAACGTGTATGCTTGTCACCAGTAGACGCAAAAACTGCAGCACCGATTCTCACAAAAATTTATATATGTGTTCTAGGGGTCGTGACTCGTGACATAGGATAGGTTTTGACACGCCCACTTTTACCGCCCACAAGTTAGTAAAAACTGCTATATCTCAGACGTTTTTGATCGCAAGAAATTTGCCATGAACATACTATAAGACCCCAGCCACAATCTGGGCTACAAATGGCCGGGAATAGATAATGGGGCGTGACACCGCCCATACAAGTCAATATTTGAAAATGCTGTAATAGCGCTCCCACACAATGTTTTCCAACGAAATTTGGCAAATGGCTTCATGGTTTCAACTATAAGCTGAATACAACACATCGACGTAATTGGACAAAGGGGCGTGGCACCGCCCATACAATTCAATACTTCAACGTGCCATTATTGGGCTCCCATTGAATATTCTTCAACGGGAAATGGTTCTATGCCTTCAATGCAACATATTGGAATTGGACAGTGGGGCGTGGCACTTCCCATACAATTCAATATTTTAAAAAATGTTACACTTGGCTCGCAATGAACATTTTTCAACGGGACATGGTTTTATGCTTTCAAGTCTAAGTTCAATGATACATATGGTCGGTATTAAACAGCGGGGCGTGGCACTTTTCATACAATTCAATATTTCAAAATGCTACACTTGGGCTCGCAATAAAAATAATTGACAATTATTTTCATTAATTTATTATGACCTTAAAGGCGAAAAGAACTTTTTTAGGGCCAGCAAAGCGGACCGGGCCCTGCTAGTTGAATATAAAAAGTTAAAATTAAGAATTCATACTATTTTCGAACTGATATTGACACTGAATTTAAAAATTATTTCACAAAACAATTAAATACACAGGCCGATATATTTCGAAGTGCTCTATATTCTATAGAACATTCTAAACACAATGGCGTTCTCAGCCATTACGTGAGGTTTACATCGTATTTTCCATTTCTCAAGTTTCTCAAAATGGTGAAAAACTGAGAACGCCATTGTGTTTAGAATAGCCTGTGCTATTTGTTCTTAACCAAACTTCATTAATTTTATTATTATTACTTAATATTCTAATAAAACTTGTATGCCTTCATATGAATATAAATAAATTGTTTCATAGACGAAATTTAGCTTTTGATAAAAATTTGTATAATTTACTTTAAAGCAAATTTACATTGCTGAAACCGATTGGAAAAAGGGTCTGTGAGTGCAGGCATTCAATTGAATATAGTTAAAAAGTATTTTTTATGTGTTTTAGGTAAAAAAAATTTTTTTTTTTGTTTTCTATAGGAAATTTTACTATTTAATTTAACTTTTAACGAAGTTAACTTTTCAACGAAATTAACTTTTTAATTTACTTAAGTTAAATTTTTGATTAACTATTACCGGGTTAAAGAAGTTAAATTCTCGATTAACCATGCCCAGCTTTGGTTAAGAGTGCGGCTAGAATTGCAAGTCTTCAGAGAAATAGCCAAAATCAAATCACATCTCCTAAAAATTTGTTCGATTGGGCAGGTCAATATTTTAAAAAAGTAAACTTTGATTTTTGTACTAACGAAGAGTACAAGACTTACGAAAACTTGTATCACTTAAAATATAAAAATTGTAAAAGTATACCTAAGACTCGCCAATATCATGCGTTTATCCCGAAAGGAAAAAATCAATTAATATACAAAATATTTTCTGCATCGAAAGAATCAATAACAGTTAATGTTTGAATTAATTAAATGTGCGCAATGCATTTTTTTGGGAAGCACTTGGTTAAAAATAATTTTAAATTGGTAAATTTTCTACCAATTTTTGATTGGTTACCACCATTGGAAGCAGATTTAATTAGGCTTTTGAGTTTTCTAACTTTTTTCTTTTAATAGCACGTTTAAAATTAAAATTCGACGAAACGTTACCAAAGTTATAAGAAAAATAGTGTGGGACCTCTGAGATTCGGTTATTTGGTCAAATTCCTGGTATGGAACTTTTTCTTATTAAACATGAGCTACAACATGCACTATGTCTCCTTTTTCACAATAACGGAGTGTAAGACAAAAAATGTTTGCTCAAGTTTTTAATAGTCATGTATGACCTCATAATTTGGTATAACTTTTTTAATTTAAGAGGTTACTAATAATTTGATTTTTTGGGTGAGAACAGGCGCATTCACGGGATAAATTTTGTCTTCAACAGAGAACTAGAACGATTAATTGAAAAATATATGTTAATTGTTTTCTTTTTCTGGAAGAAGCATTATTTGAAAAAGACACCAAAAGAAGGCAAAGTGATAAAAAAAAGGAAAAATAGATGGACAAAAATTAAAAAGGTACAAAAAATGAATAAAAGGGTTTTTAGCCACCTAATAATTGGCAATGACAAGAAACCAGCCAAAAGCTAGTGTCCGACCGATTATTCGGCTTCGGCCACATTCGGCCTAAAATTTCACATTCTATTTTTTTTAAATCAAACATTGCACACAAGAATTTCGAAGAAAAATCTACTACATAACCATGGAATTTTTTGAAACCTATACACCATTTTTGCCAATTTCGCGTTATAGTTTAAAATCCACTTTCTTTGGACACCATCTATATCAGCATCCAAAATCAGTTAAGAAGCAATATATCTGCTTTTTGGAGTATGTAAAATTAAAAGGACTTTGGCAAATCCTTTTAATTTTACACCCCATATGCAAAATGCTCTTGTTTAACTTCATTTTTAAAAAAAAACCAGACGAGGTAGAACATTTCTGTGGACGCCATCGTGTTTAGTATCAAAAAATCTTTAAGGATCCATACACACAAAAAAAAGTCGGTAGATTTAACCGAAAAAGACGGTTAAAAACGCTCCAACCCTTCTTCGTCGGTTAATCTAACCGATGAGAAGTGGTTGATTTACTTTAATGATTTGTTGGTTTACAATTTTTAATTGTAAACATACATCAACAATTTGTTTCGATACATATTTTTATACCCCCACACTGTGGCAGGGTATACTAACTTTTTCACAACGTTTGTAACCCCCATAAGGAGGCGTGTCCGGTATGGACAAGTATATATATTCTTGATCAGCATCACCTCCTGCGTCGATTTAGCCATGTCCGTCTGTCTGTCCGTCCGTCTGTACGTCTGTGCGTCCGCACGATAGCGGTAGCAGTTTTGGAGATATCGACTTGAAACTTTGGGTACATGTTTTTCTCGTGAATACTGAGATCAAGTTCGAGAATCAGCCAAATCGGATAAAAACTGGGCGTGGCTCCCATACACCGAAAAAAATGGTAACAATTTTGCAAGTCTTTTTTATTGTTGTATTCGATTGAAAATGTTTAGAAACGTATTTTTGACATGGACCGAGGTTCCGAAGCCACATATATAAGGGTCTAAATGGGGTCTTGAGACCAATTTTTTTTTTGGCGGATTTGATAGGAAATTTTTAGAAATGGATTTTGGACATGGTCCGGGTTCCAAAACTACCTATAATTGGCTCACAAACGGGTCTTGAGACCACATTTTTTTATGTTCGAGGTACTTCTTCCTACTGTGTGGGGGTATTTCAGCTTCGGTATAGTCCACTCTCTAGTTTTAATAAGAAAACTTTTTTCGATGAATTAATTTTTTTCTTCATTTGAAAACAAACCCCAACAACCAAAAAAAAACATATTAAACACAAAAATATATTTCGAAAATGCAAGATTGCATGTTTAAAAAAATAAATATTAGCTTGAGCGCATAACTGACATAAGCACTTATTTTCCAAAAGTAGTATTACAAGCAAAAAACTCTGTTTGGCTCTGCTCAAGCTGCCTCTACAAGGCACAACATTCATAACACGATTGGGAATTCTTCTTTCTTAGAATCCCAACGATTCAACTGAAGATGCGCGAATGGTAAATTGCACAAGTTGGTGAAAACTCAAATTTAACCAACAATTGCTGTAAAAGAACCTAAAATTTCTGTACAATAACAATTTTTATCGGTTATTTCAACTATTTTTTTAACCATTTTTTGTCGGAAAAAAAATTTACAATTTTCATACATTTTGAAATGCTGTACGTCAACAATTTTTTTCGGTTAATTTTACCGACCTTTTTTTTCTGTGTAGGTTTGCTTTATGGAGTACCACGTTACTTTTCACTGTAACTTAGAGTTAAAATATAATCCAAAAAATGTATTGGTACTAAAATAAACCCTTCACATATTCAAAACAAACAATCGTAAAAATATGAGAAATAGCTTCTTTTAAAGATATATTTTAGCACTAAACAATGACGTAAGCATTTTTTTTTTAAATTTTTTAAATCTGGTTCAGCGTTAAAATCTATATGAATGCTACGTTTGGTTTATGGAGTATCAAACGTTCTAATTTTGCACGATTGAGTTATTGTATAATTTAAATATTAATTTACTTAATGAATAAATATTTTACATAATCATTCACTTACTAAGGGTTCATTAAGATATAAACCATTTTCAATAAATGTTTTGGAAAAATGTTTTAATATTTTTTTCATTTTGTCTTTATATTGAGCTTCGGCTTCGGTTTTAGCCGAATATGAAAAAAAAAAGCGGAAGTTCGGCTTCGGCCGAAAAACCCACCTTCGGTCGGACACTACCAAAAGCCCTTTAATTTAAAATCGAAATTGCTGAAATTCATTAGGTTATCTTTATATATTGAGTAAATACATTTTCTAAGCACTTAATCAACTTTGGGATTGAATGCCTTATATGTGAATGCCAATAAATAAAAACATTTCAAATTTCTATTTGGTTTTTTAGAATATATTATTTGCTTTCTTTTTAACCAGTCTCGCAAAATTGTCGTCTGTTAAATGTTACCTCCTTTTCCCATTGACCATCCCAGCCTAACTGAACAGCCTTTTGAAAAAGACAGTTAATAACTGCAATAGAAGCAAACAAAGTAATAGGTGATTGTAAAGGCCTACACAAATGCTTACATTTTGGTATGTCTGGCGGGTGCAGTACTTCAGTGCACTCTATAAACGAGTAAATACAAGGCAAAGAGAAGTCGACTGCAGTTGTTGAAAGGAAAAAGTATTCACTTGTCTTGTAGTCGTTTTTACTCGTACCCTTACTCCACTCATTTTATTTGGAAACCCAAAAAAAACTAGAAATTTTCTGTGTTTACTTTCTTATTCAAATGGATTTGGCTAGTTCTTGTTTTTATTTTTTTCCCCCTTATATTTATCTCTTTTCCCTTTTTTGGTTATTTTTACCCCTTTTTCCCCCTGTTTTACCTTTTTAGTCTTTTTTTCCAGTTATTTCCCTATTTGCCCAGAAGCACGCAGGTTCAAGCCTTGTCCAGGACGATTACAATAGGATAATTGTTACTTAGTTAAAAACTTTTATAGATGAAGTTTGGAGTTGAGAAGAATTTAAAGTAACTTATTCAAAATCTGAAATGATATTAGGAACAAAGTAGCCAAAAACCCTTAATTTTAAGTCGGACATCTTCCCACTAGGCTACGGTTATCAACAGCGTATCAACTGTAAATTTAACAGTTTTTACTATCGGATGGTTTTTAATAGCGAAAAATGTTGACCTACTTTTTCGTTGATTTTACAATTTTTTTTTCTCTTGGTGCGGAAGTCACATTTCTGTAATTTTTGGTAAAATCCATTTTATTAGAAGTTTTTCGAAGAGTTTCGATAACACAAAGAGCAACCTTATGGGATAGGTTAATCTAACCAAAAAAACGTGTTTAAAAAACTATTTTTTATTTTATATGAAAAACACAAACAACAATTACTATTTCTGTAGTTAATCTAATCGTCGAAAATTTGTTAAATAATTTTTAACTACAATCTCAGGTTTATCAACAAAAATAATTTGAACTATGGTTCGCAACTCAACTGAATTTGGTTGCTATATTGGATATTGGCAGCATGGTCGTATTCCGGCAACCAATGATGTGATTCGCAAAAAAATTTCGTCTCAAGATCGTATTTTGGCAGTTATAGATGTGGTTTTCGAAACTCGGACCATGTCAAAAATACGTTTCTAAACATTTCCAATCGAATTCAACAATAAATAAACTTTGAAAAAGACTTGGAAAATGTTCCCTTATTTTTGTGGTTCCCATATGCCCAGTTTTTGTCCGATTTGGCTGATTCTCAAACGTGTTCTTACTTTTGAAGTGAAAATCATGTTCCCAAAGTTTCAAGTCAATATCTCCAAAACTGCGGCTTTAAATGGGGTATTTAGAAAAACCTTTTTATGTTGGAAGTTCACTCTCTAGTTTTAGCAGTCTTTGTTTCATCAATATATCTTTAGCAATCAAGATAAAAAACATTTATCTGCAGTTTGGTTTGGTAATGAGAAATAATTTCGGGGGGGGTTCAAACCCCTAAACCCCCCTTGGGTGCGCCTCTTTGGGGGTACGAGTTGTTGAAAGTCTCTTTCGGATTTGCACTTAACTGTTTTTTCAAAGTGGGCGATCTGTGATTTTGCCATTCACGACGTATTATTCTTTTATTTTTTAGAAGCTGCTCTATATGTTTTGGAGTACATTTTGTATAGCTGCTAGTTGAGGTGTTTGGGATTGAAAATGGAGTGGCCGCTGCAAAAGTGTGAACTTACTAACAGCTCTGTTTATTTCGTTTTTAGTGACACATTACAGTTAATGTGAGAGCTTATATACGGCCGATATTTGAGCTAGTTTGAGTTTACTAATCAATTTATCTGGTGAATTGACCTCAGAACTTGGAGAGTACTTTATTGTGATATTGGTAGGCGTGTGGTCTGATGAGAGATCTAGAGACGATTCTATTGTCCATTGGCTCCTTTTTATAACCCTTATATTAACTTGCTTTGGGTGGACTATATACATATATATATATCCTCATATATATATATCCTCAAATCTGCGGCGAGCTTTTTCATACACTTCCACATGAGCTAGAGAGCTGAAATTTGGAACACTGATAGAACCCCGGGGTCCATCAGAGGCGTAGGGGGCCGTGGGGAGACTCAAACCCCTTTTTTTAAACATGCCATAACTTCCAATTCCTTCAAGCTACAAAGATGAAATTGTAGGTGGGTTCTTATTGGCAAATTGAAATTTTATACCCTTTGGAAAGGCGGGTGTGGGGGCAAAGGGGATCGGGATGGAGCCAATTTAAAGTTCTAACTTTCGTATTTTTTAAGCTACAGGACTGAAATTTTTTACTTAGGTTCGCATTGGGGAAAAAGAGTAAAAAGGGGAGAAAGAGGAAAAGAAAAAAAATTTTTTTTTTTAAAAAAAGCAGAAAATAAAAAAGAGTAAAAAACAAGGTTTTTAAAATAAAACCCTTTAACCGACTAAAAAGCAGAAAATAAATTTCCTTTAAATTAATTTCCGCAATTTCGATTTAAAATTAGGAACAAAGTAGCTAAAAACCCTTAATTTTAAATCGAAATTGAGGAAATTAATTTAAAGGAAATTTATTTTCTGCTTTTTAGTCGGTTAAAGGGTTATATTTTAAATAGAGACCGACCGAAATTCGGTTTTTCGGCTTTTCGGCCAAAAAAGCTGTTTCGGCCGTGTTTCGGATTCGGCCGAAAAATAAAATATCGCTTTCGGCCAAAATTTCGTTTTCGGCCGAAATTCCTATATTTCCGCCGAAAATTTCGGTTTGATAGAAAAAGTAACAAATAAATAACAAAGATTACACTGATCGACAAAACTGAACTTTTTGTGTGTTAAATATACATGATAGACAAATTCTTATGTATTTTGACACGCTGGATACGAAAATAATAATTATGAAATTTTTATGGCACCAACAATGCAATTTTTGTGGCTTTTGCAGAAAATTGGTACGTGCTGGAATAATTTAAAGTTTATTTTCGGATTTAGCGTATCAAAATACATAAGGAACAACCAAGTGGATAAAAGCGGTATGTAACACGGTATGTATTGATCATAGTTTCGAAGAATCAGAAGCGACAAAGAAGACATGTCCTATCGGAGTAGATCTAATACTCTCGCAATGATTTATAAATTTCTACTCCTTTACTACAAAATATTATGCTTCCCCGACAGAAATTTCTACAACTCGTAGAATTTCTAGTACTCTACGCATAAACCCATATCTACTCCCCTGTCTTGAAATCTACTACCCTGACAATAATTTCTACTACTCTTGATTTCCACGCATTTGATCGTTTGCTTCTAAATTCATCTAATTCATGATCTGAACTTAAAATGATCGGCCCATATTCATAGTCAAATTAAGCTCCAACTTAACTTTAGTAATCTACTAAGTTGACAGATAATACACTGAACTGGCAGCTACTAAGCTACTAAATTTTACTATGAATATGCGATCGATTTCAGCCTACTGATAATCTTAATTATGTCCCACTTTATTACATTAAATCTCACAATAGTTTCTTTTATTTTTTCGGTTTCGGCTTCGGTTTCGGCCGAAATTAAAAAAATGAAAATTCGGCCATTTCGGTTTCGGCCGAAAAAAAAAATTAAAAATTTCGGCCATTTCGGTTTCGGCCGAAATTAAAAAAAGCGATTTCGGTCGGTCTCTAATTTTAAACAACTCGTTTTTTACTCTTTTTTATTACGGTCTTAAATACTGCAAAGTCAATGACGTCGGTAGTTTTTCGACTGTGACAGTGTTCAACAAGAGCCTGCCCTTTGGTGATATTAGGCGAGAGGCCCAATATGTATGTTTGGCGTTGAAGTCGCCGGCAATGTTTGGCAACCCTATTCAACTTGTTTCTAAGTGAATTTTTCGCTGCGATTTAAATAAATATTTGTAAATACTTAATTATTTTGAAGCTCTTTTAATAACAAAGTTTTAAGCGATATTTCCGTGAATTCCTGTCAGCTAAGTATCATAACAACAAAAATTGTAAAATTTTTTTTTGTTTTTGCTTACATTGTCCACTTTGACATTCCTTGTGTCACTAGGTTTACATAGATTTCACATTCAGACTGATCATATTTTCAGAGCATACTTTCAAGCACTTCTTTTAATATAATTTTTTATTTAATTTTTTTTAATTTCACGGCATTTAAATATAATTTGCTCTTTCCGTAAGAGCGCTATTAAAGTCGATAACAAACGCATGGTTTCTAGTTGGCTATGGGATGGCTTTTAACACGTCAAATGTGCATTCCTTACTGGTAGAGTAGTCGATCTGATCGAGGGCAAAAAAAGGGCTTCGTTGGTCCTGCGAAGATTGCCGCGATACAGAGCTGCACATCTGTAAATTGGTACGTCAAACCCGAATGGGATTTAATGAAGTATCAAAGGACTTAGCAGCGGCCCAGTCTAAACTGTAGGAGTATGAAATAAACTTTCAGAAATATAAATGTTTGGATGAAACAGCTCCGAAACAAAATACTTCTGTTAGGCTTTTACCACCTGCCCCAAAGCCAATTTCAACTTCATCCTTTTCCGATATGTTTGCATCACCAGTTACATTTTATTCTCCTGATCCTGCGGTTTTTTAGACGAGGGTAGATGACGCTCCTGTGAAAAATATGAATGGAATCTCAAATATTTATAAAAATGTTTATCCTTCAATAAATATTATTTCTACAAAGTATTGATTGCGGGGAGTACAATAAATGAGAACACCAAACAGGCTTATAAAAAATATATTTTCGTGTCTAGATTTGCACCGGACACATTAACTGAAGATATTATATTTTATATTGATTCTAAACTCAATAAAACCGGTCTTAATATAAATGCTTTTACATTCAACTTTTCATACGCTAGAAACATTTCATCTTTCAAATTATCTGTTCCTGCAGAATTGTTTGATGAGATTGTTAATAAACATTTTTGGCCGGATAAAACTTTAGCTCGCGAATTTGTCTAAAGAAAATTCAAATCTAGTCAATTCCGTTCAACTTCCTCAAAGAAACTTAAATTCTAATCAAAAAAACTAAATAAAATCACGAATAATGTTGTTTGTCTTCTGTACCAAAATGTTCAAGGGCTAAATACAAAGTTGAACGATATTTATATTAAAAGTTTCGATTGTAGTCATAATGTGTTGGTATTTACCGAAACTTGGCTTAAACCAAATATTTTTGATTCAGAAATTCTGTGTGCTGGGTATCAAATTTTTCGGAGGGATCGTAAATGCAGGACTGGTGGTGGAGTCCTCATTGCAGTAAAAAACCTTATTTCCTCTGAGGAAATCATACTTTCAGATGTCTCTGACTAGGAATTTATTTGTGTACGAATTCGAGTTTTTAGTATCGATATTATCGATATTTTGGTGCGGTATGGTTTACAAAAGAATTGAGGAAACTTAAAACTTCGAAAACTCGGGCATTTAAAACATATAAAATAACTTTAAAACTTCAAGATTATTCTAAATATTTGCTTAGACATGAATATCAAGTACTTAATAAGAAATGTTATGATGAATATTTGAACGATTTGAAATCCAAAATGAAATACGATTCTAAAACTTGTTATAACTTTGTAAGTGCAAAAAGGAAAAACACTGGTTTCCCAACTACGATGAAGTGGAATGATCGTGAGTCCAACAATTCTACTGAGAAATCTAATATGTTTGCTGACTTCGACATATTCTGATGATACTTATGGCAACACATCATATACATATAACATCCCCACTTAAATTTCCATTTTCAATCCTGTTATAGAATCTGAAGATGTCTTACAACACCTAAAATCGTTGAAATATTCATATAGTACTGGTCCAGATAATATTCCTAGCTGTATTTTGAAAGTTTGTGCAGAACATTTATACATTCCACTTTCAAATATATTCAATGCCTCTATTGAAAGTGGTTATTTTCCGAATTCATGGAAAGAGTCATACATTATTCCTCTTTATAAAAGTGGAACCAAATCATTCGTATCTAACTATAGAGGTATTGCTAAACTTAGCACAATACCAAAGTTATTTTAACAAGTTTTCACAAAGCAATTGGTTAATATCTCCTTCACAACATGGTTTTCTGAGAGGTAGATAAACATCTACAAAGAATCTTCAAACAGATGTCATATATACTGATTTTAGTAAAGCTTTTGATATAGTTAATCACTTTCTGTTGATTGAAAAGCTTAAAAGATATGGATTTCCAGATCTTCGTTAAAAATGGGTAGAATCGTATCTGACAAATCGGAAGCAACAGGTGTTATTCGAATCATCAGCATCAAAAACAATAGATGTCACCTCTGGAGTTCCTCAAGGAAGTCACTTAGGTCCTATTCTGTTTAATCTTTTTATAAATGACCTACCTTCTGTCATTAAACATTCGAATGTACTGTTGTATGCTGATGAAGTTAAATTGTTTCTATCCTATGGCATCTTAGATCAACATAAGTTGTTACAATCAGATCTGACCAGTATAGCTATCTGGTGTGATAATAACTTAATGGAACTGAACTTGAAAAAATGTAAATTTATGACATTTGCTAGAAGACACCAACTTTCATCGCTGTATCATATAAATAACTGTAATCTAGAAAAGGTTTTTACTTTTGTGGACCTGGGTGTTACTATGGATCCAAAACTTCGCTTTCATCTACATATTGATTTATGTGTGAATAAGGCGAGGGATGTTCTAGGTTTCATTAAGAGATGGTCAAAAGAATTTAATGCCAAATTCGTTACCAAAAGCCTTTACATAAGACCAATTTTGGAATATGCATCAGTCTTGTGGAATCCACAATATAACTGCCACTCTGATTGAATTGAATCGGTTCAAAAACAATTTTTATTATTTGCTTTAAGAAACCTTCGCTGGAATCCGAATCAAAACCTACCTCCATACGAAAATCGTTTAAAACTTTGGACATCCCTACTCTAAAAAATAGAAGAACGATGCTTAATGTAACATTTTTGATTAAATTGATAAATGGCTCTCTGAATTCTACATTTTTGCTGTGGCAGGGTATACTAACTTTGACACAACACAGGGTATACTAACTTTGGCCCATAAGGGGGCGTGTCCGGTGTGGAAAAGTATATATATTCTTGATCAGCATCAACGCCGGAGTCAATTTAGCCATGTCCGTCTGTCTGTCCGTCCGTCTGTCCGTCCGCACGATAGCGGTCGCAGTTTTGGAGATATCGACTTGAAACTTTGGGTACATGTTTTTCTCGTGAATACTGAGATCAAGTTCGAGTATCTGCCAAATCGGACAAAAACTGGGCGTGGCTCCCATACACCGGAAAAAAAAGGTCAACATTTTTCAAGTCTTTTTTATAGCTGCATTCGATTGCAAATGTTTAGAAACGTATTTTTGACATGGTCCGAGGTTCCGAAACCCCACATATAAGGGTCAAAATGGGGTCTTGAGACCACATAATTTTATGTTCGAGGTACTTCTTCCTACTGTATGGGGGTATTTCAGCTTCGGTATAGCCGACGATAGTCCACTCTCTAGTTTTCAATATTTTTGAACGCTCGTGCGGCTTTCTGCAGCATTTCATTGAAACCGGACCGGTTTCAATCTGTTCAGTGGTTTGGTCAAAAAATGCAAATTTGTAGATGCATTTTTTGTGGTTACTTTGGAGGTACATAATTGATACAATTTGCCGTTAAATTATAATCCTGGTATACAGTCCTTAAATCTAAAATATTAATTATTATTTTCAATCATAAGATCATTTTCGCCTCTTCATGGATTTTTTCCACTTTTAAAAAGAGACTAAAATACTGAATTTTTGGTGAAAAACTTGAAACTAAACCAAATACACAAACCAAAAGCAAAGTTTTCATATTTAAAACTCTAGGCGGCGCCACAAATTTTGTGTTGAATAAAATATTTTTATTTTTTGATATTAGCCTACTTGAGAAATAGTTTTTTACAGTGCAGGCCGCCGTGTTTTATTGCAATAATTGCCGAAAAACCATTGTAACCATAAAAAGTATGGTTTGTTAAGAGCGAAGGTGCAATGAAAGTGATGCAATGAAAGTAATGCGACCGCGAATATTTTTTTTTGCGAATTACTTAGTTTTTTGAAAAAACTTTTTTCGAAAGGGGATCGTGCATTCAGTATTGGTATATTTTTCGAGTATTTATTACAATCAGGGTGGGAAAAGTTACTGAGTTCTACAATATCGCTACGCCAAAGGCAAATAAACTTTTCAATTTTTTTTGCCGATTTGTTCTTTGCACTTTTCCTTCATTCGTAAATTACACATACGAGCGATTCAGCGGGACAATTATTTTCGCTCGTTTTCAAAAATTTAAACTTTACTTTTGCATTCAATAGTTTTGATCGCGGACAAAACCAAATTATTTTTTTTCTCGTTTTGTGCATTCTGCCGGGCTAAATTTTTTTTGGAATACTTCGTGATATTTGTAATTTAGAGCCTTATTCTAGCAATAAGAAACAATGACAAATCAATGACAAGTCTTGTCACCTTCTATTTAGTTTATAACAAATTTTTGTTGTCTGTTTTGTTGGTAGAATAAGACAATTAGTGATGTTTTGAAGCGCATGTATTTCTCAAATTATTGATTATGATTATGAATATGAATATTTATTTTTTCTGCAAAACGTCTATGCAGGACTCTTTCAAGAACTCGAGAAGTGTACATAAGTAGGTACATTGAATTGTGAGAGATTTGTTGAGATTTTTCTTAAATCCTGTTTTAGGGGTAAAGCATCAGCTTTGGGAATAGCCTTGCTTTTGAAGAATTTGTAGATTGGGCAGCCTCTAGTTTGCTGTATGGTTGCCACCGTCCTATCCGTCTGTCCGTCCTCTTTTCTTGTAAACACGATTGCAGGAGCTAGAAGAAAGCTAGGGATCACAAATTTTGGATTTATCCTTTTTAGGCCCTAGAAGGAGTTGGTGTTGCAAATGGGCGAAATCGGTCGACTACCACGAAATCGGTCGACTATTCGAATTTGATGTCGCATTTTCAAAATTGAAGATGGCGGATCCAATATGGCCCAGTAGGTGTAGGGTATATATAAGTCGGCTTGCCCGACTGAAACTTACTCACTTGTTTTTGCACAAGTTTGTGGGGTGGAGATCGCCACATATTACGCACACGCGATTTTTGTGGCCGTATTCTTGGCAATTTTGGCACTGAATTGGTCCTCGGCGCTTATGAGGTTCTTCCACTGTAATTTTGCGATGTAAAAGATATCGCAATGAGTATATTAGGTGAGATTCCACCTTTTTAGAGACTTTGGATCAAATTCCAGTTCCACTCGGTTGTGGTTGGGGAATTTTATCTCGATTTTGTATGTTGAAAACTGATTTTACTTGGAATTTCAATTCGTTTAAAGCGCTTTTAATTTCATTAAGGTGCATTTAGATCGCACGAACGAACGCAACTTTAGTTGGGAAGTCTAATCGCAAACAAAATTCCGTTCGCATAACCGTTTACACTGCCTGAATATATGTTCCCGAACACGCATCGGAAGGCAGAGTTTGCCGGAACAATTTCCAATGATCGCAAACACAAGTTCGCAGACAGGTCGTTTACACCAACCGAACGAACAACATTTTGTTCGCGAGTTCGTGCGATCTAAATGCACCTTTACATTCAACAAACGAGTCAATGCCTTTCAGAACAAAGGAGAGACCTTTGGAGCTTTTGAGCTGATATGTGTAATAGCTCTTTTTTGAATTATCGAAGGATTCGATAATTTTTCTATAATTCGCCTCGCTATAGATTTGAATTTTAGTTTCATGAATTCTTCCCTTGAGGATAGGGATTACATGAAATGTGTGGTCACCAATGATTTGGGAAATTATTTTTATTAGGGGATTTGAGTTTTTTTCACGTAAGTAAATTGGTGGTGGTTTTTGGACTTTCGGAGTCGGATCTGAAGTCGTTGTTTCTGCAAGAATGGCAAATCGGTTTTGCCCTAACTCCATAGACTTTTTGGGATTAGTCTTTTGTTATTTTGAAGAATTCATATTTCCGGTAGGAGAACCTCTTCGTTTGAAGTAGGCGTCAATGTCCTTCTGTATTGCCGATTCTTTAATATTCTCTACACTCAGGAAAAAAAACATAGTAAAATCAAGTACGATCGTATTTACTAATTCATCTGCTCGAAATTTTCCACAAAAAAAAATAAAAACCCTTCTTTCATTCAACGGACAACAAAAAATACCCACGAAATTTCCCACACACAATTCCGCCACAAAATAACACAAATTTCATTAACAAAAATTTGTTTTAAAATATAAAAATTGGGAATTTGGCATTAATGGAGTCATAAACAATTTTGTGAACATGTCTCGGATTTTATCATACTGGTATCTCAATTTTTTTAAAGATGAGTGGTGTTAATTTTGTAGCATTTCATGAATGAATTCTTGTATGAGAAAATCAGATGCGAGTTCACAAAATCGGATTTATAGGGAAAAATTTTCATCGTAGATAAAAAATTATTGAAAGAAAAACTTCCAAGCAACAAAACTGCATCATTTATAATAAAAAACTTATATATAAGTATAAATATATAAAAAAGAATGAAAGTTAAAAAATCCCTTTTTTTCTTCAAATGGATACAAAAAGTACCTTTTAGGCAAAATCCGACCAAAAAATACCTCAAAAAGGGAAATTACCCTCAATTTGGCATCACTGGTGAGAGATTCAGCGTGTGATGTCATCGATCCGGGATGTTGAACGGGAGTAGTTGGCAACACTAGCGATACAGTGTGCTTAGAGAGCGTTGCATTCTGGAATGATGGACGTTTGCAAAATCGCAGAATACTTGGCAATCAAAAACACTGCCACGGCAATCGTCGGGTTTAAAGCAGTCGAGGAAAGTTGGAAAGCGTAGTTGTATGAGCGTAGTGATGGGCAAAGACCGGCCATTTTTTTTGGTCATAATGACGTCATTTGACCACTGGCCGTATTTTTTTAAATATTTATAGTTAAAATAATGTTTCTACTTATCATATGCTAAATCGCAGTATTATCTGTTAAATAAAGTAGATACTAAAGTCAACTAAGAACTTTATTTGCCTTTAAATAGCTCCTATCGTAGCAAATTCCGTTATTAAAAAGAACTCTGTTAACAGCACATAATGCATCCAACACCTAAATGCTGGTAATAATCGGTATAAGCTATAGCTGCGAAAGTTTAATTCCATTGCTATTTTCAATAATTTTTAAAATCAAAGTCAACTTAAAAATTTTTTTAATAAAAAGTTAAGGCAAAAGAAATTATCAAATGTAACATTGACGAATTTCTGTATCGTGTTTATTCGGTGTAGCAAATTTTGGTTATTATAGAATTCAGATTTCTTGTCAAAATCAATAAATAAAATGTTTGTAAGACAATTTTTCATAATTTTCAAAATTTTACATAAAGTATTATAAAAAATATAAATATTCAGCTCCGGCTTCGGTTTTTCCAAAAAATGGCCGAAGTTTTGACCGAAGCTTTTACATTTTTTTTCTGGTTTTTGCGACACCGAAAACCAAAACTAATTTTTTACGATACGATTTTCTAGCCCACATCACATCTACACGGTGTTACTGATTTTCTTGAGACTTGTATTTAAAATTGTGTAAGTGATGAAATTTCCAATGGGACAAAGGAGGCCCACAAAACAAAAAATATGATTAAAATTTAACTTAGTAATCATCGAATATTGAGTGAATCTCGCCTCAAATTGCGTGGCACGGGATTACAGCTGCCACAAAGTACGTCCTTGGACATTTTCTGGGTGGATTACAGAATTTTAAATATAGATTTTATAAGCTTACTACTCGCCCTCATGTCTATGTTAAAAGCACTTCTGGTAAACTGTATGAAATTTACAATATAGGGGTAGGGGCTCACGGAAGGATACTACCTTTTAGAAATGTAGCCCAAATTGCTGCGCCAACATATATGAAAAGTAGTTCTGGTGCTCAAATCCGCGACCGATTTTGGTAAAATTTTATATTTAAAGTTCAAAGCTTCACAGGTGGTATTTACCATCAACTAGAAAATCCTTTGCCCATCACCAATTTCCAATCAAATCCAAAAAAAAAAAAAAAATTGGTCTCAAGACCCCATTTAGACCCTTATATATGTGGCTTCGGAAACTCGGACCATGTCAAAAATACGTTTCTAAACATTTCCAATCGAAAACAACAAGAAAAAAGATTTGAAAAATTGTTATCTTTTTTTTCGGTGTATGGGAGCCACGCCCAGTTTTTATCCGATTTGGCTGGTTCCCGAACTTGATCTCAGTATTCACGAGAAAAACATGTACTCAAAGTTTCAAGTCGATATCTCCAAAACTGCGACCGCTATCGTGCGGACGGACAGACGGCCAGACGGACATCGCTAAATTGACTCCGGCGGTGATGCTGATCAAGAATGTATATACTTTTCCATACCGGACACGCCTCATTATGGGCGTTACCAACGTTGTGACAAAGTTAGTATACCCTGCCACAGTGAGTGTGGGGGTATAATAAAAAACTAGAGAGTGGACTATCTTCGGCTATACCGAAGCTGAAATACCCCCACACAGTGGGAAGAAGTACCTCGAACATAAAATGTGGTCTCAATACCCTATTTTGAGCCAATTATAGGTGGTTTTGGAGCCCGGACCATGTCCAAAATCCATTTCTAAAAATTTCCAATCAAATCCACCAAAAAAAAGATTGGTCTCAAGACCCCATTTAGACCCTTATATATGTGGCTTCGGAACCTCGGACCATGTCAAAAATACGTTTCAATCGAAACATTTGCAATCGAATACAACAATAAAAAAGACTTGAAAAATGTTGACCTTTTTTTTCGGTGTATGGGAGCCACGCCCAGTTTTTATCCGATTTGGCTGATTCTCGAACTTGATCTTAGTATTCACGAGAAAAACATGTACCCAAAGTTTCAAGTCGATATCTCCAAAACTGCGACCCCTATCGTGCGGACGGACATCGCTAAATTGACTCCGGCGGTGATGCTGATCAAGAATATATATACTTTTCCATACCGGACACGCCTCCTTATGGGCGTTACAAACGTTGTGACAAAGTTAGTATACCCTGCCACAGTGAGTGTGGGGGTATAAATATAGTATGCCATAATTTGCGAAATTTAATTCTGAATAGGGACGATCCTCAAAATGCATTAAATTTCATTCAACATCGCAATAGACGCAAAAAGCGACCAAGTCTAAATTGTCAGAATTGCCATGCTGGCACGCAGGTTCTTTTCAACGAGAACATATTCCTTTTACAGGACAGTGGATCATCAGAATTGTCGCGTGTATTCAGCAAGCGTGGTAGATGCTCCTAAAGACAAACTCGCGATATAGTGGTTCCAGACTGTGTCCAAGGTGATAGTTTGGTAAGTAATGTCAAAGATAGGAAATTGTGAAAAAAATTTATTGATTTTATAACTGCAAAAGAATGCCCCTCATCATCACCAGATTTGAACCCATTCGATTTCTGTGTTTAGGGATACATGTTTGTCATGAAATGGTGCCACGGAAGGCCACTTCTGAATTCTTTTTTCAACTTTTGTGTCTAGCAACCAAGGAAAACGAGGGTCGATTTAAACTAATCCATTAATTTATTGTTTCTACAAAAAACAAACAAAACTAGAGAGTAGACTATCTTCGGCAATGCCGAAGCTGAAATACCCCCACACAGTAGAAGTTTAGAAATAACTCAACATAAAAATGTTGGTCTCAAGACCCCATTTTGAGCAATTTATAGGTGGTTTTGGAACTTCGAACCACAACCAAAATCCGTTTCTAAAAATTTCCAATCAAATTCACCAAAAAACTAGAGAGTGGACTATCTTCGGCTATACCGAAGCTGAAATACCCCCACACAGTAGGAAGAAGTACCTCGAACATAAAAAAATGTGGTCTCAAGACCCTATTTTGAGCCAATTATAGGTGGTTTTGGAGCCCGGACCATGTCCAAAATCCATTTCTAAAAAATTCCAATTTAATCCACAAAAAAAAAAAATTGGTCTCAAGACCCTATTTAGACCTTTATATATGTGGCTTCGGAGCCTCGGACCATGTCAAAAATACGTTTCTAAACATTTCCAATCGAATACAACAATACAAAATTTTTACCTTTTTTTTCGGTGTATGGGAGCCACACCCAGTTTTTATCCGATTTGGCTGATTCTCGAACTTGATCTCAGTATTCACGAGAAAAACATGTACCCAAAGTTTCAAGTCGATATCTCCAAAACTGCGACCGCTATCGTGCGGACGGACAGACGGACAGACGGACGGACAGACAGACGGACATCGCTAAATCGACTCAGGAGGTGATACTGATCAAGAATATATATACTTTTCCATACCGGACACGCCTCCTTATGGGCGTTACAAACGTTGTGACAAAGTTAGTATACCCTGCCACAGTGAGTGTGGGGGTATAAAAATGTTGTCTAAGACCCTATTTTGCCCCATTTATATGTGCTTTTGGAAGCTTGGACCATGTCGAAAATCCATTTCACAGGTTCATATTTTTTTCGTTATATGGGAGCCACGCCCTGTTTTTGTCCGATTTTTGTCTGATTCTCGAACTTGCTCTTACTTTTGAAGTGAAAAACATGTTCCCAAAGTTTCAAGTCGATATCTCCGAAACTGCTACCGCTATCGTGCGGACAGACGGACGGACAGACGGACATGGCTAAATTGACTCCGGCGATGATGCTGACCAAGAATATATATACTTTTTCATACCGGACACGCCTCCTTACGGACGTTAAAACGTTGTGTCAAAGTTAGCCTGCCACACAGTATACCCCCACACTCATTGGGGGTATAAAAATTCGCAAAAGTTTAAAATGGACAAATGATGATGGTGTGTGTGGGGGTATAATAATTTAAAATACATTGATTACTTTGGTTTTTATTGATATTCCATTTACCGACAGTTATTATTATTGGCTACCCTGTAAATTTAGGTGAGGCGTAACACTTCTGCTAATTTTGTATTTGTAAGCATAAAATTCAAAAAACATTTTTAAAAAAAATTTTGAGATACTACACTGATTTTTGGTAATTGTTTTATGAAGCTGGTTCTAAGCCATAAAATGGGCTATTGTGTCAAATAGTAGTAGAATATCGACTTAATATGACAAATGTTTATGACAATTGTCTAGACAACAACTAAATGTTGAATCAATAATAGCAAAGTTCGTAATCGCTAAGTTATATTTTTTGTTTGCCAAAATTTTCAATAGTATAAAGTAAATTAAATTACAAATTGTGGATAATGGAGGTAATGGAAGAGGGGAATCTTATGGACAGAGTGCCAATCTTGTTGCAAAGGGATTTGCAGTTTTATCAGGTTAGAGGCATCGATATGGAGCAATAAACTAGTCAATTCGTTACACTTACTCCGCATTTCTCCAGAAATATCAAAGGGTGCTACAGGAGCGCATTTGTCCGGGCGTAGTTGGCGGGAAATTGGACTTTCCGCGCTATGCATCGTTTGCGTCGATAAAAATGGTGCTGTGGTAAGTACTCCAAGGAGTTGTATTGGTTTTGTGATATCGCGTATTGCTCTGCAGGTGGGAGGATGAATACTTTGCTTCATACCGCAAGCATTCGGGCTTACTACATACCGAACAGGAGTTGGCCGATAGCGATTTCGTAAGTGAAAGAATTATTAGTACACTCAAAGAATTTTTTAGTTAGTAAACCACGAAAAATTTTACATTTTGTTGCTTATTTGCGACAAACGTTGCAACAGATATTTTATTGAATGTGTTAGAGTGATAAAGGGTAAGAGAACTATTCAAAAATAATTAATACAATGCATATTAGGGAGACAGAGAAAAATTTTCATGAAATTGAGCGAAGAAAAAAATTAGGAAAATAATGCAAGTTTATGTGTTTGAGATTTCTGTAGATGTGTTGCGTGAAAATAATTATGACACTCAAATTAATTTCATGTAAGCCCAAGATTTTGAAAACGAGAGAATTTCCATTTCTGTGCTCAAATTGGTCTGGCAATATCTTTTACTTTTACTGCAAATATCACAATATATAAAATCCCATTGTTTGTCTGAATGCCAGGACCTAGAGAGCTGTAGTTTCACACATACATCCTATGCACCCATGGCTTGAGACTATCGAGTCGGAGTCTATATTTTCAAAAGGGGGCGTGACAGTTTTGAAAAATGGGCGTATCACAGATAGTAGCTCTCCTGAAGCCACCAGTGGACCTAGGAAGCTGCGATTGCACATATATATGCTCTAAGACCATGGCTAAAATATAAAATTTGTTCGATCAGTGTAATTTTTTTTTATACCCTACACCTCATGAGGTATGGGTATATTCACTTTT
This sequence comes from Heteromyza rotundicornis, assembly GCA_951394025.1. NCBI lineage: Eukaryota > Metazoa > Arthropoda > Insecta > Diptera > Heleomyzidae > Heteromyza > Heteromyza rotundicornis. The sequence goes on along the minus strand of OX596011.1, from coordinate 62,376,347 downwards.
GTCTGATGTTTGTAACACCAAGAAGGAGACCGGTATGGTCCGGTATGGAAAAGTATATATATTCTTGATCAGCGTCACCTCCTGAGTTGATTTAGCCCTATCCGTCTGTCCGTCCTCCTAGAAGAAAGCTAGGGATCCCAAATTTTGGATTTATCCTTTTTAGACCCTAGAAGGAGTTGGTATTGAAAATGGGCGGAATCGGTCGACTGCCACGCCTACCTTCCTGTCTGTCCTTCCTCTTTTGTTGTAAACACGATTGCAGGAGCTAGAAGAAAGCTAGGGGTCCCAAATTTTAGATTTATCCTTTGTAGGCCCTAGAAGGAGTTGGTGTTGCAAATGGGCGGAATCGGTCGACTGCCACGCCTACCTCCCATATAAGTGAAAGTAGTGTTTTTACCGTAATTTTAAGATTTCATCAAAACAGTATGCAATTTTGTATGGGGGGGTTTTTGTAGTCGCTGATTTCGAATTTGATGTCGTATTTTCAAAATTCAAGATGGCGGATCCAAAATGGCCCAGTAGGTGTAGGGTATATATAAGTCGGCTTGCCCGACTGAAACTTACTCACTTGTTTTTTTTACATGTACTTTTTTTTAATTGGATCACCTAATATTAACTTAGGTCTAACAATGTTTATTCAAAAATTAATAATTTCAACTTAATTTAAAGTAAAAAAAAAAATTTCATTTAAAAACTAATTTGTGAGATATATAAATTGCCCTACATCCATTGATTTGGGCAATGTGGAGTTATCGTATCTAACATATAGGATATATTAGCTTCGTTTGAGAAGTGAGGGATTCAGAGGTCTCAGTAAATTTATAGCTAGAATGTTTGCGGTCACAAGCTGCGGCGCTGGCTATCAAAGTCACAAACCAAGCTCGAGCGTAACCCACTGAGCCAAAGCCATGGTGGTGAATCACTCACCTACTCTTGATGACAGTAATTCAAACGTAGTTATAAACGATTTCAATATGCAGAATCAGCTACAACAACCACAATTACAAGAACAAGCTTTGTTACAACAACAACCATTGCTACAACAACAACTACCACAACAACAATATGTGCAACAGCAGCAACAAGAGCAATTACATCAACAAATGCCATTGCACCAACAACTACCACAGCAAATACAACAATATTGGCAAATTCAGTAACTTCTGCCAACTCAGCAACAACACACCATTCAACTACCAACACTGCAAACTCTGTAACAGGTGGACTCTCTTCTGCCTGTTCTATCGGCACACACAAACTCAGATAACTCTGTATCAGCTATTACTCATATAGATACTCTCCTAGTAAATATATTCGAATCCCCCTCTGCATCACCCCCGTGTCTGAGATTCGCATGATACAATTAATAGATCTACCAGCACATTGCCTACAGATCAACCCAGCACATTGCCTACAAAGCAAAAATTTATTGATATTTATTTCAAATAGCGAGGTCTTTCGTCACCCATGGAAATGGAAATAAGAACTCAGCTAAAAATCAATAGACGTATCCCAATAAACCGTCTCTTGAGCTTGGGCAAAACCGATTTGCGATTCTTGCTGAAGAAAAAAAATTCAGATCCCAAGCCGAAAACGCCAAAACCCCCACCTATATATCTACGCGAGTAAAACTCTAATTCGCTCATAAAAGAAATTACCGAACACATTGGTGATAATAGTTTCCACGAGATTTCCATCCTAAAGGGAAAAATAAATGAAACGAAAATACAGATTTATAGTGAGCCGAAGTTTAGGGAAATTATCAATCTCTTTGATGAACTCAAAAAGAGCTACTACACTTACCAGCTCAAATGCTCCAAAGGACTCTCAGCCATACTGAAAGGTATTGAATCTTTCGTAGAATGTAATGAAATCAAAAATGCTCTAACCCATGAAAGCTTTGAAGTAAAATCAGTATTCAATATACAAAATCAAAATAAAGTCAACCCCTATTCCGTGTGGAGCAAGAGTTCGACTCAAAAACTCTTAAAAAAGGTGAACCACACCCAACATACTCTCTGCGATATCTCTTGCACAGCAGAATTACAATTGAAGAACCCCACAAGCGCCGTGGACCGATTCAGTGTCATAACTGCCAAGAATATCGCCACACAATGTCATACTGCTAACTTCCCACCGTGTGCGTAATTTGTGGAGACCTTCACGAAACAGGTATGTGTACGAAAATAAAGGAAGATTCGACCATTAAAAAATGTAGTAATTGTGGTGCAATCACACTGCAAACTATAGAGGCTGCGCAGTTTATCAAAGTTTTTTAAATAAGACTCAAAACTAGACTCAAAAAGAGGAAGCTAGGAAAACACCAATCTCAACCGATTTGAAATTGTTTGATATCGTTAGAAAGGCAATCAATTGTACTTGAATTTATTACCTTTGCCAAAAACGAATTTTGTTCACAATTCAGCAGTAAAAAGCTTTAATTTTAGGTTTTACAAGAATGGCCATAACTTCTGTGCCCATCAAGTGTCCATCCAAAATCCTCCCATTTTTATAAGGTAATTAAATGTCCTTTCTTGAAAAAAAATCATTAAAAAAAGAGTAAAAAACAAGTGTTTTAAAATATAACCCTTTAAGCGACTAAAAAGCAGAAAATAAATTTCCTTGAAATTAATTTCAGCAGTTTCGATTTAAAATTAAGGGTTTTTGGCTACTTTCCTCCTAATATCATTCCTTCTCGAAGAATTTTCTGATAAAGTTCTGCTCCAATTAAAACATCTATTCTTGCACTTTTGTAGAAATTTGCATCCGCTAACTGTAGATCCGGCAATTCCTGAATATCCGATGCATTAATTGAATGTGCTGGCACATTTCCTGTAAGCTGAGGTAAAATGAGACCCTTTGCCTCGATCCTTAAATTCGAATCTATTGGAGATCCAATGACAAAGCTGCACATTTGACACCCTCAGATTGAAAAAACCCTGAACAAAATGTGTTTGCGATAAAGCCGTGGAAAAATTTTGCATGAAGAAGCCGTGCAAAGTGAACGAGAACGAATTTTGGTGCAAGAAAGCTTAGTTTGAAAAACTGATGGAGCGGCCATCAGACTTTTACGCTAAAAAGCTTTTTATTAATTTTCTGTGAAAAATTTTGTTATGCAGATTTTTTTCCAAAAAGCACTTTTCATAAGAATTTTGTACAAAACATTATTTTGAAGAAATTTTGAGCTAAATATTTGTTTATATTTTTACGGCTTCATTTTATTTCGAAGCATATTTAAAATTTATATATAATAATATTATCGCTTTTGTGAAAAAAGGAAACGCAAGTTTGTTGGGTACACATTTTTTAATTTTGGTTTTTGGGTTTTTTTAGTTTGTAGGAGTTTGTAATTTGCGCAATGTTCGTTATTTGTGTACACTAGGTGACAAAATTTAAAAACAAAAATTCTTTCAATAAAATTTTAATTTTAAAAAATTTGTGTTCTTCAATAAAATTTGTCAAATAATTTTCGTGAACTTTTTTTGGGGTTTTTTTACGTAAAATACAGAAGCTATTTGGTTTTTTATTTTCTACATTTTTGGGAACATAGCATGTGTGTTTTAAGGTGTATCGATGTATTTATACAATTTTTATACTTCCTGCAAATAGCATTTCATGTGATCACAACCATTTAACAATAAATTGTGAATTATTGAAGTTTTGTGTATACATAAATGCATCCAAAAGACTTTCTTCTCTGGTTTTACTACGCGCATAGAAACCCTTTCAGTTGTGCGTATTAAAACAAAAGGAAAAAACCAAATACGCGTGGCTGAAAGAAAACAACAACAATAAACGCACAAGTGTCACACATTCCTTCGCTTATCCCACAAAAAAAAGAAATTGCTTGTTTATGGTTTACATTCCTCCAGTCGATGGTCAATGCTGGCGCAGCGAATTTCAGAAGGAAAACAATGCGCGAACTAAAAATGTGTGGAGTCTGAAAACCACCCTTATTTTTGTGCGGCGCGACTTGATCTCGGCGTCAATGTCGCGGGCGTGCGTAGACGACCTGTTTGCATATTATTATATATATATATTATGTTTGCAATATTAAAAAGAAAAAAATAAACGACAATGCGTTGGCGATGGATCTACCCGAATGGTAAACCAATTACAAGAGAAAAGTATAACGATTTGATGCAGCTTCTTAAATTTGTGCCTAACCAATACCATCCATTTTTTAATGAGCTGCAGTACGAAAACCACGTAGTAGATTTTGGACTAGCTAGTGACGGTAGCGAAGAGTATTTTTTCCTTTAAGACAAATTGACTGAGCAAGTTTCGCAAATTTTTTAAGGTTTTTTCATACGGAATTTTTTTTTCTATTAACAATAAAAGAATACGCTCGTCAGAAGAAACCAAAATCCTTTCTTGCATCAGTATCACATCGAATTTTGCTCAATTATTTTTCAAATGCTTCGCAACTAAGGCATTCAATCCCGAATTGTTTTTGAAAATCCCGGGATTTCGGGATTTGAAATCACAATCCCGGGATTTGTTCGGGATTTTCGGGATTTTCCAATTAAATACAATAGTTAATATAAAATTAAAGAAAAAATTGTTGCAACAATATTTTTAGTTTAATTCGACAAAGAAAACATATTTAATAAATATTACGGTAAACAAAACGAATAATATTTAAAAAAATATAGTCAAACAAAAGTAATTCTTTTTAAATTAGATTGATCGAACAAATTATTTTGTTTGCCACGCTGAATCCGAATATAATCATAAAATTCTGCCAGCTCCATTTCATGCTAAACACGAAAAACTTACTTTCAGTAGTTTTAGTATCATAGCGGGAACGGATACACCAATTGTTGTTTAAAACTATTAAAATTTGTGTCCATTCAAAAGTAAAACACACACAAAACCATTTATCCAATTCATAAAGTTTTCAATATACGGTCAACAAAATAATTTTAACATATATCTTTTTTGAAAAAAAAATTGTTTAAATTGAAAAAATTGTATTTAGATCGATAAAAATTGTTTGTTA
>OX596011.1:62178415-62371145 GCA_951394025.1 Heteromyza rotundicornis | reverse complement strand
ATATATATATATATATATATATATATATATATATATATATATATATATATATATAGTCCGCCCAAAGCAAGTTAATATAAGGGTTATAAAAAAGAAATATACTGAAAAAAAAAATTTTTTAAAAAAAAGGGGAAAATAAAAAAAGAGTAAAAAACAAGTTTTTTAAAATATAACCCTTTAACCGACTAAAAAGCTGAAAATAAATTTCCTTGAAATTAATTTCAGCAATTTCGATTTAAAATTAAGGGTTTTTGGCGACTTCAAAATCTGCAATGATATTAGGAATAAAGTAGCCAAAAACCCTTAATTTAAATCGAAATTGCTGAAATTAATTTCAAGGAAATTTATTTTCAGCTTTTTAGTCGGTTAAAGGGTTATATTTTAAAAAACTTGTTTTTTACTCTTTTTTTATTATAGTTGCTGATGATCCTCTGTATGTTGGTGGCATTTTCATCCTGCTGATTTATTAGGTCGTCCAGATTACTCATAATGTGTTGGTTTGATTCGACTGGGTGTTATTGGGGTTATCTAGCTGCGTGCTGTCACGGGAGAACCTTGCGTAGCTGATTTGTTTACTCGCTGGAGATGAGTAGGCTCACACAGGTGTGCTTTTGCCTTTAAGTCCTTTGTGTGCGCCACAAAGGTACTATGGTATTTGGATTTAAAGACGAACAGTTGCAACAGCGGTACATAAACCGAGTTGCGTTGCTGTATCCTTTTTGCGTTACCAAACTGGTGCTTTTCACCAAATTCTATGGTATTTTAAGTTAAAGACAAACAGTCGCAACAGCGGTACATAAACCGAGTTGCGTTTGGTTGCTGCATCCTTTGTTCGGGGTAACCAAAATGTATAACTCGGTGCTTAAACCGAGATATACTTTACTTGAACTGGGTTCCAACAAACACAAATTGTATAACTAGGTGCTTAAACCTAGATATACTTTCCCTTGAAATGATGTATTCAACGTGGAAGTGGTTGTTGTCCAATTGAATTGGATTTGCCGTTAATCGGCCCTTTTATTGATTTTTCTTTTTAATTTCGATTTTAATATATCCACAAAATGTGCACATATGCCAACAATACAGACTGCAGCATAAGCATTTAGCGACACATTGCAGTGGCGTGAAATGTGATCGCCACAGTGCAATGCTCTGTGACTTTAGCCAAGGCTAAATGTGTTGTTGTCATAAGCGCGCATTTTTGCAAATATGCAATGCTGGGATTATACAAGCACTTTGTTTTATCATATTTTTCACTATAACAATATGATAAAACAATCAAATTTAACTTATGTAAAAAATTCTTAAATTTATTCATAACACATTTCGAGATATTCGAATGCAAAGTCACACAAGCGCAGCTTTTTTCTTTTTGGATATTTCTATTGCACGTTTTGTTTTGATAAAAGTTCTTAAAGAAAGACAATATGCATTGACTTTTGCTATCTAAAATATTTCTGTGGGTTCGAAGAATCAAAGAATAATGCATAAGAAACTATGCGATTGCAAATAACTGTAAGTTTTTGCTTTGCATTATCGCTTATTTCGATGTTTCGTGCGACATTGAAAAACAACATCAGTTATTAGTGCGTCGAACTTAAATGCATAAAGCTTATCAAATATGCAGTACCCACGGAGATTTCTTATACAATTAAAACAAAAAAAACCTTGCTTGAAAGTAAAAAGATTTGTGAATTTTTTTTTTCTTTAAATTTTGGTCGTATATTGGATCCGCCATATGGAATTTAGAAATTTGACCATCAAATTCGAAATCAGTGACCCCAAAACCCCCGATTGGGCGATTGTTAGCACAGCCGTATTTTTCACCATGTTGCATTCAAAAATTGCCAAATTGATGTTGATAGTTTTTGATGGTTGTCTTGAAACAATTTCTGGCAAAAGGTGAGCTTCAAGTCGGCTCGTGAAATCGGTCACATTTGAATGGAGTTGCAGATTAATTCTTTCGGCGGTACGGCTTTTTACCTGGCCGTTGCCCTCGACTCCAATGAGGCATGGAACCCTTTGTAGCCCTAATTTGTTCACAAATCGTTTTGTGATGAAGTTGGTTTGTGAACCGCTGTCCAACATAGCTCGACAATGGATTCGTTGGCCCCAATTATTTGTAACGGACACGATGGCTGTGCTAAGCAATGTGGTTTTTGACAGTCTTACACTTTCTCCAACAGCTGGAAGTGACACTGGAACATCATTGGCTCTTGATGGGGCATCGGGTGATGTCGCTGCTACCTTGATGAACTGTTTGTTTGCTTTGCTTGTTGATGGTGCATCGTGTGACGTCACTGCTACCTTGACGAATGGTTTGTTTGCATTGCTTGTTGATGGTCGGCTTTCTTTGTTGGCATATTCCTTTTCTCCCGAATGCAATAATGTGTTATGTTTTTTGTTGCACTTGGTGCAACCTCGGGACGGACAATCCTTTGAGGTGTGACTGCTTTTGAGACAATTGAAGCATATTTTAGCCCAGTTTAGTCGATCTTGCGCCGACACTTTCAGGAACTCCTTGCAAAAGTATAGGGGGTGATTTTTGCCGGTACAATAACTGCAGGTTGCAGATGCTGCTACCGCTGTTGCTACCCTATATGTATTTGTTGTGGCCTTTGGAGTGTTTGTCCGTTCTCGACCACCGAGGACCTCCAGGGATTGGAAACGATTTTCAATGAAGTCCAATAAGCTCTTCATTGATTGTAGCTCTTTGGGATTCTTCAATGACTGTTCATAAAGAACGTGGCTCTGCCGATCTAGTTTTTTGATTAACAAATGCAGCAGTAGTGGATCCCAAGATTCCGTCGATATTTCAAGATTCTCCAATGCCAACAGACTTTCACGAATGACGTCGTGTAAGCCTTTTAGAGCAGTTGAAGAAGTTGACTCAGCTGACATTTTTGGATGTCCTGTCAATCTTTCTATCAATGTTGATGCCAGCAATCTTCTATTTTGGTATCTGTCTTGCAGCAGCTTCCAAGCCGTCTCGTAGTTCTCTTTGGTTAGAGCTAGATGCCTGATCACTCGCTCAGCTTCACCGGTCAAATTGGCCTTCAAATTCCACAGCTTTTGTACTGCTGCGATTGACGATTTGTGCACCATTTCGCTGAAGATGTCGAAAAACTGGTTCCACTGCAGATAGTCACCATTGAACAATGGAATAGTTATTTGTGGCAACCGGAACGACGGTGGTGCAGCTGGCGGTGGAGCTTCTTTAGAGTGGCCTTCTCGGGAGTGGACTTCTTCTGCCAGAGTATGCAACTCGATCATCTTGTGGTGGACCTGTTGTTCCATGTCAAGGTATGCATTGAAATCATACCCTTCATCTTCTGGTGATGAAGCCTCCTCCCATAATCTGTAGTTCGTGTTCTCAACTTCGCTCCATAGTCGCTGCAGTCTTGCAATATTTCCCTCGAAATATTGCCGTGATTGATCCTTTCCGCTTTCGATACCGGCTAACAGGCGTTTCATGGATGCCATTAATGCTTGTTGCTTGCGCAGCACTGACGCCACTCCATAGTGTACGGTTTTTTCAGAATCAGCACCTTCCTTTTGCTCTACACTGCCATCATCCTTAGCCCTGGGCGCAACCGCAGGCTTTATATTAAATGCCTTAATGCACTCTTGAATGTCCTCCATGACTTTGTTATATGTTTCGCCCAGTGACGCATGAATATCCTTTTCGAAGTACTGGTGATCTGCGGGTGTGGCTGGATCTCTGCGAATTTGGTTGTCAGCTCTTTGAAATATTGTCCACAAATCTTGCAGTTCTGTTGCCTTCCTGTTAAGGTACTCTACAGTTTTTCTATCTTTAGACGTCTTTTTATAGTTGCTGATGATCCTCTGTATGTTGGTGGCATTTTCATCCTGCTGATTTATTAGGTCGTCCAGATTACTCATAATGTGTTGGTTTGATTCGACTGGGTGTTATTGGGGTTATCTAGCTGCGTGCTGTCACGGGAGAACCTTGCGTAGCTGATTTGTTTACTCGCTGGAGATGAGTAGGCTCACACAGGTGTGCTTTTGCCTTTAAGTCCTTTGTGTGCGCCACAAAGGTACTATGGTATTTGGATTTAAAGACGAACAGTTGCAACAGCGGTACATAAACCGAGTTGCGTTGCTGTATCCTTTTTGCGTTACCAAACTGGTGCTTTTCACCAAATTCTATGGTATTTTAAGTTAAAGACAAACAGTCGCAACAGCGGTACATAAACCGAGTTGCGTTTGGTTGCTGCATCCTTTGTTCGGGGTAACCAAAATGTATAACTCGGTGCTTAAACCGAGATATACTTTACTTGAACTGGGTTCCAACAAACACAAATTGTATAACTAGGTGCTTAAACCTAGATATACTTTCCCTTGAAATGATGTATTCAACGTGGAAGTGGTTGTTGTCCAATTGAATTGGATTTGCCGTTAATCGGCCCTTTTATTGATTTTTCTTTTTAATTTCGATTTTAATATATCCACAAAATGTGCACATATGCCAACAATACAGACTGCAGCATAAGCATTTAGCGACACATTGCAGTGGCGTGAAATGTGATCGCCACAGTGCAATGCTCTGTGACTTTAGCCAAGGCTAAATGTGTTGTTGTCATAAGCGCGCATTTTTGCAAATATGCAATGCTGCACACAAAAAAATAATCGCTTGGCGCGAGGTTGTGGTAACAAATATTCGTCTGCAGCTCTAGTTTTCGCTTGAGAGAGACCCAAATTCGCTTGTAGTACCAGAAGAAACGCTAAAATGTGCAATTCGGATATAACAACAGAATAGTAGATTGAAGCAGCCACTTTTTTCAGCTGGCAGAACATTTCAAATAAAAAAGCTACCACAACCGAATCCACGCTCGCGTGTAGCAACTGAATTTGCTTGTGAACCGTGACAACTAACAGTGATGCCATGCAGGAAGAAAGACCACAGTGTTGCAAATCAATTTTTATTTTGACTTTTGTGTTTTTATTTATTGATTTCTTCCTTTTAATCTAAGTTTCTTTTATCAAAATTCACAAAAATAAACATTTGACCAGCAAAGGCTGCAAACTAATTGAGAAAAATAGTTAAAGGCTTAAGCGCATGCCACACATGCGTCCTTTGACCCCTATTTATTTGAATTTTTACTCTGGTTTACGCATTTTAATTTTTTGATGCGTGACACCTTTTATCTTTATGTCACAAAAGGGTTGCTATAAGTGGTCTATACTTACGATTTATGTATGCGATGTATGTATAGTATGCGAGAGTATCGCTTATGTAGATGGGGGTAATGGAAGTTTTTTTGGACAATTTCGGGGCCATAAAGATTATTTAAATCAATATGTACAAACAATTTCTGTTTTTCTTCAATGAAGATCGATATGTTTTAAATTGATTCATAAAATATTTCATTAAAATATTCATTTGTAATAGCGTCCTTTAATTACATTACGTATTTCTTTAACAAATTTAGCAATTAAAATAACACTCTTTTGAAAAAATATTCACTCGCTCTTTCAATTAGTGTTAATTTTTAATTTTGCCAAACCACAAAAATTTTAATTTGGCAAACAACAAAAATTTGTCAGCGTCAATTGACGCCGGTGTGGCATCCCCTTTAGTATATCACCCATCACTATTATGCATCCATCTTGTTTATCTTTTACGCATCTAGAAAATATTTTAAAAACCTAATTATGATTAAACTGTAATGAATTGCAAACAAAAGGAAGTGTTTTATGCTTCGAAAAATTGTGCGGAATAGTTTCTATTTTGTTAACTTCCGAAAAACACGTATTTCAACATTTTAAATTTTTTGCAAATTGAATGAAATAATTAAATATTGCGTTTTATGAAAGCGCGTTAATTGTGGATATAAAACACCATATGTATTTGCAGTGAAAAGTATGTTGCCCATCAAATTCGTGTAAGAATTGAGAATTATTTCGCATTAAAAGTCTTGTGTTTATATATGAAATTAAATTATAAAATTATTTCTCTAGTTTTACAAGACAACATTAAACACATTTGCTTTCTTTTTCTTACATTCTTTTTCGTAATACTTTTTTTTGTATATTTTTTTTTCATTAGCACAATTTAAGTAAATTGTTGTCTCGCTCTTACACGTTAGCATTATTTTTGACATTCTTTTTGCAGTATCAGAGAGATGTTTCTGCGTCAGACAGTAGATGTTGGGACAACAGATAGTAGATGCTGCAACATCTGAAAGTAGACTGACAGCCGCTAGCATTCGGTTGGCCGCAAATTCTGCTGCCCCAACAGTTTTTGTTTTCTGGGTGTGGGATTATACAAACACTTTGTTTTATCATATTTTTCCTTGCGAGAAAAGGAGCGGCTTCGCCCCTTACAGGGCCAGAGCCATTCTGTGGTATAGGTGCACACACTATCCGGGAAATGCTCAGAGAAAGAGTACGGGTGGACAGATCGAACTATTGGTTCGATCTACCTGGGCTACGGCAGGCCAAATCACTCCTTGGTAAATATAACAAGAGGAGGTTTGAAGCTTGTATCGGGCTGAGTAAGAACCGGCTTCGAATCCTAACGGGGTTTCTCACTGGTCACTGCAGACTGAGGGAGCATCTCACGAAGCTGGGCATTCTAAACGACGACTCTTGCAGATTCTGCAATGAGGAAGAAGAAAGTCCGGGTCATTTACTGGAGTCCTGTGGGGCAATCATCCACACAAGGAGGCGCGTACTGGGAAAGTACCTGGTGCCAGAGCATGATTGGCCGAATCTGGATCCTCTTCTAATCTTGAAATTCCTAACGGAATTGGGGTTGGTGGAGGTCCTCTAAAGGTTGGCAGAGGTATGATTCGTGATACTTGGGGCATCGTCACCCAACACGGACTCGTAGTGGGGGCACAAAAGACCAAAGGTCGCAGTGCAAATCCCCCCCTTTATTATTATTATTATTATTATTATTATCATATTTTTCACTATAACAATATGATAAAACAATCAAATTTAACTTATGTAAAAAATTCTTAAATTTATTCATAACACATTTCGAGATATTCGAATGCAAAGTCACACAAGCGCAGCTTTTTTCTTTTTGGATATTTCTATTGCACGTTTTGTTTTGATAAAAGTTCTTAAAGAAAGACAATATGCATTGACTTTTGCTATCTAAAATATTTCTGTGGGTTCGAAGAATCAAAGAATAATGCATAAGAAACTATGCGATTGCAAATAACTGTAAGTTTTTGCTTTGCATTATCGCTTATTTCGATGTTTCGTGCGACATTGAAAAACAACATCAGTTATTAGTGCGTCGAACTTAAATGCATAAAGCTTATCAAATATGCAGTACCCACGGAGATTTCTTATACAATTAAAACAAAAAAAACCTTGCTTGAAAATAAGAAGATTTGTGAATTTTTTTTTTCTTTAAATTTTGGTCGTATATTGGATCCGCCATATGGAATTTAGAAATTTGACCATCAAATTCGAAATCAGTGACCCCAAAACCCCCGATTGGGCGATTGTTCGCACAGCCGTATTTTTCACCATGTTGCATTCAAAAATTGCCAAAATCCTTATATACTACGTGAATAATTTCTTTATAACACTGAAATAGAGCCGAGTGAGACGAGGTTTGTGGGATAACTCATTTGTTAAGTGAACTGAACTCTTTATTTATAGTTTAAAATCTACTTAGAAATTATTTCCTAGTTACACGATGCGATTGCGGTCCCATCGTGGAAATAACCCTTTTCTTTATTACTTCAAAGAAAAGGACCATAAAAACTATATTGCGGGTATTTACAAAATCACCAACTATTGGTACCATTTCTGTAAACACCGACCGCAACTACCTATGTCTTCGTTGCTTGGTGCCGTTCTTTAATTTGGGATAATTAAACATATTGCCTACTTTGAAAGACTCCAGTCTTTTAATAATATTGTCCTTTCTTGGACTCATTTATATGATTTTCTTATATACTTTCATTTTTGCTTATTTTCTTATTTTAGCCATAATTATACATTTACCATATCAGGATTTTTGTTGCTTAGTGCCGTTCTTTGATTAGGCATAATTAAACACTACGATTAAAACAAAAATTTAATATAGGTCTTTATTAGTCTCTTGATCCGAAAATTATAAATAGTATTGACACGGCTATATTTGCCCTTCTTGCAAAAGTTCCATTTTCAAATCGAAAAAATTAATTTTTGTATCAAACTACAGATAATTTTTTTATTCGATTTCAAATAAAAAAAATGCATTTAAAATCTAAGACCACACAGTGTGGGCCATTTTTCGTGCAATAAAACAATTTTAGATTTGATCCGATGCCTTCAATTCTCAAATTTTTATTTCATACTAGCTGTTACATACCCGGCGTTGCACGGGTTGTATAAAATTTTAAAATAAATATATATAGGAATTTTCAACAACTTCAATGGCGCTGTAGTTGATGGTTTATTCCCCCCGTGAAACTTGGTGCCAGTTGTAATCCCACCGGGTAAAAATCACTTTAAAAAAGTCCAAGGACGACCTTGGTGGCAGCTGTAATCTCACCCGGTATGATTCAGCCAAAAAAAGGCCAAGGACGCACTTGGTGGCAGTTGTAATCCAACCCAGCATGATCCACCCAAAAAATGTCCAAGGACGCAATTGGAGGCAGTTGTTATCCCACCCGATATGATTCACAAAAAAAGAGTCCAAGAACATACTTGGTGGCAGCTGTAATCCCACCCGTCATGATTCACCCAAAAAATGTCCAAGGAAGCATTTGGTTCCAGTTGTAATCCCACCCGGTATGATCCACCCAAAAAATGTCCAAGGACGCTCTTGGTTCCAGTTGTAATCCCACCCGGTATGATTCACCCAACAAATGTCCAAGGAAGCACTTGGTGTCAGGTTGTAATCCCACCCGGCATGAGCCACCCAAAAAATGTGCAAGGACGCACTTGGTGGCAGCTGTAATCCCACCCAGTATGATTCAGCCAAAAAAGTCCAAGGACGCACTTGGCGGCAGTTGTAATCCCACCCGGTATGATTCACCCAAAAAATGTCCAAGGACGCACTTGGTGGCAGCTGTAATCCCACCCGGCATGATTCACCCAAAAAATGTCCAAGGAAGCATTTGGTTCCAGTTGTAATCCCACCCGGTATGATCCACCCAAAAAATGTCCAAGGACGCTCTTGGTTCCAGTTGTAATCCCACCCGGTATGATTCACCCAAAAAATGTCCAAGGAAGCACTTGGTGTCGGGTTGTAATCCCACCCGGCATGAGCCACCCAAAAAATGTCCAAGGACGCACTTGGTGGCAGCTGTAATCCCACCCGGTATGATTCAGCCAAAAAAGTCCAAGGACGCACTTGGCGGCAGTTGTAATCCCACCCGGTATGATTCACCCAAAAAATGTCCAAGGACGCACTTGGTGCAGCTGCAATCCCACCCGGCATTATTCATCCAAAAGAAGTCCAAGGACGCACTTGGTGGCAGTTGTAATCCAACCCGGCATGATCCACCCAAAAAATGTCCAAGGACGCAATTGGTGGCAGTTATTATCCCACCCGGCATGAGCCACAAAAAAAGAGTCCAAGAACACACTTGGTGGCAGCTGCAATCCCACCCGGCATGATTCAGCCAAAAAATGTGCAAGGGCGCAGTTGGTGGCATGGACCACTTAATATTCGATAGTTACTATGTTACATTTTAATAATATTTTTTGTTGTATGGGAGGTGCCACGCCCCGTTGTCCAAATCCAACCTCTTATGTCCTATTGCAAATTACATTACTAACACAATTTTACCTTAAAATTTCAATAAAATCAGTAAAGCAGTTTAACCGTGATATGGGGTAGAAAATTGTATGGGCGGTGCCACGCCCTTTGTCCAATTATTCCCATATTCGACACATAGCAGGGAAAACATACTATATAACTCCGTTCCAAATTTCATTAAAATATATCCAATAGTCGCTTAATTAGCTGGTATTTAAGTTATGTGTTGTGTGGGAGGTGCCACGCCCCTTTGTCCAATTATTCCCATATTCGACACATAGCAGGGAAAACATACTATATAACTCCATTCCAAATTTCATTAAAATATATCCAATAGTCGCTTAATTAGCTGGTATTTAAGTTACGTGTTGTGTGGGCGGTGCCACGCCCCTTGTCCAGTTATGCTCATATTTGGCATAAAGCTTGGAAAAGTTATTATGCAACTTCGTGATAAATTTCGTATTTATTATTCAATACTCAATTCAAATTCAATTCAATAGTTACTAAATTACCTTGTAGACATATTTTGTGTTGTATGGGAGGTGCCACGCCCCTTTGTCCAATCCCAACCGCATATAGCCTATGTTACATGTCGATACCTATAGAATTTATCCTGAAAGTTTCAAGAGAATCGGTACAGCCGTTTAGCCGTGATGTCGATTACCTATGTTACATGTCGATACCTATAGAATTTATCCTGAAAGTTTCAAGAGAATCGGTACAGCCGTTTAGCCGTGATTGAGGGATAAACAGACAGACAGACACACACTCAGTTTTATAATATATATAGGGATTTCAATTAAAATTCAACACGTCTTTTTCATAAAAATTTCAAATAATCAAACTCAAACTTTAAAATAAGGTTATGTTTTGTCGTATAACACCGTTCGACAAATATTAACTTTTGGTAATGCACATGATCGGGACGAATAAATTCTGTTAGAGGGGGTTAAAAAAGAGTACCTGTGTATCCCAGTCTCTCTGGATCAATTATTAAAACAGTTTAAATCGCATTTTTGCATTGTAACGATGATAGAATGATAGATGATAGAAACCGGGCTCTACGTGTCACCAGACTAGGACCTCTCGGAGGGAAATGATCAGCTACAACCAGCCGCTGCACTATGGGAGAAAATCCAAATTATGAGGCCAAAAGTCGGAAAAAAGCATGACAATTTTTACAATGTTTGACTAAGGTTATATGTTCTACATACATTGATGGATTTGGAGAAAAAAAGATAAGAGTTTTTTCCACTGGAAGGTTGGTTTTTCCATATGTAAACGTAATAATTCCAAAAAAAATCACGATTTTTGAGAGAAAATGTTTCTTTTTAAAAAAAAATTTGTTGGTATTTTTCCATTGAGAATTGTCCAATGCTTTGTAAAAAAATGTAACTTAAATATTTAAAAATTACAGGCCCCCGAAATGTGGTGCAAATACAAAAAAAAAATTTGGAAACATGTTTGTTTATAACTTTGAAGCAAGTAGGCCCAAAAGGGGTGACACCCACGTTAACCGAAAAATTTACAAATTACTTTGTACTATAAAGTTTATAGTATGTTCACATTACCCCAAAATTGTGCTTCGGGCCAATGTGAACGAAATAGGTTTTTTCAGCTCAATGTACTGTAAATTATGAAATATAAATTAAAAATGTAGTAACTGTTCAAATACATACTAAAATGAATCATCCTATTATAGTACAACGCAGCGAAACCAAACCTCAGCAACCCCTGCCTTGTACAGCTGATACCTGTCATTTGTGTTTAAGAAGAAGAAGAATCAAAACAAAAATTATAAAATTCAAATATTTCAGTAATTTTGAATTAATATAAGTAAAACAAAATATATTTTTAAGTTCTACCAATATGCCACGCGGAGTGCACTTATCGAAGAGGCCCAGTGGTACCAGCAAAGAAAGAAACAACAGGAACAATCGTAAACAAAACAACCTGGATCCATGCTACGTTTCGTTAAAGTAGCACCAACTTTTGTAGAGGATTCTGATGAAGAATCATCATCAATGACCATCAGTGATGTTGGCTCCATACACGATAATGAACTTGAAAAGGAGAACCTTTTTGATGCCAGCTTGCGTTCTATTGATGCGCAAGAGGAAATGGAAAATGTGGAAGTGTCTGAAAATCATGAAGTTTCGGAAAGGGAATGTTTGAATATTTTGAAAGATATTTCTTATTGGACGATACCAATTCCTGACCATTTCGATAAGTGTAAAAAGAGCTATTACACATACCAGCTCAAAAGTAGCAAAGGCCTATCGGTTGTTCTAAGAGGTGTAGACTCTTTTGTCGAATGTGTCGATGTAAAAGAGGCATTAATTGCATTAAAATTCCAAGTTAGATCTGTGTCTAACATTCTAAATAAGGAAAAATTACTCCAACCACTTTTCCGCATTGAACTGGAATTTGACCCTAAGACCCTGCAAAAAAGTGAAACCCACCCTATATACAATTTGCGATATTTACTTCACTGTAGAGTCAGTGTTGAGGAGCCGCATAAACGTCGAGGCCCAATACAATGCCAAAAATGCCAAGAATTTGGTCATTCGAAAAAATATTGTACACTTCCCAGTGTTTGTGTTATTTGTGCTGACCTTCACCAGACCCAATTGTGCCCAAAATCGAGAGAAGACGTAAATATTAGACATTGTAGTAACTGCGATGGAAATCACACCGCCAACTACAGAGGATGTTCAGTCTACAAAACCCTTAAAAATAAGGTTATTACCGAACCGAAGCCCTTAAGCGCAACAGCTACAAAGAGGTCAAACCCTACTCCAGCCAATTTTGCGCAGATGAAATCATACCCACCACCCCAAGGAAATGGTGCTAACGCCGCATTACAACAACAACAATTTTCATACGCAAATGTACTCAAAGGCAATACCCAAGACCCTCCAGTTATTCAACCCGCCCAATAGAACATTGGCCTTGAACAAACACTCCAGATGTTTATGCAAAACATGTCGCAGTTTATGAACGGCATGCAAACTATGATGCAGGAAATGATACACAATAAAAACCTGCTAATCCAGGCACTTTTAAAAAATAAGCCATGAATGCGATAAAAATATCCTTCTGGAACGTGAACGGCTTATGCCAACATAAATTGGAATTCATTCAATTCCTCAATTCATTCTGTATAGATGTAATGCTAATTTCAGAGACTCATTTGACCCAAAAACACTTTTTTAATATACCCGGATACAAGTTGTATGAGTGGTGGTAAAGCACGAGGTGGATCAGCGATTCTAATTAAGGACAGAATCAAACACTATGTTTTACAGGAATTTTGCACCGAGTACTTGCAAGCCACCAGTATTTGTCTTGATGAGTACATAAAAGGATTGACAATATCTGCAATTTACTGTCCACCCAGCTCCAAAATAACTGAGCAGCAATTTCAGACATTTTTTGCAACCCTTGGCCCAAAATTTCTCGTAGCTGGAGATTTTAACGCCAAACACACTTATTGGGGCTCTCGTCTGATTTCGCCCAAAGGAAGACTACTATGGAATACTACTAGCAAACTCGGCCTTGATGTGGTTTCGTCTGGCACGCCAACATACTGGCCATCAGACAGACGCAAAATTCCAGATGTTATTGATTTTGCAGTAATCAAGACCCTTAAACGAACTCAACTAACCATTGAGTCTTCAGTGGAACTCTCGTCTGATCACTAAGGCATTCAATCCCGAAGTGTTTTTGAAAATCCCGGGATTTCGGGATTTGAAATTACAATCCCGGGATCCCGGGATTTGTTCGGGATTTTCGGGATTAAAGAAAAAACTGTTGCAACAATATTTTAAGCTTCATTTTATTTTAATTCAACGTAGAAATAATATTTAATAAATATTGCATTAAACAAAACAAAATTTGAAATAAATAAAGTCAAACAAAAAGTTATTAATTTTAAATTACTATGATCGAAAAAGTTTGATAATTTATGTGTTAAATTGAGTTGCTTTATTATTTTTTTTGCCACGCTGAATCTTTTCAAAAGTACAACACTCAAACGGTCAACAAAATGATTTTATTAATTATATCTAAATTTTTGTCGAAAAAAAAAAATTGTTTCAATTTGAAAAAATTTTATTCAGATCGATAAAAATGTTTTGTTCACTATTATTGGCAAAAATTGTCTTAATTTTTTGTGTGTGTAGCACTAAGTCTACGAAAGTGAGCTTTTTGTGTTTACCAATTGGATTGAAAGTAAACGCACTGCAGTATTTTTGTGGAAAAGCGTCGAAAATATCTTAAACAATGCATAAAAATTAAATTTTTTGAATCCCGGGATTCCGGACTCAAAATCCCGGGTTTCCGGGATTTAAAAAACGTTGGGGATCCCGGGATTTCGGGATTCGGGATCCCGGGATTGAATGCCTTACTGATCACACACCCACTATTATTACAGTAAAATATGCGCCAAATTCAGAAGTCAACCCACCCGACAAACTCACCAGTATCCATACGATATAAGTTCACACATTACCCTACATGTGTCACTGAAAACTGAGGAGCAACTGAATGTGGCAGTGCGTAACTTTACCCTTCTGCTTACAAACGCCGCACTGGCAGCGACCCCAAAAATCAATAACACTACCCAAAAAAAGGAATTTGTGCCACAAAATATAGCTGCGCTCTTAACAGAAAAGAGATCAATAAGGCGTGATTGGCAAAAGTTCAGATCACCCTATCTGAAAAAAAAGCTAACCCTCATTACACGAAAACTACAAAATAAACTGAGGGCGAAAAACGAGAATGATGTGCATCAATTCATATAAAAGCTTATGCCGACGAGCTCAACAAATTGCTCACTTTGGCGTGCCACAAAAAATTTAAAACGACCCATTATTGCAGAATCGCCAATTCGTTTACCCAACGGAGACTGGGCGAGAAGTGATGCCGAAAAAGGCACTGCTTTTGCAAGTCACCTACAAAATGTATTTACTCCCAACCCCCCAACTGCAAATTACCCGTTACCACAGCTCGCAACCAGGCCAAACTATAACCCACTACTCATCAGAAGAAAAGCACTTATGGATGATATTGCCAAGTTGAACCCAAAAAAAGCTCCAGGTCATGACTTAATAACAGCTAAAATGGCGAAAGAGCTACCATCAATTGCTGTTACTCACTTACTGCACATATACAATGCTATATTAAGAATAGGTCACTACCCAACTGACTGGAAGCTGTCGCAGATCACGAAGATCCCGAAACCGGGAAAAGATCCTACAAACATGAGTTCATATCGCCCAATAAGCTTACTATACCCTATCAAAACTTTTTGAGAAAATTCTGATAAAAATGATGTTACCCACAATACTCGCTAAAGATGAAATACCCAATCACCAATTCGGATTTAGAGAAAAGCACGGCACAATTGAACAGGTTCATCGCATTGTTGACATGATCAAAAACACATTCGAAAAAAAGCAACACTGCTCAGCAGTATTCCTCGATATCACCCAAGCCTTTGATAAGGTGTGGCATAGAGGATTGATATCCAAAGTACAGAAACTATTACCCGCAAGCATGCACGTTTTGCTTGTCAACTACTTGACCCACAGAAAATTTGTAGTTAAACATAAAAGTTTCGTTTCTAGTAGATTTGATATTCTTGCCGGTGTACCCCAAGGCAGCGCCCTCGGACCCCTCCTGCATATACTCTATACAGCTGATATGCCCATTTATGATCAGACCCTCTTCGCAACATTTGCCGACTACACCGCAATATTGTGCTCGCACTCAGACCCTAAAATGGCATCACAACACGTGCAACAACATTTGAACACTTTACAGAATTGGCTATCAAAGTGGAGAATTCGAGTCAACGAGTCTAAGAGTGCACATATAACCTTCACCCTAAGGAAAGACACTTGCTCCATGCTTACAATAAATAATAGTGAAATACCACAATGTACTGAAACTGGTATGCATCTCGATCGCAGACTCACATGGAAAAAGCACATCGAAGCTAAAATTACACAAATCAAATTAAAAAAACTCGAATTAAATTGACTCCTCTCGAAGCAATCAAAACTCAACACCACATATAAAATCCTTTTATACAAAAGTATAATTAAACCCATATGGTCTTATGGGATCGAGCTCTGGGGAACAGCATCTCCATCAAATGTTGAGAAACTGCAAAGGATTAAAAAATTAAAAAAACTCGAATTAAATTGACTCCTCTCGAAGCAATCAAAACTCAACACCACATATAAAATCCTTTTATACAAAAGTATAATTAAACCCATATGGTCTTATGGGATCGAGCTCTGGGGAACAGCATCTCCATCAAATGTTGAGAAACTGCAAAGGATGCAGTCAAAAATTCTGCGACAAATACTTGGAGCGCCATGGTTTATAAAAAATGAACACATCCACAGAGATTTACAAATATCGAAAATATCTGATGAGATACCGAAACGTAATACAAAGTATGCAGATAAGCTAAAATTGCACCCTAATATTCTAGCTCGAACCTTAATAAAACCCACCCGACCCTTACGTCTGAAACGAAATTATTCTATTGCCTTTGAATAGATAGTTCAGGGACACCCTCGTCGATGCAGCCGTTCGTCTATGCCGACATCCTGTAGATGCCGACATCCAGTCAACGCCTACATCGCCTTGATATATACATTAAGTTGTCCAAATCAGTGGATAAGGTCAACTAGTACTATGTTAAATCTGTTATGTAATGTATAATTATTTTGTTCAAAGTTATTGTTAGTTCTAATTTTTATTTTAGAAGATTCAATAAATAAATTTTATCTAGTTAAAAAAAAAAACTTTCGTATTCAAATAATAAAAAAAAGAAGCAGTTATTTTCAAATATCAGAACAGGATTAACAAATCCAAAAGGAAATGTTCGTGTTCTTATTTTATTTATAATTATTGTTTATTAAAGAAAATTTAATTTAACAGGTTCGAAATCTTACAAAAGAATGGTTCTACAAAACAATGCCAAATGAGGAAACGATTTTGCGGACCTGGATGGTTTATTCACCAGTCACGGATGATTTGTATTCTTTCTGCTGCAGACTATTTGCTGTGGAAGTTACAGATAAAACGTCTAAATTTGTAACTGGTTTTGATAAATAGTGGAAGCTTAATCCTAAAGTTTACAGCCATGAAAACTCGGATGACCACTTACGTTTCCTAGAAAAATGGAAAACGTTAGCCGTAAGCCTGAAGATGAATTAATTGATTGATGCTGAAATTTTAAGTGTGACAGAATCCCAAAAAAAATATTTTACAGAGATTGCTAAATATAACTTTATTTCTTGCTAAGCAAAATTTACCCTTTCGAGGACACAGATAAGATGAATCTTCACACAATAGAGGTAATTTTCTTGAATTGGTTGAAATGCTTTCTCAATGAGATTCAGTCATTAAAGAACTTCTAATGAGATTACAGCAAACAACGAGTCAATCAATTACCTCTTATCTTTCACCAAAAACACAGAACGAGTTTATCGGTGTTCTTGGAGGTTATGTCAAAGAGGTGATTATAATTGATATTAAAGCCGCTACGTATTTTGGCGTTATGTTCGATAGCACACCTGACATTTCACATATTGATCAAATGTCTGAAATAATTCGTTATGTAAACATTTCAAATAAAACCGTTGAAATAAAGGAAGTATTTTTGAGAATTTTTCCTTTAGATGGAAAAAAAGCAGCCGACCTTACAAACGTCATTTTAGAAAATCTCAAAAGTGATAGCTTAGATATAATGATGTGTCGCTCTCATTGCTATGACAATACATCTACTATGACTGGCATTTAGGAAATCATAAGGCTGTTTTTAACGGATGTATCAACCACTCTTTAAACTTGTGCGGCCAACACTCTTCTGCTGTAAATTCAACAAGCGTTACCTTTTTCGGAACTTTGCAAAAGTTATATTCGTTTTTTGCTATGTCTTCGCACAAATGAGAAGTTTTAATCAAAAATACCGGTATCTGTTTAAATAGGCAATCGACAACACGCTGGAGTGCGCATTATTCCGCAGTGAATTCAACAAGCGTTACCTTTTTCGGAACTTTGCAAAAGTTATATTCGTTTTTTGCTATGTCTTCGCACAAATGAGAAGTTTTAATCAAAAATACCGGTATCTGTTTAAATAGGCAATCGACAACACGCTGGAGTGCGCATTATTCCGCAGTGAAGCCTGTGGCTGAAAAATTTCAAAATTGTTTAGATGCTCTTGATGTACTTACTGATTCGCGAGAAAATTTAGAAACACGTGGAACAGCACAAATAATTTTAGCTGCTATGTGTGACTATACTTTTCTTTGTCATCTTTATTTCTGGGCCAACGTTTTAAAAGAAGTTGACGAAACGCAGAATTATATGCAAACGAAAGGTATAACTGTTGAGAAAGTTCTTACAAAAACCAATGCCCTTATTCAAATATTGAGCGATGAACGTGAAAATTTGGTAGAGAGCGCAATTGATAGAGCCCGATTGAAGTGTATTGAGCTCGGCATTAGTTTAGAAAAGGAGTAAGATACAAAAAAGGATGGTAGGCGAAAAAACGCGTGACGCTGGTTCAACTCTAGTTCAAGAAAATAAAAGAGCCATGCTAGAATGTATCGATCGATTTTTGACAGAGCTGCGAGTAAGAACGGCGAGTTTTAATGCCATAGCGGAGATGTTTGAAGTGGCCATAAGCAAAAATTTATTGTACGCAACTTCAAATAATTTCGAGAAAACATTTTGACTACGTTCTATAACGAAATCGTGCAAGATGAGCTCGTGGCTGAAATCCCAAGGCTCCGCAGACACATAAAAGCGGCTAAAATTGCATTTGAAGAAGCCAAGGAGTGGACAGCATTACAAATGCTAAAATTTATAGTTGACTGGGATTTTTTAGAAACGTAGCCGAACATTTCCCTGTCACTAAAATTTTTGTAACGGTTGGCGTTTCAGTCGCCTCATGTGAGAGAAACTTATTAAAACGTATTTGCGATCTACAATGGGACAGGCACGAGTAACTGACCTTGCTATATTGTCAATTGAAAATGAATTTGTGCAAAGTATTGATTTTGACGAAGCTGTTAAAGCTAGAAAGCAAATGTTTAAAAAAAAAGAAACATTTTTTACTTACTTTTTTGTTATTTATGTTATTTTTTTATGTTATGATCAATATTATTTATGTATTTGTTTAACTGCAATAAAAATTAATGTAACGCAATGACGCTAGAAAGCGAAATTAACTTTTTTTTATTGGGGGGTGGGGTTGGTATTGGGGTGACACCCTCTGATCCGGCCCAGGTGACACCAACCCCAGGAACGCCACCGGTAACAAATACTACAAAAGCAACAGATTGCATCATGCTCGTAAATGTAGTCGCACTGAATTTTTGAATTTCAATATCAAATTCGAAATCAGCGACCCTGAAAACCCCCGAATACCAAATTTCATGCCATTTCAATGAAATCTTGAAATTTCGGTCGCCATTTTTAATCCGCCATCTTGAATTTTTGAATTTTAATATCAAATTCGAAATCAGAGACCCCGAAAACTGCCGTATACCGAGTTTCGTGCTATTGCGATGAAGTTTTCAAACGTTTTCGACTTTTGGCCTCAAAATTTCCATTTTCTCCCATAGTGCGCTTCCAGGGGAACACTTCGCAGGCCACACTCGCTCGTGTCCAGAAATGTTACTTGCGCTTTGATTCCAATGGGGATGTAACTTCACTTAACTGGGTGATACCTTTGTGTATCCTCTGTGGTTGAACTTTGATGAAAAATTGATTAACGTCTCTTGGATGATGTCTTGGTTGTCACGCTCTCTACTATGCCACGCCTTTGCTTACACGCTGGATTTGAAGATTCGCAAATAGCCAGAAACTGATTGGGATTGTATTTACAATTGATTTTTTTATAATTTGTAATATAGATGGTGTAGATAAATGTATAAAAGCGTTTTATTAAATACAATTTTTAGAATTCTCCTGTAACAAAATGCTGGTTATAATGAGTGATAATTTGTTGATTAGCGTTGTAAACGGTCTTCTTTATTAAATTGGAAATAACAATAACAAATGAGACATAAGAATTGTCATAAAATTGTAATGAATTTGATTAACGCACTCTAAACTAAAACAATGATTAATCCTGAAATTACACTATGCGACAAAATTTGGAAAACTCTTTGTTTCGCTGGCTTTTTCAATTGATTCTAATAGAATGCATTAAAACTAACACAACGTTATCAAAACTTTCTTAAAAATCGAAAATTTAACCATTTTTTATTTTTTTATTAGTGTTTTAGCAGCAACAACAGTTGGAGGTAAATTAAAAATATGGCAACCAAATAAAAATACTCAAAAATGGTTTTCATTGGTAGGCAATGGCAATATGTGTTGCAAAGCAACCCGCACTCAAAGAATTTTTTCGACAAACACATTTCGTTTGTTGTTTCGTTTGCAACCAACGTTTAAGTAACGAAAAAAAAAAAACGGGACGTAAGGTTTATAAGTTACGTACATACACGCTGTGCCACTGAGCTACTTTCGTTCTGGTCGATAAAAACAAAGCTTATATCGAATTCGCTTAAACGTTTATTAGAAATTAGTTTTTAATTTACAGCAATTTAAAAACGTTTCCAATAAAAGTAAATTGCAATACTTTTATTGGAAACGTTTTTAAATTGTTGCAAATTTATTTATTATTTGCGGCAAAACGACTTAATTTGGAGCAAATGTTTTTTGTTTGTTTTTTCGTTTAAGTTTGTATTCAAAAGTAGTATATTTGCAGCAAACGTTCTCCAAACATAATAATTCTTTGAGTGCGCCATTAAATTTTAAGAACACAAAAAAATATTGGTAGGCAATTAAATGACCCAAACATTAATTTGTTTCCGTTATACGTATACACATTATACGTGTTTGAAATGTTTTTGTGAAGCTTTTTCGATTTCAAAATATTCTACACATTCCAAAATAAAAACGCATTAAAAAACCATAATGTTTTTCTTTTTTGTTTTTGATAATGAAAATTTATTGACATACAATTTCAGAGTAATTATAAAATGATAATGTGTTTCTTTTTTGTAACATTGGGAAAAAGCAGACATATAATGCATTTTTCTATTTTATATCTTCGCGATGGTAAGATTTTGGAAAAGTTTTGATGCAGAATTATCAAATGGACATTGGAGATTCAGAAAATGCATCCAAAGGAAAAACGCATTATATGACTACGATGTGTTTTTTCATAGCAGGGGAGAGATGGTGTGGCTTGGTATCATCAGCATTCCATCGACATGAGTGTCCTTTTATCGGACGGACGGAAGGGATTTGGGACAGCAATCAGGGCTTTTCCTGGCCGGGAAGTCTGATGATGACGAACCATATTTCACGCAAACGGTGCGACTTGGCATCATCAGCCTTCCACTTTTTGGGACCACTATTATTTTATCACTTCACTACAACACACCTGATTCGGACTGTTTTTTAATTGACCGAATCGGTGCTAAGACACTCGTTTTTATACAAATATTTCTCGCCAATCCTCGTTGGTGTATTGTAGCATCTGATTCTGTCGTTGGCCGTGGTGAATTGTAGTTAGAATTGATCGGGTCGTTATCTTCTGCTGCTATACCGTCATCCTTCTCCCACTGCTGGTCCTCTTACCGTGATTGCTTTGTTATCGTGCGTTTGTAGTTTTCTTGAGCTCGGCCGTGTGGCCGTAGTACGTTTTAATATCGGGTGGTCGTGCCACTGTTCGCCCTATTTTATACGGGTACTTAACCTACTACTAGTTCTGCCTTGGTAATTTAATTTTAATACTAATTAAATTTTAATTCATGTTAATAAATATTTCATGGGGCTGTCCCTTTAAATTTATTATTAACTAATGAAGATAGGTTTTCCTTTGTACAGATAAGGGGAAAAATAAACAACGAATATCATCACGTGTTGACTTCGGAAATGACTCTATTTTATGTGTCGTCACAGCATGTTGCATTTTTTGAAACAAAAGCCGATTTAATTCGATTAATAAAAACATTATTTTAGGAAAACTCAGTATCGTTATATGGTATAGTAGGGTATAATAAATTTGTTCATTGTACAAAAAATTCACTGTATAGTAATTCAAAAAAATCTTTAAAAAATGAAAATATCTGATTTTTTTTTTAGTCTAGCGAGATGAATTTACATCCTATTCAATGAAAAATGCAAAAATGCGATTTAAACGGTGCATTTTTTAGTGTCGAACGGAAGTTATAAGTTATTTTTGTCTTCAGTTGCATGAAAAAGACATCATACGTTTTTCATTTTATCAAAAAAAATATTTTAAAAATTTTGAGGACGGGATTGCAAGAAAGAAAGTCCGGAATTGCAAAACCATTCAGGATCCTATACTCAGTAGCTACTAACTTATCCAATTTAAGAAAAGTAGTTCATAAATAAAGAATATCAATATAATAATTTTCTAAATTGTAAACCTCCCCCCCCCCCAAAAACAAATATCGGTGCGCCACTGATGGGGGCCTAAAAAGTTGCGTTGTTCAAAATAAAGGCTATTTTACTAAAATTAGTTTTGTGATCAAAAATTCTCCTGAATTTTGAAAAGTTTTTGAAAAATTTAGTTTTTGGCTAAATTTTTATACAATTTTTGGTAATGTTGTATGAAAATCATGACATTTTGCCATTTTTAGACAAAAAGACAATTTTTCAAAAAATTCTCTGAATTAAATTGACAGGAACCAAAGATATATACAAATTAAGGCTGCATCAAATAAGGTCACACTCACCGTATATAGGTTTCGTAAAAAGAGCAACCGAAACAACATAAATATCATGATGAAAAAAATGGCCTGTGCGAGATGTACCTTGCGACAATGATTGAAATAAAATGGTACTAAACATCTTGCTTGTTATAATCTCGTCAAGCATGATGCTGCTCTGGATATTCATAAATTTTAAAGATTGTTTTTCGTTCTCATTTTATGATGATTTGCTAAAACCTGAGTGGTGGCCGGCAAATGTTAAGGTTCGACCTTTTAAGTTTTTTCCGAAACAGAGAGAATTTCGGTCGAAGTCGTGAATTACTGTTTTAATTTCTTTAAAGTTCTTTTACCAGAATATTTTTGGATTCTTTTTTTTATAATTTTGTAGTATTAATTGTATCTACATAATTTATTTGTATTGCTAATCTGTAAGGATTTTTGTATCCATAGACTGAAATAAACTAAACTAAACTAAAATTTAAAAAAAAGTATAAATAATTTTTGGGAAAAATCAAAAGCATTTTTAAGAGACATCAATCCATAACATTGAAATATTGCCTCAGGTTTCGCTGAAATTAGAGTTTGTCTTTTTTTTTTTTAACGACGAATCCCAACGGTCCCACTTACTCGCCCAACCGACCGAGGGGCACATCCACATGACGCACAGCAGTAATCCGGATTACGCTGTGCAATCGATCGCGGGTAAACATATCTTGAAATTCGTTTCAGCTACAGATTAAAATCATCAGCTGATAAAACGCATATTAATAAAACACGAATTTGGTTATGAATGCAAGAGAGAATTCTTTCAATCATAATATAAGATTACCGTGATAATACTAGAGCCCGACCGATAAGCATTTTTAGGCCGAAGCCGAAGCCGATGCCGAAGGTCAATTGGCAGCCTATTACTTCGGCCGACGCCGAAGGCATATACCGAAGCCGAAGCCGATACTTAAATAAAAACCCTTTAAATCTTGTTTTTTCGTGTATTTTCATTCAAATTCGAGTATATAAATACACATTTAGTTTTTTAAGGAACTAAAAATTTATTTAAACAAATAATAAAAGTAACCAAAAGAATTCACAAACAAATTTGGGCCTCCTAGGTCAAAACTAACAGGAGAGTCAAATTATTCCATATATCCCATGTAAGAACAATTGGATTTTTTTTAAATTACTTTTAAAAATTTGTAGTAAAGCTTAAAATAATGGGAATTTAGAAGAAATGGTAGAGAATTCTTCAAAGAATAAATCCATCTAAGTAGCTGTTTTTTAAGGACTCCCTAAATCCGTCAGGTGATGGACAAAGGATGTTCTAGTTGATGGTAAAAACCACCTTTAAATTTCAGCACAAGAACTACTGTTTACGCCAAAACACCCTGTTTGCCACCCTGTATACGGAATTGTACGGCAACCAACTTTGTACCATTAAACCTACTGGAACACCGCTTAACATTCTGTTAAGCTGTGTACCAACACTGGTTTAACTCAATATGACGGCCTTCTGTCATTTCCGTAACTTTAACTTCCTTCTTCTTGTACCAGCATCGAACGAGTCACCAACGTATATTTTTACGATCCTGCAACATCCCGTGCTGCAGTGCTCTTTATTCATATAAAGCTTACTTTTTGGTATCCTACGACATCCGTCGCAAGTAAGCAACCTTTTTGCTCCCTTTTTAATAAAACATACCTAAAAACCTACATTCTACACGCCTTTAATTATATTTTGCTAATTCTCCATTTCCACCCCTTTTCTCTTTTTTATATCGTTTGGCCACTTTACGAGTGAGCCAAACAACTACTTTTCATATATGTTGGCGCAGCGATTTGGGCTACATTTCTAAAAGGTAGAATCCTTCCGTGAGCCTCCTACCAATATATTTGAAATTTCATACAGTTTACCAGGACTCCTTTTAACACAGACATCAGGGCAAGTAGTAAGCTTCTAAATCTATATTTAAAATTCAGTAATCCACCCAGAAAATGTCCAAGGATGTACTTTGTGGCAGCTGTAACCCCGTGCCACGCAATTTGAGGCGAGATTCACTCAATATTCGATGATTACTAATTTAAATTTTAATCACATTTTTTGATTTGTGGGCCTCTTATGTCCCATTGGAAATTCCATCAATTACACAATTTTACATTCAAGTCTCAAGAAAATCAGTAAGACCGTTTAGATGCGATGTGGGCTAGAAAATCGTATCGTAAAAAATTAGTTTTGGTTTTCGGTGTCGCAAAAAAAAGGAAAACTAGAGAGTGGACTATCTTCGGCTATACCGAAGCTGAAATACCCCCACACAGTAGGAAGAAGTACCTTGAACATAAAAAATTGTGGTCTCAAGACCCTGTTTTGAGCCAATTATAGGTGGTTTTGGAGCGCGGACCATGTCCAAAATCCATTTCTAAAAATTTCCAATTAAATCCACAAAAAAAAAAAAAAATTGGTCTCAAGACCCCATTTAGACCCTTATATATGTGGCTGCGGAACCTCGGACCATGTCAAAAATACGTTTCTAAACATTTCCAATCGAATACAACAATAAAAAATTTGTACCTTTTTTTTCGGTGTATGGGAGCCACGCCCAGTTTTTGTCCGATTTGGCTGATTCTCGAACTTGATCTCAGTATTCACGAGAAAAACATGTAAAAAAAGTTTCAAGTCGATATCTCCAAAACTGCGACCGCTATCGTGCGGACGGACAGACGGACAGACGGACAGACGGACAGACGGACAGACGGACAGACGGACAGACGGACGGACAGACAGACGGACATCGCTAAATCGACTCAGGAGGTGATACTGATGAAGAATATATATACTTTTCCATACCGGACACGCCTCCTTATGGGCGTTACAAACGTTGTGACAAAGTTAGTATACCCTGCCACAGTTAGTGTGGGGGTATAAAAATTGAAAAGCTTTGGCCAAAACTTCGGCCATTTTTCGGAAAAACCGAAGCCGAAGCCGAATGCGATAACGGCCGAAGCCGATGCCGAAGCCGATTAATCGGTCGGGCTCTAGATAATACACAATAGAATTAAAAGAATATATTGTGAAGCATTAGAATTCATGCGACGAATATGAAGTTGATCAAATATAATTTTTCTCTACTTTACGATATTAGACTTAACAAAAATACAAAGACACAACAATCAAAACAGTTAATTTACGCGACAAAGATAACAAATATAATTTAAGTATTTCATTTTTTTATACGAAATATAAAAAATCAAATACAAATAGATCAGTTAAGTAAACAGTAACGGAACGAATGTGAATTCGGCTGTGCGAACAATCGCCCAAAAACCAAAAATGAATAATCGGCCAAAAAATTGTACCAACATTTTTGGGCGATTGTTCATTTTTGATTTGGGTGTTTTTTAATTTTTTTGTTTATAATGAACAATCGCCCAAAAAATGAAAAATCGTTAAAAAATATTTTTTGGGCGATAGTTTATTTTTTGATTTTGTTGAAATCCAGCTTTTGACACATAAATAGGAGTGTGTACTAAGGCATTCAATCCCGGGATCCCGAATCCCGGATGCATTATCTAGAGCCCGACCGATTAATCGGCTTCGGCATCGGCTTCGGCCGTTATCGCATTCGCATTTGGCTTCGGCTTCGGTTTACCCAAGTCTAAAATTTCCTTAACCGTCTTCAAAGTCGAATTTGAAATTTTATAGGTGGAAATAGGTAAAAAATTTGATTTCGAAAACGAAACATGAAAACATTTATTTAAATTCAAACATAATTGGTTTTTATTACACCATAAAACAAAATTATTTAACTCTAACTGCAACTCAAAAACATCATTAAGATTAGCAATTTTTGAAAAGATTTTTAAATCATCCGCATATAATAAAAATTTAGCCTTTGAAAAACAAACACTAACGTCATTAATAAACAAAATGAAAAGTAAAGGGCCCAATATACTACCCTGCGGAACTCCAGAGGAGGCAAAAAAATTGTAAGATGTAGCACCATCAACAAAAACAAAAGAACGTCTACCAGAGAGATAGGACTTAATCCAACTAAGAAAACTAGAATGGAAACCTATCTTTCCCAGTTTAGCAATAAGGATGCTATGAGAAACCTTATCAAAAGCTTTTGACAAGTCAGTGTAGATGACATCAACATGTAGACCAAGTTCAAAAGTCGAAATACAATATTGATTAAACACAGCCAAGTTTGTGACTGTTGAACGCCCAGCAACAAAACCATGTTGATATGGACAAATTATTCTTTTAATGGCAAAGAACCACTTATCTTTGATAATACCTTCAAAAAGTTTTGACAAAGAGGACAACTTGGAAATTGGTCTATAATTTGAGACATCATTCTCATTGCCGCTTTTGAATACAGGTGTAATAGACGCAATCTTGAAATTATCAATAAATACTCCAGCAAGTAAAGATTTATTAAAAATTTCCTTTAACGGAAGACAAAGTGAGAACATACATTTTTTAATTAAATATGCCGACAACCCATCAACATCAGTTTTGCACGAATTTTTTAATTTAACAATACCTGTCAAAATATCTTCATCAGTGAGAATTAAAGAACCGAAATCTACTGTTGATTCAATGTTATTGAAAATAGAATCATCTACAACAACTGAAGGTTCAAAGTTTGAAACGAAAAAATCTGCAAACAGATTGGCAGAATCTAAAGCAGAATTAGAAGTTTTGTCAATGTAAAACATTGAAGACGGAATATTTGAACAAGATTTTTTAGACTGAATAAAATTCCAAAAGAATTTCGGGTTTGACTTTATACTACCCTCACAACGTAACAAGTACTGCTTATAAAGAAATTTATTAAGGCAATTAAATTCACTCATATAGTGTAAATATTTGACCTTATATACAACATCATTTGTGGCTTTATAACGATTATAAAATTTGTTTTTTAAATTTTTCATTTTTTTGAGACCTTTGGTGTACCAAGGTAATTTATGTATTTTTTTAGGCATAAGAGGAATGCAAATTTTACAAATCTCAGACAATTTACACAAAAATAAATTATAAGAAGAGTGAACATCATTTGCATTGAAAATGACATCCCAGTCAACATCATCTAACATATTATTTAAATAATCAAAATTACATAAATTATAATTATAATTAAATTTTCCAATTGAAGAGGCAAAATTCAAAAATTCATAAAATTCTATTTCAACTAACAGAGGAACATGATGCATATCACAATTAGAGAGTGGAAAAACACATTCCAATAATTTAAAATTCATATTATTACTTATAAATACAAGATCTAATATCCTATTTAAACTATTAACAATAAAATTTATCTGTACTAGATCTATGCTAAAAAAACTATCAATAACATAGATTTCAGATAATTTATTAACATTATTAGGTATAAGACTTTTATTAGAAGATACAAAAGACCAAACAATTTTGTTAAGATTGAAGTCCCCAAGGACACATAAGTGATTATCACCAATATAATTATCAGATAAATGCAAGACATTATCAACATGTGCGTAATAAAGTTCATCAGTACTGTGAGGAGGAACATATGACACACAAACAAACAGCAATCCAGAGGCGCCACGAATGGAAACACACAGTTGATCAATCAACGTGTCACTATTTTGCAAAGCAACAAATTGTGAACAGAGCGATCTTTTAACAGCAATAAGTACACCGCCACCTCTGGTGCACCCCGTTTTTAGAGCATCTCTATCTTTGCGATAAATTTGATACAGCAGAGTGTCAAAAAATTCTGCATCATTGAAATCCGAATTAAGCCAAGTCTCCACTAAAACAATGATATCATAATCACAAGATGACGAAGACAATAAAACATTAGTCGCTTTAGTACGCATTCCAGAGATATTCTGGTAAAATATTTTAAGAGAACTGCAATCAGCAATAGGCGCTTTGGAATTTACGATTTCAGTCAAGGCTCTCCCTGTTTTGGAAAAAACTTAAAGGGTCGAACCTTCACATTCGACGGCCACAACTCGGGTTTAAGCAACTCTTCATAAAAGGCAGCAGAGACACCAACTTTAAAATTAACAAATTTTAAATTTTCAAGAACAGTATCACTCTTAACGAGCTTATAGCAAACGAGATGTTGCGAACCAATTTCGGCGCGCTTCTCAATGTATGTGATTATACTCTCATCAGTTACAGTGGGTTTAAAAGAGGATAAATGTATCCACTTCTTTTTCACCACAACTTCAAAATCGTTGTTGTCATCAACTCCAGTAACAACAGGTTGCTTATTAATTTTTTTCTTCTTACGCCTGTTTACATTCACCCATTCGTTTTGTGGTTGTGACAAAAGTGATGGGCCAGTGAGGGAAGCAGCAGGAACAGCGGGAATAGCATCAACATTAGACGAAATTGAAGCATGAACATTAGATGAGCGGGCGAAGAGAGCAGCAGAGCTAACAGCATGCAGAGGAACAGGCGACGCGGGCGAAGAAACTGCATCAGCGAACGACGAATGCAAAGAAGTAGTCAAACCGGTTTGCGAATTGACAATTGCAACATTTTCACCACTATGCGGGGCAATGACCGATAAGTGATTGGCATCAACAATAGAGCGATCGATTTCGAACTGCGCGAATTTACTCTTGAGTTCTCTTATTTCATTTGCTAGTACTGAGATTGTAGAAACTAAATCACTACTAGCACTTAAGCAATTATTACAATTAAAAACAATATTCGAAAACTTCTTTAAAATTTCAAAAGTATTTAGATCCTCAATTTTAGCACAAATGTTATGAAACTTTGAATGACAAATTTTGCATTCAAAAAAGTTTTTAGTGACAGAATTAAAGCACTTGGCGCAAACGTTTTTCGGCGGAGACGACATTTCAAGTTCAACCGAATCGATACGTAGTCAAATGAAGACTGATTCTCGAACTTGATCTCAGTATTCACGAGAAAAACATGTACCCAAAGTTTCAAGTCGATATCTCCAAAACTGCGACCGCTATCGTGCGGACGGACAGACGGACAGACGGACAGACGGACGGACAGACAGACGGACATCGCTAAATCGACTCAGGAGGTGATACTGATGAAGAATATATATACTTTTCCATACCGGACACGCCTCCTTATGGGCGTTACAAACGTTGTGACAAAGTTAGTATACCCTGCCACAGTTAGTGTGGGGGTATAAAAATTGAAAAGCTTTGGCCAAAACTTCGGCCATTTTTCGGAAAAACCGAAGCCGAAGCCGAATGCGAATGCGATAACGGCCGAAGCCGATGCCGAAGCCGATTAATCGGCTTCGTTTAAAAAATATCGTTTAAAAAATATTTTTTTAACGATAGTTTATTTTTTGATTTTGTTGAAATCCAGCTTTTGACACATAAATAGGAGTGTGTACTAAGGCATTCAATCCCGGGATCCCGAATCCCGAAATCCCGGGATCCCGGACGTTTTCTCAATCCCGGAAACCCGGGATTTTCAGTCCGGAATCCCGGGATTCAAAAAAGGCTTTTTTTATGCCTTGTTCAAGATATTTTTGACGGTTTTCTACAAAAATACAGCCTTGCATTTACATCCAATCTAATTGGTAAATTAAAAAACCCACTTTTGCAGATTTAGTGCTTCACACACTCAAAAATAAAGGTTAACAAACAATTTTTATCGATCTGAACAAAATTTTTTTAATTAAAAAATTTTTTTTTTTAAAAAAAAGATATATGCTTTAAACAACAATTCGTGTATCCGTTCCAGCTATAATACTAAAACTACTGAAAGTAACTTTTTCGTGTGTAGCATGAAATGGAGCTGGCAGAATTTTATGATTATATTCAGATTCAGGTGGCAAAAAAAAAAGATTTGTTCGATCAATGTAATTTAAAAAGAATTACTTTTTGTTCGACTTATTTATTTTAAATATTATTTGTTTTGTTTAATGTTATATTTAATAAATATTATTTCTTTGTCGAATTAAAATGAAATTAAACTTAAAATATTGTTGCAACAAGTTTTCTCAATCCCGGAAACCCGGGATTTTCAGTCCGGAATCCCGGGATTCAAAAAAGGCTTTTTTTATGCCTTGTTCAAGATATTTTTGACGGTTTTCTACAAAAATACAGCCTTGCATTTACATCCAATCTAATTGGTAAATTAAAAAACCCACTTTTGCAGATTTAGTGCTACACACACACAAAAATAACGGTTAACAAACAATTTTTATCGATCTGAATAAAATTTTTTGAATTAAAAAATTTTTTTTTTTAAAAAAAAGATATATGCTTTAAACAACAATTCGTGTATCCGTTCCAGCTATAATACTAAAACTACTGAAAGTAACTTTTTCGTGTGTAGCATGAAATGGAGCTGGCAGAATTTTATGATTATATTCAGATTCAGGTGGCAGAAAAAAAGATTTGTTCGATCAATGTAATTTAAAAAGAATTACTTTTTGTTCGACTTATTTATTTTAAATATTATTTGTTTTGTTTAATGTTATATTTAATAAATATTATTTCTTTGTCGAATTAAAATGAAATCAAACTTAAAATATTGTTGCAACAATTTTTTCTTTTATTTTATATTAATTATTGTATTTAATTGGAAAATCCCGAAAATCCCGAACAAATCCCGGGATCCCGGGATTGTAATTTCAAATCCCGAAATCCCGGGATTTTTAAAAACACTTCGGGATTGAATGCCTTAGTGTGTACACTACAAAAATGTTCATTCATAAATCAACACGAAAATTACAACAACAAAAGTATTATAAAATCGCGAGATTTTTTTATACAATTTTTTAAATTAACTACACCTCAAAAAGAGATGTAAAAAGATGTTTTTTGTAATAGCTAAACACACATCCTTTTTTAACTTGAAAAATTTTAACCAAAAATCGAGCGATTTTTCATTGTAATTAGAATTAGAATTTTAAATCACAAAAGTTTAATAGTAGTTCCGTGTTTTTGCTTTAAGCTACGGTCAGATTAAGCAAATATTTGCCCAAATACACTCAGATATTTCTAAAATCAACTAAAATCGTATGTGACTGAACCAGTATTTTATTTTTCTGAATGTATTTTCCAAGTATTTGAGCAAATATTTGACCTTAGCTTTACATAATTTAAAGATTGGGCCAGCTAATTTCTCTGTTTTCAAAAAACATTCAAGAAGAAACATCTGAAGTAGAAGCATACAATGGTGTTTTAGGAAGAATAATTTCCTAGAATGGAAATTTTTTTAAATTCGTCAAATCCATTCTCTAAAGTTATATTCTCTAAAGCAAATATTTGCATAAATACTGGGAAAATACATTCAGAACAATAAAATACTGGTTCAGTCACATACGATTTTAGTTGATAATAAAAATAACTGAGTGTATTCGGGCAAATATTTGCCTAATCTGACCGCAGCTTAAGAATTCTCTAAAAGCAGAAGTTTCCAAATTCTTTGTTTCTTTGAAATATGAATATCTGAAATGTTTTCTTATTATTAAAAAAAAAAACATTTTTTTTGGGCAATTGTTCATTTTAACTTTTGGGCGAAAATTCATAATTTGGGCGATTGTTCGCACAGCCTGTGAATTCAGCTAAAAATTTTGTTTTATTTGTATACAATATACAGTAAAAAACAAAAATCTGCTGAAATATAAATACAAAATACAACAAAAATACAACACTTTCAAAAATCGACAATGCCGATCTTCGTGGAGTTTGGGAACCCTGTTATTTCGTTAGACCCTAAGCGGTCCAAAAACTCAAAGAGCAACAAAGGCCTTAAGTGTGATCAAGTGCATTTAAAATAAAAGTTTTAGTTTTATTAAGTGAATCTGACAGGTCAAAGACAGAATACAGGTTATTAAAATCGCTACAAATACAACGAAAAGGTTTCTGCGCGTAATTAGAACGGCACATACTTAATATCAAAGGAATGAAAGATCTGGAACGACGGGTTGGAATATTAAAATCAATTTCTTGAAGCAAAAATGTAGAATTCAGAGAGCCATTTATCAATTTAATCAAAAATGTTACATTAAGCATCGTTCTTCTATTTTTTAGAGTAGGGATGTCCAAGAGTTTTAAATGATTTTCGTATTGAGGTAGTTTCTGATTCGGATTCCAGCGAAGGTTTCTCAAAGCAAATAAATGGTTTTTGAACCGATTCAATTCTATCAGAGTGGCAGTTGTATTGTGGATTCCACAAGACTGATGCATATTCCAAAATTGGTCTTACAAGTGATATGTAAAGGCTTTTGGTAACGAATAGGTCATTAAATTCTTTTGACCATCTCTTAATGAAACCTAGAACACCCCTCGCCTTATTCACACATAAATCAATATGTAGATGAAAGCGAAGTTTTGGATCCATAGAAACACCCAGGTCCACAAAAGTAAAAACCATTTCTAGATTACAGTTATTTATATGATACAGCGACGAAAGTTGGTGTTATCTCGCTATTTTTAACTAAAACTTTATTTACAACTCTAAAACCAAAAACCCCCACGCTATAATTAAATACCCTATTTGCCCGAATAGCACAGTCGCGAAGCGTGGGATTTAAGCCGACCCTCGCGGTATGGTATCCCCGGCCGAACGAACAACACGAACTCGCGAAAACCTGATAACTAAACTTATAAAACCCTACACCGACTCTGGCACTCTATATATATATGTATATATATACATATATATATATATATACAGGGTGTAACAGTCGAGATTGGCCAAAAGGTAAGAATCGATTGGGGACCCAAAAATATGAAAAAAATTTTATGTGCACTTATGGCGAATTCGCCACCCACTTCATTTTAAAAATCAGACAACCTTTTTAATGAATCAAATTTTTGTTTTCAGGTTTTTATGAATAACTTCTCAACCATATAAGATATAATTTTTCTTAGGCACATTGGAAAGGTAATAAAATTACCTTTTAAACTGTGTATAGTTCATTTTTATTTATATTTTCAAAGGCGCTATTGTGTTTCAAAATGTAATTTTCGCAATTTTTAAAACTAAGTTTGACTTAAATAATTTTTTTTATTCTATTATCACCCTATTAACACTAGTTTCTTTTTAAATATAATTATTGCTTGTGAAATTTCCTTTTTTTTGATACTATGGTTTGTCATAATATGACACTTCAAAAACGCATCATAAACAAAATTTCACAAGCAATAATTCTATTTCAAAATAAGCTAATGTTAATCTGGTGAAATTAGGAGAACAAAAATTATTAAGTCAAACTTTAATTCATAAAATAGAGAAGATTCCACTTAGAAACACAACTGTTGTGTCAAAAAACGAATTAGAACTATACACAGTTAAAGAATCTATTCACCAGCTGGACTTCGATAAAATTCGATGTCCAGCAACAACTTGGCTGAGATGCGTTACGACACAAACAAAAAAAAGGAATAAGGAAGAGGGGGAAACGGCCAAACAAATTCCAAGCAAACTACTTGAAATTCCCAGGACGGAATCACTTCACCAAAACAAATCACGACCGAACACAACCTGTCCAACTCTATTAAATTCCTCAAATTCAAAACACCAAATGGCCGACTGCCACAAATAAAATAAAGTAAAACTAGAGAGTGGACTATCTTCGGCTATGCCGTTCGGCTATGCCGAAGCTGAAATACCCCCACATAGTAGGAAGAAGTACCTCGAACATAAAAAAGGGGTCGAATACAGCAATAAAAAAGACTTGAAAAATATTGACCTTTTTTTCGTTATATGGGAGCCACGCCCAGTTTTTGTCCGATTTGGCTGATTCTCGAACTTGATCTCAGTATTCACGAAAAAAACATGTACCCAAAGTTTCAAGTCGATATCTCCAAAACTGCGACCGGAAAGACGGTCAGACGGACAGACACGCCTGCTTATGGGCGTTACAAACGTTGTGTCAAAGTTAGTATACCCTGCCACAGTGTGTGTGGGGGTATAAAAACACTAGCTGGCAAAACTAAACCAGCGCGCAAAAATACTCCCTTTGGAACACTTGTCCTCCAGCCACAATCTGACGTTGGCAACCGCTCCACCTCACCACTCCAAAAATACAATTTAGAAAACAAGAAAGAAAATTATCAAAATTTTCCAAACAAATTATTTAAGACCAAAATAAATTCAAAATCTAAAACTTCACTTCGCAGTCGGGGCTTTACCCACACCTATATGTGAAAGATCTTCTCAGATTTTCTAGAGTGCGTTTGGCAAATTTACATATACACCCCCGCACCCACCAAAATGAAAATACCCACTTTGGCGGCACTCATGTCTGTATAGGCGAAAGCATATACCCTCAAACAGGTTCAAAGAGTACAAAAGCTCTGGTCCAGGTTTTGACATTTTACTATTGTAATGGCGAGGCTGGCAATACCTTCATCGGATCGCCGCAGCTCACTGAGCTAACTTATCGAAAGCAAAAGCGAAAGAAAGGAGAAGAAAGCAAGAGAACTTTGACAGCTCAAACAAAATATTCAGTTTTCTTCTTCCGCGCGCCGGTCGCATTTCACCCGCGAATGGCGAATTTGTTTTGCTTAAAAAATTAAGCAAAACAAATATATTTAAAAAAAATAACAATCAATAAAATTGTGCAGAATTTCTACTACTCTACGTAAAAATATTCCCATCTACAGCTCTCGCCGTAGCAAAAAGTGAGAACCCTGCCCCTTCAATTGATTTCCACGCAGTTGATAGTTTGCTTCTAAATTCATGTAATTCATGATCTGAACTTAAAATGATTGATTAAAGCCTACTGATACGCTTAATTATGTACAACTTTATTACATTTAAATTCACAATTTTTTCTTTTATTTTTTCGGTTTCGTCTTCGGTTTCAGCAAAAAGTAAAAAATTAAAATTCGGTTTCGGCCGAAATTAAAAAAAGCGATTTCGGTCGGTCTCTAGTAATAAGTGAGTAACAGCAATTGATGGGAGCTCTTTCGCCATTTTAGCCGTTATTAAGTCATGACCTGGAGATTTTTTTGGGTTCATCTTGGCAATATCATCAATTAGTGCTTTTCTTCTGATGAGTAGTGGGTTAAAATTTGACCAGGTTGTGAGCTGCGGTAACGGGTAACTTGCAGTTGCGGGGTTTGGAGTAAACACATTTTGTAGGTGACTTGCAAAAGCAGTACCTTTTTCGGCATCACTTCTAGCCCAGTCTCCGTTGGGTAAACGAAATGGCGATTCTGCATTAAAGTGAGTAATTTGTTGAGCTCGTCGGTTTAAGCTTTTCCGTGAATGCAGATCATTCTCCTTTTTCGCCTTAAGTTCATTTTGGAGTTTTCGTGTAATGAGGGTCAGCTTTTTTTTCAGATAGGGTGATCTGACCTTTTGCCAATCACGCCTTATTGGCGCCAGGGACGTAACCAGGAATAAATTTCGGGGGGGGTTTTCATAAATCTATTTTTACTTATACTGAAGAAAAAACTAGAAAATGCAAATCAAATTAAAATCAACAACATATAATTTTTTTTCAAAATACAAATTTTGGTTTTTCATACAAAAAAGGTAATAAAAAAAAACATAAAAAATTGGAAAGAAACCCGAAGGGGAGTTCATGAAAAAATCGACGTATTCTGTTCATATATTTTGGGGGGATCGGCACCTCAAAGACCTCCAAACCCCCGTTCCCCTTTATGGGTACGTCCCTGCTTTCATTTTAAAAACACTTTCATTTGATTCAACAAGGTGTTTCACTTTGATGTAAATGTAAACAGTGATATTCGAAGCTTAATAACGAATGCTATAACTGGAATTTTTCCAGTTTTGGTACACAAGTTTTTAATAAAATAAAATATCTAGGATATACGGAAGTTTCTCTTAAATTCTGTTGAATTTCATAACAATTACATACATTTTTCTATTACTTCTTAGATTTTGGGGGGGGGGGTTCGAACACCCCAAACCCCCCCCCAGGTTACGTCCCTGAAGAGCGCAGCTATATTTTGTGGCACAAATTACTTTTTTTGGGTAGTGGTATTGATTTTTGTAAGTAGAAGGGTATTGTTACGCACTGCCACATTAAATGCTCCTCAGTTTTCAGTGGAACATTTAGGGTAATGTGTGAACTTATATATTTTCTGAATTTAAGATAATTTGTGTTTATACTGGTGAGTTTGTCGGGTGGGTTTACTTCTGAATTTGGCGAGTATTTTACTGTAATAATAGTGAGTGTGTGGTCAGACGAGAGTTCCACTGAAGACTCAATGGTCAGTTGAGATTGTTTTAGAGAATTTTGCGTCTGTCTGATGGCCAGTATGTTGGCGTGCCTGACGAAACTACATCAAGACCGAGTCTGCTGGTAGTATTCCATAATATTCTTCCTTTAGGCGAAATCAGGCGAGAGCCCCAATAAGTGTGTTTGGCATTAAAATCTCCAGCTACGAGAAATTGTTGGCCAAGGGTTGCAAAAAGTGTCTGATTCTGTCCTTTATTAGAACCGCTGATCCTCCTCGTGCTTTACCACCTGCGTGTTTAGTGTCGTACAACTTGTATCCGGGTATTTTAAAAAAGTGTTTTTGGGTCATATGGGTCTCTGAAATTAGCATTACATCTATGCAGTGTGAGTTGAGGAATTGAATAAGTTCCAATTTATGTTGGCATAAGCCGTTCGCGTTCCAGAAGGATATTTTTATCGCATTCATGGTTTGTTATTTATAAGGGTCTGGATTAACATGTTTTGATTGCGTAACATCTCCTGCATCATAGTTTGCATGCCATTCATAAGCTGCGACATGTTTTGCATAAACATCTGGAGTGTTTGTTCAAGGCCAATGTTCTGTTGAGCAGGTTGAATAACTGGATTACCTTTGAGTGCATTTGCTTATGAACATGGTTGTTGTTGTGGTGCAGTGATAGCTCCATTCCTTATTTTTAAGGGTTTTATAGACTACACATCCTCTATAATTTACAGTGTGATTTTTACCTCAGTTACTACAATGTCTAACGGCTGCATCGTTCCTAGATTTCGGGCATAATTGGGTCTGGTGCAAGTCACCGCAAATAACACAAACACTGGGAAGTGTACAATATTTTTTTGTGTGGCCAAATTCCTGGCAATTTTGCCATTGTATTGGTCCACGGCTTTTACGCGGCTCCTCCATACTGAGACTTTACGGTATAATAAATATCGCAGATTGTATATGGGGTCGGGCTCGCCTTTTTTTTATTGTCTTTGGGTCAAATTCGAGTTCAATGCGGAAGAGGGGTTGGGGTAATTTATCTCTGTTCTTTATGTTAGACACAGATCTAGCATAAAATTTTTGCTCTGTTAATGCGGCTTTTAGTTCATCGCATTCAATGAAAGAGTCTATTCCTCTTATTACAACCATAAGACCTTTGCTGCTTTTGAGCTGGTCGAAATTATCAATAACTTTTCGAAAATCTACCTCATTATAAATTAGAATTTTAGTTTCATAGCGCCCTTGAGAATGGGCATCACATGAAATCTGTTGCCACCAGCAAGCTGTGTTATCAGATTGACAAGAGAATTTGAGTTTTTTTTCTCTGAGGTAAATTGGCGGCGGCTTCGACGTTTTGGGTTTAGGGTCTGAATTTTCTTCTTCATACAGTAAAGAATATCTATTTTGGCCAAGATTTACGGGCTGGATTTACAATTCGGATTTCAAAATCTTAGGCGTGTTGGTATTTTCTGGTGTAGGTCTGGCTTTTGCAGGTAGCGATGCATGCCTGTCTGCACTGCCGGACCTGTAGTAGTTAGCGCGAGAGAATTTGCTTTACTGTCTTTTTTCGCTGACTGGGGTTTATGAACAGACATTTGGTTCTCTGTAAATTTATTGAGACGATCTGGCGTAAGGGTATTAATAGTATTTGTACTTGCCAAAGTCGATTTTGATGTTGAGGCTG
This sequence comes from Heteromyza rotundicornis, assembly GCA_951394025.1. Taxonomy (NCBI): domain Eukaryota; kingdom Metazoa; phylum Arthropoda; class Insecta; order Diptera; family Heleomyzidae; genus Heteromyza; species Heteromyza rotundicornis. Next base: position 62,332,783 of record OX596011.1, on the reverse strand, counting down.
CCTCCATTTCAGTTTTCTGCTGGGTGAGCGGTGTTGGGGTTTTGCATTGTTCTCGCCAAAGAACAGATGAGAGAACTTGCGAAGAGCGCCTCTGCAGAGCGATGCATTCTCAGAGGCTTTTAACTGCGACGCTTTCGCGGGTGCTTCAGAATTGCTGGTGTTTTCCGACAAACTGGTTTGTGAGATTGAATCAAGTGGCGGCGTTCTCAGCATGTTGATCACTTTTTAATTTTTGTTTATTTGTTTATTACTATTAATTTGGTCTTTTATAGTCAAGACTAATGCAAAATGGTTGAGCGCTTTTTTTACGCACGGGTCCCGCACAAATTTCAAATTTTTCTGGTGGTTTAATCACTTCAATTTTCGTAAATAGTATGGAGCTAAATTTTTCAGGTCCGCACATTAGAAATAAAGCCCACACTTTTTAAAAAATTTTAAAAAACAAAAAAATTATTATGATTGCCTAACTTTCATCTATTGTACATATCTGCTAAACCCCAAAAGATACACTGAAATCGAAAAAGTGCACAGTGCGACGGTTACGTTCGACATAATGGAAATGCCTATATGTATTTGAATTACATATTTAAATCTGAGATTTGTTTAAAAAACATTAAATAAATATTATTCTGTCATATATGTAATACTTCTATATTGCTAGTATAGTGAAAGTACATTCACTCATATATACTATATAAATTATATAAATAAGTACATTCGCAGCTCGGATTTCTCTGTCAAACTAATACAAAATTCAATACTTGCTGTTTCACTGTTACAGTAAGCTCAAAACACATTGTAGAGATTGGTTACTGGCAATATAGAAGTATCATATATGTATTCTGTTCAGTTTTTAAAAAATGTTCTCCACTAATTAGATTTGCAATAAAAACACAAATTTTTGAATAAAATAAATCGATTTTAGAATGAATTCTTTTTTCACAAGCTCCCATCGGTTTTTTACTAATTTTTTATACATTTTTTTATCTACATATTAAAAAATTTATTTTGCAAATAAAACGATTTGCTCTTGTTGATTAAAATTAGTAAAAAATTTTATAAAGCCTAGTAAAAATTTCAAAACATTGAACCGATGTAAACTGTCACAGCAGCTATACAAATATGTATATTTTTTGCCCGATTTGTCAAAAACCTGTATTAGCTCGTCGTATCACAAATGTTTGATAATTTCATTATTTTCTGTACATTGTCACAGTTATACATATTTGCTAGACTCCGGGTGTTATTATGAACTAATTGTATTAACTAATTAACATTAAATTGTATTTCATATATGTACGTACGGTAGGACTGCAGCTAACTCACCAAAGTGTAATCATCCGTGATATACATGCGAAGTGCAGGGAACTTTTTTACTGTCTGCTGCTGCGCGGTGCACCGATTGGTGTACTCTCAAAGGTTCGTAACATCAACCACTAATTAACAAAACATTATCTTCTGAACTTTTACAAATTCTAAGAAAATACGAAAAATATGGATACTGTCACCTTAAATATATCTAGGTCTCTACGTATTGGACATGTTGCCCCAAAGAACATTTTTAATACTTAAAAAAAAGTTTTTTCAAGTCAAAGCTACTTTGAGCCTAAATATTTTCGATGTGAGTCAATCTCCCCTGCAACGCAAAAACACATTATAGAAAAAATTATGTTTTCGAGAAAAATGAGTTTGTTTGGAAATTGTTGAATTTAAGCAAATTTTAGCAATACTGGTAAAAACAATCATGCGAATAGTAAGATCGTGTCATGGGATAAATGTACTGTCTTTTAGGAATCAAATTGGTAAATTTTTAGTAATTTTATGGAAATACAAATACAGAATTACAAAGCAAAAACACATTATACGTATTTGAAATGTTTTTGTGAAGCTTTTTCGATTTCAAAATATTCTACACATTCCAAAAAAAAAAAGAGTAAAAAGCAAGTTTTTTTAAATATATCCCTTTAACCGAATAAAAAACAGAAAATAAATTTCCTTTAAATTAATTTCAGCAATTTCGATTTAAAAATAAGGGTTTTTGGCGACTTAAAAATCTGCAATGATATTCGGAGGAAAGTACCCAAAAACCCTTAATTTTAAATCAAAATTGCTGAAATTAATTTAAAGGAAATTTATTTTCTGCTTTTTAGTCGGTTAAAGGGTTATATTTTAAAAAACTTGTTTTTTACTCTTTTTTATTTTCCTCTTTTTTTTTTTTTAAATTTTTTTTCTTTTCCCTTTTTCCCACCTTTTTTCCAGTTTTGTACTCTTTTTTCCAAATGCGAACCTAAGTAAAAAATTTCAGCCTTGTAGCTTACAAAATACGAAAGTTAGAACTTTAAATTGGCTCCATCCCGCTCCCCTTTGTCCCCACAGCCCCCTTTCCAAAGGGTACGAAATTTCATTTTGTCAATAAGAACTCACCTACCAAATCATTGTAGCTTGAAGGAATTGGAAGTTATGCCGTGTTTAAGAAAAAGGGGTTTGAGTCCCCCCACGGCCCCCTACGCCTCTGATGGACCCCAAAATTTAATAGAATGCATTGTCACCGGAGTTCCAAATTTCAGCTCTCTAGCTCATGTGGAAGTGTATGAAATAGCTCGCCGCAGATTTGAGGATATATATATATATATATAGTCCACCCAAAGCAAGTTAATATAAGGGTTATAATAAAAACGCATTATAAAACCATTAATTGGGCGCAGGCCTTGCTCTTCTACGAACTATTCGATAGCTCTCGAAATCGTTTTCAAAAAAGATAAAAAACAGAAAATTCGTTTGAAATTGGTTATCTTTTCTTTATTTTTGTTGTATATTTTCCTCAGAAAATCTTACCGGCTTTTCTTGGCTGTGGCGGCTGCTGCTTCATGTGGTATTCGGACGAGAGTCCATTAATATTTTTAAAAAGCCAAAAAGCCGTCGGCAAAACCGAAATCGCCAGACAACAGACAACAGCGCCCCCTACATTTAACAAATTTATATAAGGTAGCGTTCATATTTACGCGGTTGGCGTGAACATTGCCGCCCGCCTTGCAGCATCACTGCAACTAATCTACTAGTAAATTACAAAATTTCATATTTATAAAAAATGGAGGGCGTACATTTATAAAAATGGTGATCAGCGCAATATAAATCCAATTTAATAAAAATACATACAAATTACATTTGGTAATTTCCTCTAAAAATTCCTCCACCAATTTGGGGTTGGACGAAAGTGACGTTGCTGCTCAAAGGCGAGCTGGGATTGTGTTGGCTCAAGCGTACGAGGCCCAAATCCATCCATATCATCGTCGCGCGCTCCCATGGATGGCTCAAGCGTACGAGGCCCAAGTCCATCCGTGCTGCAGCCTTGTGCTTCATATGATGGCTCAGACGAACGAGGTCTAAGTCCACCATCCGCAGTATCGACGCTTCCGCCACTTTCGCAGAAGTTTGGCGCGTTCGTAAAACGACGCGATCCGTATTCTTTTCGGATATCTAAAACCCGAACTCTATCGTCTCGGCCGGAATATTTTTTCATATCTCTGCCTAGCTGCCACTCATTTGGAGATAGCCTTTCTTCACTCATTATCTCTAACTTCTCTAAATTTTTCTGTGTAGTTTTCCATTTTAAATATTTACGCCCATCCTCATTTTTCCGAGTGGTTTTGTTATAATTTTTCTTACTCTTATTTTTATTTAAATTCCAAGAACTTTTCTTTGAGACTTCCTCAAGTTCTGGCAAATTTGACGACTGATCCTGCAGTGAAATTTAATTAACGTATACCGAATATGTCGGTTTAATTGAAACCCCATTAGGGGGCAAAGGCCCAGTTAAGATCCACCCAAAAACTGGTTTCTGAGCAATGAGTGACCCTAGAATACCTCTTCGTATTCCATCTAAAATAATTCGTGGATATATGTCACCTCCAATGAGGACATCCACTTGTTCGCTTTTATAAAAATTAGGATCTGCCATTTGCAAATCAGGTAAATTCTGCACCAAGGTCCTATCGATAGAAACTATGGGAATGTTGCCGCTTAATTGAGGAAGAATGAGACCCTTCGTCTCTATTCTTACCCTGGGATCAATTGGTGATCCTATTACAAAATTGCACATTTTTTGAATTTGTGCCGAAACCACATTATTTAGCCCTGCTACTTGGGCATTCACGCTTTGAGTGGGTATATTCAGCCGTTTCTGCAAACGCGCTGATATAAATGTGCCCTCTGACCCAGAGTCGATTAGCGCTCTGGCCGTATAAACGGAGCCTGAATGACATATGGTCACTAAAGCTGTCCCTAACAGCACCCCTTTTGTACTCGTTGTGAAATGCGTCTGAACCCTATCGACATGACCTTGCGATGTGGAAGGTTCAGTGGATAAATCACTTGAAACCGGAAAATTGTTTTGATTTGCACCATCTGATGGCGCAGGAGAATTAGGCGGTGACCCAAGTCCTTCACGATGAAGTAGCGAGTTATGACGCCTCTTGCAACTAAGGCACTTGTAATTGCTCGTACAATCTTTCACTTCATGAGAACTGGCCAAACAGTTTAAACACAGATGCAACCTCCTTACTGTTGACAACCTGTAACTAACGTTCATATCTAAAAATTGTGGACAATTCCACAGTGGGTGTTGTTGCGTATCACAAAGTTTACAATTCGCCTGATAAACGTTTGCATTATGGGAATTTACTTTTCTATTCTGATTTTGGGAGTATTTATTTTGGTAGCCACCAGTCCTTTGGTTAAGCGTACCTCGAATATCTGAAACTGTTTCTAGAGTTTGAAATCTTTCAGTCAGAAAACTATCTAAATCAACCCATTTGGGGTTTGCCGTCTTATTTTTAATTCCTTGCTCCCATAAGGAGAGCGTTGCTTCTGGTAAGCCAGAAGAACACAAATATACGAAAATTGCATCCCAATTTTCAACATTAACTTTATATAGTTCGAGAGCGGATATACAGTTATTTATATCCCGCTGTAATTTCTTTATAGCGGACCCCGACTCCAAAGTCACTGGCTGAAGGCTGAACAAAATCCTCAGTTGACTATTCACTAAAATCCTTTTATTTTCATACCTATCTGATTGGTTATCCCACGCCTGCACAAATCCATCATTTGTGAGAGGGGACTTCTTCACTATATCTTTGGCCTCACCTCTAGTTTTTTGATTAAGGTGAAAAAGTTTTTCAACTGAAGTTAGCCCGGAATTTTGTATATAAATAGCCGTGAACATGTCACGGAAAGTCGGCCAAGAGAGATAATCTCCATAGAAAATCTCAGTGTCACACGGAGGCAACCTCATGTTGCTGGAAGACGGACGATGTTCATTTGAATTCACAATCATAGTAGAACTGGGAGGGGACGTTAAATGATGAGCTGTCAGATTGGGAGCAAATTCACCCATCATGGCAGCGCAGGCTACATATGCCTGATAAGAATTTCTGTACCTATCTTTTATTATTTGTAAATCGCCACTAGGCTCCCCATTACTGGCAGAGGCTGCTTGTGAGCAGACCTCATACGCTGCCTTTACTTTTACCCACAAATCTTTAAATTCTTCGCGTTGCACTTCTAACGAAAAAGTCGAATGGTCATTCTGACCAGTGGTATTGAATTCCGCTTCGAATTCAAGAATTTCGTCAGACAGACGATGAAATTCCATTAAGGTAGCCATTTTTCACAAAAAATATCAAAAAACCAAAAATCCACTTAAATTTCAAAAAATCAAAAAAATTTCCAAATAACAAAAAATATTTGGAATCGCTTATTTTATTTAAATATTTCTAGAAAATATTTAAAAGCGAAAAAAAAAATTTATAATAATAAATTTCAACCCTTTGTCAGTGTCGGAAATACTGACGTAGGGCGCACTTCAAATACTGTAGAATGTGAGAATAGACAAATGGAAAAAACAAACAAAAAATTGCACGAAATGCAAATCGGCCAAAATATTTAAATATCTGAATATGCTTATTTTGAATATTTCGCAAAAAATATTAAAAAGCGGTAACGAAATAAATTATTCCTTATTTAAATATTTTGCTCTGTAAATAATCAGTTTTTTCAATTTCTTTTTAATCAATTTCTTGATTGACTGAAGACACACACAAATTAAATAAAAAAAAAGAGTAAAAAACAAGTTTTTTAAAATATAACCCTTTAACCGACTAAAAAGCAGAAAATAAATTTTCTTTAAATTAATTTCTGCAATTTCGATTTAAAATTAAGGGTTTTTGGCTACTTCAAAATTTGCAATGATATTAGGAACAAAGTAGCCAAAAACCCTTAATTTTAAATCGAAATTGCAGAACTTAATTTAAAGAAAATTTATTTTCTGCTTTTTAGTCGGTTAAAGGGTTATATTTTAAAAAACTTGTTTTTTACTCTTTTTTTATTTTCCCCCTTTTTTTAAAAAAAATTTTTTTTTTCGGTATATTTCTTTCCCATTTATATTTTGCCCGTATAGTTTTTCTTCTTAAATTTGTACATTTAAAAAATTTTTTTGGATTTAAATAAAAAAAAAGTGTTCCCCCCTTTTTCCCCCCTTTTTTTTTCCTTTTTTACTCTTTTTCCCCAATGCTAGCCTAAGTGAAAAATTTCAGCCCTGTAGCTTAAAAAATACGAAAGTTAGAACTTTAAATTGGCTCCATTCCGCTCCCCTTTGCCCCCACACCCCCCTTTCCAAAGGGTATAATCATTTTGTCAATAAGAACCCACCTACCAAATTTCATCATTGTAGCTTGAAGGAATCGGAAGTTATGTCATGTTTAAAAAAAAAAAGTCCCCCCACGGCCCCCTACGCCTCTGATGGACCCCAAAATGCATTGTCACCGGAGTTCTATCAGTGCTCCAAATTTCAGCTCTCTAGCTCATGTGGAAGTGTATGCAAAAGCTCGCCGCAGATTTGAGGATATATATATATATATATATATACTAGTAAATTTGCCCGTGCGATGCACGGGAAATAAAACACTAATTTGAAAAAATTATTGTGTAATTTAGATGCAAAAATATTTTCTATGTTTTCATATGTAATTTTTTTTATACAAATTTGTGAAATATGTGAACTTTTATTAAATTTTATTTGATGATGTAATTGTCGCCTAATGTGTAAAGTTGAACTGTTACATTAAAAACGAAGTAAAAAAAGAAAGATTAAAAAAAGAGTAAAAAACAAGTTTTTTAAAATATAACCCTTTAACCGACTAAAAAGCTGAAAATAAATTTCCTTGAAATTAATTTCAGCAATTTCGATTTAAAATTAAGGGTTTTTGGCTACTTTATTCCTAATATAATTGCAGATTTTGAAGTCGCCAAAAACCCTTAATTTTAAATCGAAATTGCTGAAATTAATTTCAAGGAAATTTATTTTCAGCTTTTTAGTCGGTTAAAGGGTTATATTTTAAAAAACTTGTTTTTTACTCTTTTTTATTTTCCTCTTTTTTTTTAAAAAAAAAATTTTTTCTCCCCCCTTTTTCCCCTTTTTTTTCCCTTTTTTTACTCTTTTTCCCAAATGCGAACCTAAGTAAAAAATTTCAGCCTTGTAGCTTACAAAATACGAGAGTTAGAACTTTAAATTGGCTCCATCCCGCTCCCCTTTACCCCCACATCCCCCTTTCCAAAGGGTACAAAATTTCATTTTGTCAATAAGAACTCACCTACCAAATTTCAACAATGTAGCTTGAAGGAATTGGAAGTTATGCCATGTTTAAAAAAAAAAGGTTAGAGTCCCCCCACGGCCCCCTACGCCTCTGATGGACCCCAAAATTTAATAAAATGCATTGTCACCGGAGTTCTATCAGTGTTCCAAATTTCAGCTCTCTAGCTCATGTGGAAGTGTATGAAAAAGCTCGCCGCAGATTTGAGGATATATATATATATATATATATATATATATAGTCCGCCCAAAGCAAGTTAATATAAGGGTTATAATAAAAATAAGAAAAAAATATGAAGAATGGAATTAAAAAAAGAAAAACTTCGGCCGGCACCGGGCTTGAACCTATGACCCCCGCAGTCATAGGCCGAAGCTCTAACCAACTGACCACAGCCAGCTATAAAATAATTTCAGCTAATGGCGGTTAGGTAGACCAAGCCGTATGGTGAACTCCATAATTTATATATGCATATAAAAAATCATTTGTGAAATATGTGAACTTTTATTAAATTTTGTAAAGAATAGAAAGAAATTTTGTTGGATGATGTAATTGTGTAAAGTTGAACTGTTACATTAAAAAAGAATTAAAAAAGAAATATTAAAAAAAGAATATCAAGCAATGGATTAAAAAAAGATACTACTGGTGGCGGGCTTGAACCCAAGACTGTCGCAGTCATAGGCCGACGCTCTAACCAACAGACCACAGCCAGCTATAAAATAAATTGAGCTAATGGCGATATAGTTCAGAAAGCTGTATGGTGAATGTGTATATACACACAAAAATATAGCTTTGATTTACCATTGCCACCTTTGAGGAAATAATACTACCAAAAGGCTAGCGTTGCCACCTAACAATGTTTTCACCTGTTACGGCTAAACATTTTTTCCGATATAAATTTTTTTAAGTTTTGATTTCCCCTTTTACAATTTCTTGAGTGACTTCTAAGAAAGGTGTTCATTTTGTAGTATTTTTTTTCGGGAATTTTAATTTATAAATGATTCACATTTTTATTTGTTTTTATGAAATTTCTCACCTTAAACAAATATATTTTCGCATTTGCAAGAAACATTTTTGAGTAAGTTTCGCTGCGGCTGCGGTACTTCGCGTTGATGTGTGCGGACCTTAATGTTGTACTGGGAATATATGCAGTGTATAGGAAAGTGTAATATGAAAGTGTAATATGAAAATCTAATACACCACAGTAATAGGTGGAAATAGTGTTAGGTGGCAACGGTAGTCTTGTGGTAGTGTTATTTTCTTAAAGGTGGCAGCTTTGGTCGAAGCTATTTTTGTTTATATATCAAAGATGATTTTTTGTGTGTGTATATACATGAAAGCGTTTTGCATGCGGCCTGATGAAGTTAATCGATATTAGGTAAAGGTATTGTATGAGCATTAGTGGCTCTGGTGAGAAGGCGCTTAGTTCGCTACTTATCTTACTTACAATCGCTGCATTGTGGGTTCGGTTCCTCACCAGGGCGGCTAACATTTATAAGAAAAAATATATGTGTGAATATATTTGTAAGTGGCTCTGGTGTTCCTTCTCACGACCGTAGCGTCGAGTGGACAAACCACCAAAATGGCTAACATTAAAAAAGAAGGTTAACTCCTTAAAAAAATTTTTTAAGTGAAGTTGTAAATTCGTTAAGGACAGACAGAACAGACAGAAAGACAAACAGACAGACAGATCTGGACAAATATATATATTAATAGTCCGCCCAAAGCAAGTTAATATAAGGGTTATAAAAAAAGAATTACTCTCACTGTTGTTGTTGCACTTCGGGTTTCGTCTAATATTCCTGCGTTGCTAACTTTTTCTTCAGTTAGTTCTTCACTGTCACTTTTTGTATCAATATTTTTTTATTTATTATTTGACCGAATTTTAACTTTAAATTTAGAATTAATTACTTTTAAAAAAACTCAATAAAGAAGCGAACGTCTGTCCGCTGCCAAAATGTCGAAAACTAAACAAAGCAAATGACAGAAATGCAGCAACAACCTGCAGTGGAGACTTTTTCTTGTGAGAGCGGGTGGGAGTATGTGTTTGTGTGTGTGTGCTTTTTGTTATTTCTGCACAGTACAATATGTCAAATATTTTTTGATTATTACTTTTTATTTTCTCAATTTAAGTATGGAGTACCTGCCTTTGGTTGGTATTATTGTCATTCTCTTTTTATTCTTCACTCAAAAATATACTTTTTCGGAAATTATTTGAACTTTTATTATAAAAGTTCTCGAAATTCAAATTGGCGCCAATGTACGCTGCTTTGTATAGAGTTGGCAGAATTAAAAAAGAGAATAATTGTGTACAAATTATTTGAAGCATTATTTTATAAATCACTTCACTTTCAAAATAAAATCACAAAATGGTTTTTGGAATAATGAAAAAAAACGAGAGTAAATTAGTGGCTTCGGCTGGCTATTGAGCGTATGGAAATTTTACCTTATTTTATATCTCGGATAGAATTTAAATATCTATCTATTTTTTAGTATTTTAAAAATGCACACATAAGATCACCATTAATAAATGTAACGCACCTTTTTTAATTCGAAGCAGCAGCTTAGATAATGATGATTTTGTATTTGTGTATTTTATTGTTGTGTGATCTGGAGGGGCTTTTCGTCTCCGTGTCAATTTGTTTTTTGAAGGGCTTTTCTTCTCCTTTTCTTTAATCGGGATTGAAGGACCAATAATTGGGCGCAGGCCTTGCTCTTCTACGAACTATTCGATAGCTCTCGAAATCGTTTTCAAAAAAGATAAAAAACGGAAAATTCGTTTGAAATTAGTTATCTTTTCTTTATTTTTGTTGTATATTTTCCTCAGAAAATCTTACCGGCTTTTCTTGGCTGTGGCGGCTGCTGCTTCATATGGTATTCGGACGAGAGTCCATTAATATTTTTAAAAAGCCAAAAACCCGTCGGCAAAACCGAAATCGCCATACTTGAAAGCAGATTTCGCCACAGACAACAGCGCCCCCTACATTTAACAAATTTATATAAGGTAGCGTTCATATTTACGCGGTTGGCGTGAACAACCATAAGGTTTTTCTTTTTTGTTTTTGATAATGAAAATTTATTGACATACAATTTCAGAGTAATTATAAAACGATAATGTTTTTCTTTTTTGCATACATATAATTTTTATAACCCTTATATTAACTTGCTTTGGGTGGGCTATATATATATATATATATATATATTTTAAGCTATAGGGCTGAAATTTTTACTTAGGTTAGCATTGGGGAAAAAGAGTAAAAAAGGTAAAAAAAAAGGGTGGGAAAAAGGGGCGATAAAAAAAATAAAAGAGGAAAATAAAAAATAGTAAAAAATAAGTTTTTTAAAATATAACCCTTTAACCGACTAAAAAGCAGAAAATAAATTTCCTTTAAATTAATTTCCGCAATTTCGATTTAAAATTAAGGGTTTTTGGCTGGTTTGTTCCTAATGTCAGATTTTGAAGTGGCCAAAAAACCCTTAATTTTAAATCGAAATTGCGGAAATTAATCAAAGGAAATTTATTTTCTGCTTTTTAGTAGATTAAAGGGTTATATTTTAAAAAACTTGTTTTTTACTCTTTTTTTTCTATTTTATATCTTTGCGATGGTAACAGATTTTGGAAAAGTTTTGATGCAGAACTATCAAATGGACATTGGAGATTCAGAAAATGCATCCAAAAGAAAAACGCTTTATATGACTACGATGTGTTTTTTTATTGCAGGGGAGCATTGATATAACTGAACACTAACTAAATCTAATTTTTCTATTAACTCTTGATATATTTGTATCAATGGAACAAAACGAATGATTGTGGTTCAAGCTTAGGGCAACTTAAATTAATGAAGATGCGAACAACAAATTGTATGCCAGCAGGTAGAGAGTAAGTTGTATGCATTTCCCTGCCCACTACGGCCTTTTAATCTGGTACAATATTCTTTGTTAATCTACTACAATATACATATGAGGCGTTGAGAAGCAAAATGGTTCAATCCACATCGAGGTAAAACGGAGATAATTGCTCTATATAGTCCATTCATTCTGTGATTTGCTCCATACAAAACTTGGCGCACGCGATTTTTTTGCTGAGTTCATTCAGGCGTGTCCTAAGCTAAATTCCAAAATGGCGAGACTCTAGAGGTTGCGCTTCAGGTGCCGTAAGGAGAAACGCGTTTCCACGTATATCTCATAAACGGTTCATCCTATGGGAAATCTCCTGGTATCGTTTTGAAGAGAACTACACCGCCTACCTTATGACAGCTGAAGCACAACCTCTACAGTCCCAGCTTTTTAGAATTAAGCTTAGGACACGCCCCTAAATGAGTTCAGCAAATTTTTGTCAAAAAAAATTCTACAATGACTGGACATACAATATACAAAATGTTTAAAAATAGTTTCAATACATAACTTCTGGTATTTTTGTTTTGGAAATGTGTATTTCTTGATCAGGCCAATCTTTCAAAAGCAATAGCGCTTTTGTTGATGGCTCTTTTGAAAGATCACAAGGTCCCATGTGCACTAAGAGGTTTACAACTTTTATGGTATCTGAGAAAACTGACCTCAAATATTAAAAAATTGGATTTTTTGCAATACTTTTGAAAGTTCCTGCGGCTTTTTGCAGCATTTCTTAATTTTGATGTCGGTGTCAAAAAATTCTATCATCTTTCCCCTGTGCACTTAAGAGGGTCCGGTTCCAATCTGTTCAGTGGATTGGTCAAGAAATGCAATTATGTAGATACATTTTTTGTGCTAATTTTGGAGGTACAAAATAGATACCTTTTGACGTTAAAATATAATCCTGGTATACAGTTCTTAAATCTAACATATTATTAATAACACTGTTCGGGTGGGTGGGTTGCAGTAGGAAATCAATGAAAGTAAATAAACAAATGATTATTAAATCGTTATAATTTATTGTGGGTCAAATTATATAATATACTAGCATTCACCCGTGGCGTTGCCCACATCAAAATATAATGAAATTCACGACAGAGAAGCGAAATGGAAAAATTCCCCTCCTGCACACATAGCTTGAAATGGGTAATTCCCCACAATCATTTCCTATTCATTGTGAATAAAGAGAGAGATAGAGAGAGAGAGAGGGAGAGAGAGATAGAGAGCACAAAAAATCCAAATAAAAAATACTCTGCCCTATCAGCAACCTATAAGCAGAAAAGCGTGGAAAGCAACCTACAATAATGTTTTGCAAGCACAAACTATGTCAATGCAATCAAACGGCAATCTGTAAGCATAGGATAAAATTTTAAAGGGAACTTAATACCAAAAAATAAGATATTTACTTTTCGAAAATAAAAATAAAAAGTATCCTATTCGCTTCCTTGGCACAAATACGATGCTCCTACCCGTTAGAAAAAAATTGGCCTTTCAATTTTATAAATAGTAAGGATAACTTAGGGTAAATGTTGGGTGTTGTAAAACTTTACGTTCCTTCGGATGGAGTTTGGGTTTCGCTTTCAGTTTCTTCCTTCTTTGTAGATGTTGTCTTCTCGGTTGTCTTCGTATAGATAGAGCTGATCAAGCGATCGGCTCTCATCCGAAAAGGGTCGATGGCAGCGCCGCTGTCACCAGCGGCAATTGTAGAATGCAAGCGGATGTGTTCAGTGAACATTAGTTTACGTTTGGCGTAAACATTCCGCCCGCCTTGCAGTGTCTGCGAAATAAAAAATAAATATCAAAAAAGGTTTGAGGGGGTGCTCAAAGTCCAGACTGTGTCCAGCCGAAGACAGAACTTTGAGCAACAACTATTCCATCTACGGGTCGGCTATTGCCAAATTCTTTTATGGGTGGGTCGGCTGTTGCCAAAATCTTTGCGTGTGGGTCGGCTGTTGCCCAAATCTTGATGAATGGGTCGGCTGTCGCCACAAACATTGTCGTTGTTTAGGCGATTGCCGTAAATGGTGCTGGTGAGTTGGCTTCTGTCTAAACCGTTGTATTCATCAGTTGGTGCTCGGTGTGTTTGGCCATGCAAGCTTGTGTGATGTTTAGCCTGACAGATGGCGCACGTCGCCTTGCTGGTGCAGTGCTCTTCCAGATGAGACCGCGCTAGACAATTCAAGCAGTAGTGATGCTTTTTCACTACTTCGTATTTTTGGGTCAGGTTCATCTCTTTGAACCTAGAACATGTCGCTAAGCGATGATCCTTAAGATAAATTCCACATGCCACGTGACGGGTCAAGGGTCGAGACTTCTTGGGTTGGGTGGAGTTTGGTTGGCCTTGCACATTGATGACGCCGTTATTATTGTTGTTAACAGTGGGGTGTAGCGCCTTGAAGGGTAAAGTGCCGGATAAAATCCAACCGGAATATTGAGATATTAGAGAATCTAATATGTTGCGCTGAACTCCACTGCGGATAACTTTGGGTATATGTCGCAACCGATAATCATATCTATGGGTCGGGTCATGTAGAACTGGTCATCAGCCAATTGAAGGCCTGTCAAATTGCTACAGGGTCTGTAAAACAAAAGCCTGTGTATCGTCTTTAAAGCTTGGGTTGTAACGGGAGGTCATGGTTAACTGGCACGATTTTGTGCGCCGACGTGTTGTAGTGAGATTCCGATGCACTTCCTCAGTCTATCCGTAATAAATGTGGTCTCGGATCCAGAGTCAATAAGAGCGCGTGCCAAACACGACAATCCATTGTGCTCTATGCTAACCATAGCCGTCCCTAGCAATACATTTCTCGATTTGGGAAGTGACTGCCTATCTAAAACTTTAATTTGGGTGAGTCCTGACTTAATGTCGTCGACTGCATGAAGGGTCTTAAATGTTCTTGTCAAGAACAAATCCATCAACTTCCATATAGGAAGTGTGAAATAATTTTTAAGAGACTTTTCAAAGTCCTTTAGGGTGTTTTTGGGTAGACGGGTCGAACACAGATATACCAAAATAGCTATCTGTGTCAATATCAAGGGATTTAAATGTCATCACACAGTTGTTGACAGTCCTTTGTATCTTCTTGATCGAAGTAATCGACTCCAACACAACTGGTGAAAGGTTGAATAGGGTCCTCATCTGCAACCTTTTATCTTCAAATTAGTCACAGAGATTTGACCAGTAGTGCGTTTCTGTAACTATTCTCACTGGCAGTTCTCACCATCTTTTGTCATTTGACGTCACGATGACGTCATTCTCCCTTGCACTGTTTCTGTAAAAAAAAGTATTAAAAGCGATCGGTACACCTTTGATGTTTCAATTCCATTCTCATAGGAATATTTAAAAAAAGTGTTTCTGTAAGCAAAATGAAGCGAGTTGTGTCTACTCGAATTGTCCCTGTGTTTTCAGCTCGTGAGAAGTTGGTTGAAGTTAAAGTAACCAAATATTAAACCGATAAATTATTGAATTTTCTCATATATAGAGATTTTTGTAACTTAAGCTAATTATAAACTATAAAATATTTCATAATTGGAGTACATACATTCAAATAAAACCAAAGTATTCATAAAATTTAAAAAAAATGTGAGGCAAATAACTAGTATTCGGATCCGAGTTTATTTGCACTTTTCTCAACAGCACTAAGTGTCAAATGGATAAATATAACAAAAATGTCTCGCAGAAAAGAACCCGTCGCGTAGTAATGCAGAGCTGTGCATAGCCTTAGTGGATTTGGAATATATATATGTGCTCCGTGCACCTTCATCCATGAAAGGTAGCATTTCATTAAGCACTTCCCTTGCGCTTGCTCGGCTAAATCTGAACAATTCAGCAAATCGAGCCTCGGGAATACTGAAAGGGTCCACTGCGTCCCTCAAGTTCTGCCTGTACGACCGTAGCATATTTCTCCGGTCATGACTATCGGCGGAAATCAGCAACAACAAATCACCCATCTAAAATTTGACAAGTTTTATATATTTTACAAATATTTAATGACAAATTATTTAACACCGCCACTTACCGCGCAAATTTAGAATAATATTTTGACATTTGTTTCAATTTCATAAATTTTTTTAACCGATTTCTGTGCCGATTCCAAAATATTTCAAATTTGAGTCCACCTTTGTTTACAGAAACACTTATCTCACGAAATCGAGAACTGCGGAACGAAACCGTGTGACGTCGATTTTTTTACAGAAACGCAGGGCGTTTTTGACTACTTCTCTTGGCTCACCGCGGGTCTTTTGATTAAGATGGAAAAGCTTTTCCACATTGCTTAATCTGGGGTTATCGACACAAAGGGCAGTGAACATATCTCTGAATGATGGCCATTCGCCATACTCGCCATTGAAAATGTCGGTGTCTCAAGGAGGGAGGTGAATTGATGGCAATGAAATAGGGGTATGTTGGGTTACCATATGAGCTGTAGTGTTTGGCGGTGATAATGGTAGCAACGCATCCATATGATCCAGTATGCCGTCCATCGAGTACGAAGTAAACGACTTCCTGTACTTCGCTTTGATCATATTTATATATACCGCTTCCGCTGTATCAGTTGACCACAAAATGTAGGTTGGGTTGTTAAAAAAATTTCAAAAAATGTGGGTTGGGTATTCAAAGTTTTACAAATTTTCAAAATTGAGGGTTGGGTAATTCAAAATTTTAAAAACTTTCAAAATTGTGGGTAATTACAATAAAAAGAATTCTTAAAAATGCAGAAAAATTCTTTAAAAATTTATTTTGGGTGAAGTGAGTCAAATTGGGTCGTAAAGGGTTAATATTGTTCCGAAAGAATTAATTTGGGTGATTTCCAAAATTTTGGGAAAATTTTACCTAAATCTCAAAAAAAACCTCTAAAACTCAGTAAAAAAAAATCGGGTGGCAACGCCAATATTTAATTGTCTGTGATATAGAATCCTTAACAGAGTCGTGAGAGTTGAAATGACGAACAATAGAAACGAGTAGTGTGGGTCGGCTGTTGCCAAAATCTTTGCGTGTGGGTCGGCTGTTGCCCAAATCTTGATGAATTGGTCGGCTGTCGCCACAAACATTGTCGTTGTTTAGGCGATTGCCGTAAATGGTGCTGGTGAGTTGGCTTCTGTCTAAACCGTTGTATTCATCAGTTGGTGCTCGGTGTGTTTGGCCATGCAAGCTTGTGTGATGTTTAGCCTGACAGATGGCGCACGTCGCCTTGCTGGTGCAGTGCTCTTCCAGATGAGACCGCGCTAGACAATTCAAGCAGTAGTGATGCTTTTTCACTACTTCGTATTTTTGGGTCAGGTTCATCTCTTTGAACCTAGAACATGTCGCTAAGCGATGATCCTTAAGATAAATTCCACATGCCACGTGACGGGTCAAGGGTCGAGACTTCTTGGGTTGGGTGGAGTTTGGTTGGCCTTGCACATTGATGACGCCGTTATTATTGTTGTTAACAGTGGGGTGTAGCGCCTTGAAGGGTAAAGTGCCGGATAAAATCCAACCGGAATATTGAGATATTAGAGAATCTAATATGTTGCGCTGAACTCCACTGCGGATAACTTTGGGTATATGTCGCAACCGATAATCATATCTATGGGTCGGGTCATGTAGAACTGGTCATCAGCCAATTGAAGGCCTGTCAAATTGCTACAGGGTCTGTAAAACAAAAGCCTGTGTATCGTCTTTAAAGCTTGGGTTGTAACGGGAGGTCATGGTTAACTGGCACGATTTTGTGCGCCGACGTGTTGTAGTGAGATTCCGATGCACTTCCTCAGTCTATCCGTAATAAATGTGGTCTCGGATCCAGAGTCAATAAGAGCGCGTGCCAAACACGACAATCCATTGTGCTCTATGCTAACCATAGCCGTCCCTAGCAATACATTTCTCGATTTGGGAAGTGACTGCCTATCTAAAACTTTAATTTGGGTGAGTCCTGACTTAATGTCGTCGACTGCATGAAGGGTCTTAAATGTTCTTGTCAAGAACAAATCCATCAACTTCCATATAGGAAGTGTGAAATAATTTTTAAGAGACTTTTCAAAGTCCTTTAGGGTGTTTTTGGGTAGACGGGTCGAACACAGATATACCAAAATAGCTATCTGTGTCAATATCAAGGGATTTAAATGTCATCACACAGTTGTTGACAGTCCTTTGTATCTTCTTGATCGAAGTAATCGACTCCAACACAACTGGTGAAAGGTTGAATAGGGTCCTCATCTGCAACCTTTTATCTTCAAATTAGTCACAGAGATTTGACCAGTAGTGCGTTTCTGTAACTATTCTCACTGGCAGTTCTCACCATCTTTTGTCATTTGACGTCACGATGACGTCATTCTCCCTTGCACTGTTTCTGTAAAAAAAAGTATTAAAAGCGATCGGTACACCTTTGATGTTTCAATTCCATTCTCATAGGAATATTTAAAAAAAGTGTTTCTGTAAGCAAAATGAAGCGAGTTGTGTCTACTCGAATTGTCCCTGTGTTTTCAGCTCGTGAGAAGTTGGTTGAAGTTAAAGTAACCAAATATTAAACCGATAAATTATTGAATTTTCTCATATATAGAGATTTTTGTAACTTAAGCTAATTATAAACTATAAAATATTTCATAATTGGAGTACATACATTCAAATAAAACCAAAGTATTCATAAAATTTAAAAAAAATGTGAGACAAATAACTAGTATTCGGATCCGAGTTTATTTGCACTTTTCTCAACAGCACTAAGTGTCAAATGGATAAATATAACAAAAATGTCTCGCAGAAAAGAACCCGTCGCGTAGTAATGCAGAGCTGTGCATAGCCTTAGTGGATTTGGAATATATATATGTGCTCCGTGCACCTTCATCCATGAAAGGTAGCATTTCATTAAGCACTTCCCTTGCGCTTGCTCGGCTAAATCTGAACAATTCAGCAAATCGAGCCTCGGGAATACTGAAAGGGTCCACTGCGTCCCTCAAGTTCTGCCTGTACAACCGTAGCATATTTCTCCGGTCATGACTATCGGCGGAAATCAGCAACAACAAATCACCCATCTAAAATTTGACAAGTTTTATATATTTTACAAATATTTAATGACAAATTATTTAACACCGCCACTTACCGCGCAAATTTAGAATAATATTTTGACATTTGTTTCAATTTCATAAATTTTTTTAACCGATTTCTGTGCCGATTCCAAAATATTTCAAATTTGAGTCCACCTTTGTTTACAGAAACACTTATCTCACGAAATCGAGAACTGCGGAACGAAACCGTGTGACGTCGATTTTTTTACAGAAACGCAGGGCGTTTTTGACTACTTCTCTTGGCTCACCGCGGGTCTTTTGATTAAGATGGAAAAGCTTTTCCACATTGCTTAATCTGGGGTTATCGACACAAAGGGCAGTGAACATATCTCTGAATGATGGCCATTCGCCATACTCGCCATTGAAAATGTCGGTGTCTCAAGGAGGGAGGTGAATTGATGGCAATGAAATAGGGGTATGTTGGGTTACCATATGAGCTGTAGTGTTTGGCGGTGATAATGGTAGCAACGCATCCATATGATCCAGTATGCCGTCCATCGAGTACGAAGTAAACGACTTCCTGTACTTCGCTTTGATCATATTTATATATACCGCTTCCGCTGTATCAGTTGACCACAAAATGTAGGTTGGGTTGTTAAAAAAATTTCAAAAAATGTGGGTTGGGTATTCAAAGTTTTACAAATTTTCAAAATTGAGGGTTGGGTAATTCAAAATTTTAAAAACTTTCAAAATTGTGGGTAATTACAATAAAAAGAATTCTTAAAAATGCAGAAAAATTCTTTAAAAATTTATTTTGGGTGAAGTGAGTCAAATTGGGTCGTAAAGGGTTAATATTGTTCCGAAAGAATTAATTTGGGTGATTTCCAAAATTTTGGGAAAATTTTACCTAAATCTCAAAAAAAACCTCTAAAACTCAGTAAAAAAAAATCGGGTGGCAACGCCAATATTTAATTGTCTGTGATATAGAATCCTTAACAGAGTCGTGAGAGTTGAAATGACGAACAATAGAAACGAGTAGTGGGGGTGTGAGAAAATAAACAAAAGCTATTTCAACGACGCCAAGTAGATTTACGAAATCTAAAATATATTTTGCATATTTTGTCGTTAATTTCCTCACTATTATTTAATCACAAAACAGAACACAATTATTTGCAAATTTTCAATGCTTGTTGGGTCGATTTGCTGATTCTTGAAAATATTTAAAAAACCGAACAAATATAAATTCTATGGACTTTTGTCCGTCTGTTTTCTGAGCGAAAATTTCAGCAACAACATAACACTAGCACTGATATTTGCAAATTTAACTTTCAATAATTTTCATTAAAACTTACTGAAATCCTTTTTGATTTGGTGTTAGGGTGGGGTATTTTAATGGGTTGTGTGTGATCTGTTGATTTGGGTCTGATTTTCCTTTGTCAAAAACTGAGCTCGTATTCCTCGGTTCGATGGACCAAATGTTCGGGTATTAATATATATATTTGTCCAGATCTGTCTTTCTGTCTGTCTGTCTGTCCGGAACACTAACCGATTCAAAATTTACAACTCCACTTAAAAAATTTTTTTTATGTTGTTAACCTTCTTTTTTTTAATGTTAGCCATTCTGGTGGTTTGCCCACACGACGCTGCGGTCGTGAGAAGGAACCAGAGCCACTTACTTACAAATATATTCACACATATATTTTGTCTTATAAAGCCGCCATGGTGAGGTATCGAACCCACAACGCAGCGATTGTAAGTAAGATGAAGTAGCGAACCAAGCGCCTTCTCACAAGAGCCAATAATGCTCATACAATACCTTCACCTAATATCGATTAACTTCGGCAAGCTGTATGCAAAACGCTTTCATGTATATACACACACAAAAAATCATTTCACATATAAACAAAAATAGCTTCGAACTAAAGCTGCCACCTTTAAGAAAATAACACTGCCACAAGACTACCGTTGCCACCTAACACTATTTTCACCTATTACGGTGGTGTGTTAGATTTCCATATTACACTTTCCTATACACTATAATATATTCCCAGTACAACATTAAGGTCCGCACACATCAACGCGAAGTACCGCAGCCGCAGCGAAACTTACTCAAAAATGTTTCTTGCAAATGCGAAAATATATTTGTTTAAGGTGAGAAATTTCATAAAAACAAATAAAAATGTAAATCATTTATAAATTAAAATTCCCGAAAAAAATACTACAAAATGAACACCTTTCTTAGAAGTCACTCAAGAAATTGTAAAAGGGGAAATCAAAACTTAAAAAAATGTATTTCTCGGAAAGCAGATTCTTGCTACAATAAAAGATTCAGATTCGGTTTTAGTACGTCAAAATACATAATACGAAAATAAAAATTGAAAAAATCCAATGCGTAAGACGCTTTGCAATAAAAATAATCGACAATCGGAAATAATGTTTAGCCATAACAGGTGAAAACATTGTTAGGTGGCAACGCTATCCTTTTGGTAGTATTATTTCCTTAAAGGTGGCAATGGTAAATCAAAGCTATATTTTTGTGTGTATATTAAGGCATTCCATCCCGAAGTGTTTTTGAAAATCCCGGGATTTCGGGATTTGAAATTACAATCCCGGGATTTGCTCGGGATTTTCGGGATTTTCGGGATTTTTCAATTAAATACAATAGTTAATATAAGATTAAAGAAAAATTGGTTGCAATAATATTTTAAGTTTAATTCGACTAAGAAAACATATTTAATAAATATTACATTAAACAAAGCAAATAAAAAGTCAAACAAAAAGTAATTCTTTTTAAATTAGATTGATCCAACAAATTCGAGAATCGCCGATTTGGCTGATTCTCGAACTTGTAAGAGCAATTGAAAAACATGTTCCGAAAGTTTCAAGTCGATATCTCTAAAACTGCGACCGCTATCGTACGGACAGACAGACGGACAGACAGACGGACATGGCTAAACCAACTCCGGCGGTGATGCTGACCAAGAATATATGTACTTTTCCATACCGGACACGCCTCCTTATGGGCGTTACAAACGTTGTATCAAAGTTAGTATACCCTGCCACAGTGTGTGTGGGGTATACAAATTTAAGATTAAAGTATGCACCAGTAAATTACAAAATTTCATCTTAATAGCTTCATTAAGTTACAAAATTTTTCCCGAAGTGTTTTTGAAAATCCCGGGATTTCAGGATTTCAAATTACAATCCCGGGATCCCGGGATTTGTTCGGGATTTAAGAAAAAACTGTAGCAACAATATTTTAAGCTTAATTTTATTTTAATTCAACGTAGAAATAATATTTAATGAATATTGCATTAACCAAAACAAAATTTAAAATAAATAAAGTCAAACAAAAAGTTATTAATTTTAAGTTACTATGATCGAAAAGTTTGATAATTTATGTATTAAATTGAGTGGCTTTATTATTTATTTTGCCACGTTGAATCCATTCAAAAGTACAACACTCAAACGGTCAACAAAATAATTTTATTAATTATATCCTTTTTGTCGAATTAAAAAAATTTTTTCAATTTGAAAAAAATTTATTCAGATCGATAAAAATGTTTTGTTCACTGTTATTGACAAAAATTGTCTTGTTTTTTGTTTTTTGTGTGTGTAGCACTAAGTCTAAGAAAGTGACCTTTTTGTGTTTACCAATTGGATTGACAGTCAACGCACTGCAGAATTTTTGTGGAAAAGCGTCGAAAATATCTTAAACAATGCATACAAAATAAATTTTTTGAATCCCGGGATTCCGGACTCAAAATCCCGGGTTTCCGGGATTTAGAAAACGTTCGGGATCCCGGGATTGAATGCCTTAGTGTATATACACATTCAACATACAGCTTTCTGAACTATATCGCCATTAGCTCAATTTATTTTATAGCTGGCTGTGGTCTGTTGGTTAGAGCGTCGGCCTATGACTGCGACAGTCTTGGGTTCAAGCCCGCCACCAGTAGTTTTTTTTTTAATCCATTGCTTGATATTCTTTTTTTAGTCTTTCTTTTTTAATTCTTTTTTAATGTAACAGTTCAACTTTACACAATTACATCATCCAACAAAATTTCTTTCTATTCTTTACAAAATTTAATAAAAGTTCACATATTTCACAAATGATTTTTTATATGCATATATAAATTATGGAGTTCACCATACGGCTTGGTCTACCTAACCGCCATTAGCTGAAATTATTTTATAGCTGGCTGTGGTCAGTTGGTTAGAGCTTCGGCCTATGACTACGGGGGTCATAGGTTCAAGCCCGGTGCCGGCCGAAGTTTTTCTTTTTTTAATTCCATTCTTCATATTTTTTTCTTTTTTTTAATCTTTCTTTTTTTAATTCTTTTTTAATGTAACAGTTCAACTTTACACATTAGGCGACAATTACATCATCGAATAAAATTTAATAAAAGTTCACATATTTCACAAATTTCTATAAAAAAATTACATATGAAAACATAGAAAATATTTTTGCATCTAAATTACACAATAAAGTAAACATTAATTTTTTCAAATTAGTGTTTTATTTCCCGTGCATGGCACGGGCAAATTTACTAGTAACATAATATTTAGGGTAAAGGTTGGGTGTTGTAAAACTTTACGTTCACTTCACACAAAAAAAAAGTAGGTAAATCTAACCAAAAAAGACGATTAAAAATGCAACAACCAAAAAACGTGGTTTACAAGAAACGGATAGGGCTGAATCAACTCAGGGGTGACGCTGATCAAGAATATATATACTTTTCCTTACCGGACACGTCTCCTTCGTGGTGTTACAAACATCAGACCGAAGTGAATATACCCATACCTCATGAGGTGTAGGGTACAACTAGAGCGTGGACTATCTTCGGCTATACCGAAGCTGAAATACCATCACACACTAGGAATTTAGAAGTACCTCGGGCATAAACAAATTTGGTCTCAATACCCCATTTTGACCCATAAAGAGCCTCGAACCATGTATAAAATTCGTTTCTAAAAATCCAATCGAATCCACAAAAAAAAAAATTTGGTCTTAAGACCCCATTTTGACCCATATATATATGGTTTCGGAGCCTCGGACCATGTCAAAAATACTTTTTTAAATAAAAGAATCTCTTACATCCGATTGTAAAAAGTTTACATGTTTTTTAAAGGTATGTTATTCCTCTATCAAGTGCATTTTTAACATTTAAGATTCAATGAAAAATGTATTTTTGGCGAAGTATTATGTGAATGAGAAAAATGAAAAATTCATAAATGCGATTTAAACGGTTTTAAGAACTGATCCTGAACTGAAACTGGGAGACACGGGTACTCTTTTTTAACCCCCTCTAACAGAATCTGTCAATCCCGATCATGTGCGTTTTATAGTGTCGGACAATGTTATAAGCTCAACAATTGGCCGACCATTAGGAAAAAGCTTAAGCAATAGTTCATTTCAAGGTAATGCATTCCCTTTTCATTCTGTTTTGAAATGAAAAATTGTTCAACAAAACAAAAATGTGATTTAAAATTTTTTAATAAAAAAAACATGTTACAGTGCTATAGGAACGTTCTACTTATTTTCACACTTACTTTAAAGGTTTTCCGCAAGGGTATCGAAAATATGGAGATGTTTTCTTCCAGACAGGGTCTGCCTAGTGCATGGATTATTTTTGCACTGCCCCGATTATTTCCAAAACAGCAATCATGCCAATGGGTAACTGAGTTTGCCGATCTTAGCGCAAATACCGCCATATCATTAGAGCTGAAAGTATTGTTAGCATTTCCTGAGGCTGATTGGTCGTTTTTAGTAAAGGTAATATCGCCTTAATCGCCTTGTGCCCAGTATAAAGAATATCTTCTTAATAGGTGCTGTTGATGCGTGACGCTTATCTGGCAGGTATTATTTTCCGCCATCTTTTGAAGAATCTGCCATCGTCGGAGAATTTTAAAAATGTAGCACAACATTCGTTTGTGGAGGATGCAAATGAATCGAAGAAATGCGAAGCCTTTTTGTGCCGAGGCGAGTGCTTTAATGTATCGGATTTGATTGCCAGCGATACGGGTTAGACGGTTTAAAGCAATTTTGTAGAATTGCTTTCAAATACTTACATGCTTACAGATCCGGTGGGGCAGTCAAATTGCCAGATTGTTCTGTCACTCACCTATTTAGTATTAGCCGCAGGAAAGGCTATAGATATCAAATCGTGCATTGTAAAGGGTCTCGAAGACCTGGGATCTGCCGGGTGGAGCGATTGCTTGGACAAGCGACAAGTAAAGTTTGATTCGATTGAAGTTTCAAGATTACATTTTCATCACTTCTTCTTAGGTTTGGAATCAAAAAAGACCGCCTTGGTTGGAGGCAATCATGCACTTTGTATACTCCGTGATCGATTGTGTCGTCGAAATGCTGGTGAATGCTGTTGAGGCGGGTGCCAGTATGTACCAGGCCATGTCCCTAGCTTTAACATGTATCTCAGAAATGTGGGATTGTATTTCGGAAGGTCTCTATAAGATAACCTCGCTTTTGCAAGACATTATTCCAGTCTCTACTAGACCACTCAGTAATTTCTATATATATTTTAATTGGTTTGGAACGATAAAGAAATGTTTAATTTTTTAAGGTGACTCAGTGCTAATGCAAGTGGTATTCTCTGCCTTGTACACAGAACTAATAAGGACTGCTGAAGCGTACGAGAAGGGTGAGTCTGCTATTTAAATATGTATTGCATCAAGTTTCTTCAATATAGAGTGTAAGCGATAGTACAAAAACTAAAAATCGAAAAAAGACCCAAAAATTAGAAAAATTATTTTGCATTTATGGCCAAATTTTTAAACGAAAATTCCAATAACTAGAAGAAAGATGAAAACAACTACACAAAAGAAAAATGGTTTAAAATAACACTCGAATTACGCACGATTCTAAATGCGAAGTCAGCTACACGCAGAGAAAAAATATGGTTGGAGCATGATTGCAGCGATCATATATACTTGCTACAATAATACTATGATTATAAAGACCATAGTTGGTTGGGGTAACCATGTAAATTATATTTTAATGATTATAGAGACCATATTATGATTTCAGAGATCATATTATGATTAGATTCCAACCATGCCAAAAACATGCTGGAGGCAATAATGTATATGATTGGATATTTAATATTAATAAGAGTATTCACGATCTGGAGTACTTGGGTAGATTTGTACTTTTCTGCAAACATAAGCACCAAAATATACAAACAAAATGTATATAAATGCTTAAATTCATTTCCAAAAATATTTCATAAAAAATTAATATACACATAAAAATGGCATTTCGATACCTTAAAGCGCAACCATCCTATGTCCGTTTTCATGAAAATCGAGTTTTTGTCATTTTTGGATTCCTGATAAGAAGCTGCATCGAATACGCTATTGTGGTTTGTGAAAATCTGACCAAGAGTGGTTAAAAAATAAGGAAATAAGAAAGTTCTATGTCCACAGAAGGATTTTTTTCGGGGGCCCAAATGTGCAATGTCCGAATTTTGAGTTTTTGTCTTTGCTTATTCCATAAAAATATAAAAAAAGGTTTTTGTATTAGATTTTTGACACATTAAAATTCCTTAATTTTTATTTTCAAACTGTGAAATTTGATTGTTTGATATGAAAATACACCAGCTCCATCTAGTGTTTCAAGCAATAAATTATTTTTGGTTTGTGTTTTTGATAAATAAACAAATTCAATTTCAAAGAGCGCAGTTATACTATGTCCCGAAAATTGTATTGGACATAGTATAGTTGGGCCTCTTAGAACTCAAAATAATGAAATTTTGTATGAAAACAAATTTGAATGTCACAGAAGAATTCCATTTAATTTAAAACCATGACGAGTTTTCACTCAAACTTTTTTTCAACACTCCAAAGATGGATTAAGCTACATAAGAAAAATATTGGACCCAGAAAACAGAACTGCAATAATAACGAAAAATTTATTTCAAAACTTGTTTTGCGTTTTCTATAGTTTGGGAAAAATGGACATAGGATGGTTACGCTTTAAGGTATCGATGTGATTAGTATATGTATGCATTTAGAACAAAAGAAATGCAAGGCAGTAGTAGCTAAACGTGCTAACGCGCTTCGATAGCAACCCAAGTATCCCAGGTTCAAATCTCGGCACGGCCAAAGTAAGTAAGTAAAGAAAAATGTATATGAACTATTATTTCTTAAATATAATATAACAATCAGCTAATATTACATTGAAATATTAATAATATAATTTAAAACAATTGAAAAGTAGATGTTTAAATTCAATTGAAAGTTGAATAAAAATTGGTTAACATGAATGTAACCATCATACAAATTTTTGGCTGCAATCATTACACGTTTATTTTCAATCATGTAAATGGTTAGCTGCAATCATGTAAATGTTTAGTATGCAATCATGGCATGGTTGGTGCAATCATTACGCCAATCATAATATGGTCCCCTTAAAATATGATCAGGTCAACCATGTTTTTTCTCTGCGTGTAAACTTGGCAAAACTAATATTATGATACTAGCTTATACCCACAGCTTCGATCGCAATAATTTTGTATTTTCCTGTAAAAGTATAAATGTTATTATATTATTTAAGCAACTGAAATAAAAATAGATTTTGCCAGTCATCTCTCTGCCCATTCACACTCAAAAATCTAAAAAAGCATCGGTATCCCTCGAATGGGGCCCGAGTTAAAGTTCTATAAAAATTTGGGCAATTGGCGAATCGCACATTTTCACAATCACCCCTCTCCCCATTCACCACCAAGCACCAAAAACAAAATTTCAACGAAATTCCTTGAATAGGACCCGAGTTACAGAGCTTTCAAATTTTTAGGGCGTGGAAGTGAAATGTTTGTGATTTCATGAATTGAAAATACAAAAAAAGGTTATTGCAAAGGCCTATTTTTAGAATTACCTACAAAAATTTTTATTTCAAATTAAATTTTTATTTATTTTTTTTACTTTAAATTATATTTTTAAGCAACATTATTGATGGTTTAAATTTTTTTTTACTTACCGAGATTTGATCCCTGGCTATTCGGATTCATAGAAGCTCCCCTTAGCACCTTAGCACCGCTGTGTGCATTTTGCAATGTTTTAACTGCATACATATACTATGAAACTGCTTGGTTAGGATTTGAAACGGTTTCAGTTCTGAAATATAACTGAAAACAGTTTTACTTTTTGAGATAGTGGGTTCGAATATCAGTCGGAGCAATTTTTTTTTCGTTTCCTTTTTAACACAATACTTTTTGTATTTTTTTTTTTGATTCTTTTTTTTTTTTTTTTATATACATAGATCTGCTTTTGCCGATTTTAATTTTTTTGCATTTTTGAGGTACTGAACGTCGATTTCAAGAAATCTGGAGCTAGCGCAGCAAAACAAACCCCGGAATCGTGAGTCGCTGGTCGCGATCAGATCTGTGTATAAAAAAAAAATCGAAAAAAATTTGGTCTGACTTAGATTTGAACCCACGCTCCAGTAATTCATACCATCTTCAAAAAGTGAAACTGCTTCAGTTGTGTTTTAGACCGGTGCGGTGTTAAATTTTTCGTAACGATAGCCGTTTCAAATCGTAACCATGCAGTTCTAATTTTTTTTTCCCTCGGTGTAGATAAGTTTAGCGCGATACCATTTCATAATAATGTTCCGTTGTTTTGTCGAAAACGTGAAGAATAAAAAACAAACGAAGAATTCCACTCATATTTACCCTTCGATTTTAAATCACTTTTTTACTTTTTGATGATCGCTCGACTACAGCGACACGTGCATACAACTTAATGATTTATGAAAAGTTAACAGTCAATGAGATGACACTTTGACACTAAGCACATTGCCGCTGCCATCGTCACAAAAGTCAAAACTGATGGGCGCCTGTAACTGGGCACCCTCCCCTACTTATTAAAAAAATTACGGAATATTTTGAATAATACAAAGCAAATAATAGTTAATTCCAATAAAATTGTTTGTGGCAAGAACTTTTTCTTTAAGAAAAAATTAATTTATATTTATTTCAGATGAAAATTAGCTTTTTCAGTCTAAATTACTTTATAAAAATAATTAAGTAAAACTGATACAATAGAAATTGCACAAACCTTACTTAAGAATTTTTTAAATTGAATTTTGTCTTTTTTTATAACCCTTATATTAACTTTCTTTGGGCGGACCATATATATATATATATATATATATATATATATATATATATATATCCTCAAATCTGCGGCGAGCTTTTTCATACACTTCCACATGAGCTAGAGAGCTGAAATTTGGAACACTGATAGAACTCCGGTGACAATGCATTCTATTAATTTTGGGGTCCATCAGAGGCGTAGGGGGCCGTGGGGAGACTCAAACTTTTTTTTTTAAACATAGCATAACTTCCAATTTCTTCAAGCTACAATGTTGAAATGGTAGGTGAGTTCTTATTGACAAAATGAAATTTTTTACCCTTTGGAAAGGGGGGTGTGGGGGCAAAGGGGAGCGGGATGGAGCCAATTTAAAGACCTAACTTTCGTATTTTGTAAGCTACAAGGCTGAAATTTTTTACTTAGGTTCGCATTCGGGAAAAAGAGTAAAAAACGGGAAAAAAAGGGGAAAAAGGGGGGAGAAAAAAAATTAAAAAAAAAAAAAAAAAAAAAAAGAGGAAAATAAAAACAGAGAAAAAAACAAGTTTTTTAAAATATAACCCTTTAACCGACTAAAAAGCAGAAAATAAATTTTCTTTTAATTAATTTCAGCAATTTCGATTCAAAATTAAGGGTTTTTGGGTACTTTTCTCCGAATACCATTGCAGATTTTTTAGTCGCCAAAAACCCTTAATTTTAAATCGAAATTGCTGAAATTAATTTAAAGAAAATTTATTTTCTGCTTTTTAGTCGGTTAAAGGGTTATATTTTAAAAAACTTGTTTTTTACTCTGTTTTTATTTAGACACGGAAACTCAAATACTGAAAACTAAATAATTTATTCATTTGTACCTTTATTAAATTGAATTTAATATTTATGGTTATTTATTTAAGCAATAATGAAGCAAATAAAAAGCTCTACAAAATTATTTTGTATTTTTTTCAAATGTATATTGCTTAAAAAAGTAACGAATCCAGAAAAATACCGGGATTTTCCAATTGCGAAAAGGCTTCGGGATCCCTGTCCATTTTTAGTCCCGAAAACCCCGGGATATTTTTCCCTAAATCCCTGGATTTTCGGGACTACATTTTAAATAAATTAGTCCACAAAAAAAGTTAATACAATAAAAATACAACTTTTCATCGCTCATAAAATATAAAAAAAATCGTGTAAGCAGAAAAAAGTTTTTGACAACATTTGGGTACAACCCCAAAATGAAAAAAAAATTAGTTAGAAAACTCAATACTTAAAAATTTTTAATTAATAAAAAAATTACGAATAAAATTGTTTGTGCTTGAAATTTTTTAATAAATTGAAATTAATGTTTGCCGCAGTCTTAACACTCACTGTCCCAACTCCGCAGTCTACTTACTCACCAGAATTGCACGAGCTCCGAGTTAGCAAAAAGGAAGAGCTTATGACGCTTCTCTATGAATATAAGTTCTCTGGTTGTACTCTGTTTCAATTGCAACCGTTTCATTCAGAAAGCTTTAGAGATGGGAAATGTATACTGTTTTGGGTTACAGCCAGCGTTGCCGTTGTGCGACTAAAGTATCAATTCTCCACTTTTTCGACAGACTTGCCATTCTGACACTTTTTCAAAATTAGCCCAATTTGACCCTTTTTGGAATTTTGTTCATCCAAAAAGAGGTAAAAGACTCAAGAAACGAAATAAATTGTACAGGGGTTGCAATTGGTAATTAGATAACAAAAACAAAGGTCTGAAATACGCTAAAGGCCGAGCATCAAAAATGTCGTAAATACATTTTAATTTTTTTTTAAGCATGGTTATCTTGTTTAATTTTTGCGAATGATGCAATTTTGTTCCTTGGAAAATTTTCTATAAAATACCTTTTTATAATTTTTTTCTCTACAATGACGAGTTTTTCCTATAAACTCGATTTTGTGGAAATAACTAAACGAAGTGAAGTTTATGAAACAATGCATGGGAAATTCTTTTTTTTAACTAATTTGGAAAAATTCAATTCCTTAGAAATTGTGGGTTATACCAAAGATCTAGTAAAAAAATATCCCAATAACTTAGAGGATTATCTACAGGAGGAGTGCATCCACTTTAATGCATATTTGTTCTCAATAAAATCTAGAGACCGACCGAAACCGCTTTTTTAAATTTCGGGCGAAAACGAAATGGCCGAAATTTTTCTTCTTTTGTTTTCGGTCGAAACCGAAATGGCTTTAATTATTTTTTAAATTTCTGCCGAAGCCGAAATCAAATATTATAAAGTAGTACATAATTAACCGTTTCAGTAGGCTGAAATCGTACGTTTTAAGTTAAGATCATGAATTAGATGAATTTAGAAGCAAACTATCTGGAATTTAACATTTAAGATTAGAAACTATCAATACATGTATATGGGGGGAATTATGGGCAAGAGGCGTTACTAGCCACTTCACTGTTGCCAAAAAATCCACTTTGAAATTTTTGTTACATGTCGGTATATCGACTCAAGAGGATGCTGATCAAGAATATATATACTTTTACATACTGAACACGCATCCTTGGACAGTAGTGTGCAAGGTATAAAAAAGGTTATAGAAAAATCGATCAGCGGACCTAAAAATACATCTAGAAACTTAGTTTTAATGAATTTAGAACACTCCTTAGATTTTTGTCCCAAGCTTATATGGAGACAAATCACTGAGCGATGGCGTCCTCAGTTTTTCTGCAGCAAGTTTATTTTTTGTTGCTGCTAATGTTATTATAAAAAAATGTATGTGTTAAAGAAACGAAAACGATATTTTATTTTTCGGCCGAATCCGAAACACGGCAGAAACAGATTTTTTTGGCAGAAAAGCCGAAACCGAATTATGGTCGGTCTCTAATAAAAACCACATAGGATAAATTATTTACGCCAAAAAGAATGTGTATACTCATACGCGAAAATAAATTAAAAGATGTATATCCTAATTTGGATATTGCTTTACGAATTTTTGTATGCTCTCCAGTTACAAACTGTTCGGCCGAACGTTCGCTTTCAACTTTGAAAAGGGTAAAACATTATCTAAGAGCGTCCATGGGCCAACAAAGGTTAAACGTATTGGCCTTATTATCCATTGAAGCTGAAGTTTTGTCAGTGTAAAAATGTAACGACATAATTAATCACTTCGCGACATTAAAGGATCGGAAGAAAGTGTTTCAATGATTTATAAAATGTAAAATAAATTTTGAAGTAATACATTTTATTTATAAAAAGACCAAACATTTTTTTTTGAGGGGGGGGGTGCTGAATTTTGGAGTGCCTACAGCGTTAAAATACTTAAGTCCGGCTCTGCTCGTAACTAACATTCCATAAATTTTACAGGAGAAGCAAAAAAACTGTTTTACTCAAAAAGTAAAATATTTAAAAGTAAATAAAAATTATTTTCTGGTGAGAATGACTTTATTGAGTAATTAAAATACTAAACATAAAAATTTATATTTGAGATAAAAATTCCATTATCTATTTACAAATTGCCAATGCAAAAAAAATTCTATATTGTATGCAAACTTTGAAAAAAATTGTTCTGGAAACATTTTTAAAAAATTCAAGGTATGTTTTTTGAGATGCGGCAGAAAATATAAAATTTTTTGACGTAGATTTTTCATTTTTGAAAAAAATGTCCGTTACGAGAAGTCAACGTATGCCTATCGATATAAAAGATACGTGTCAGCTTGTGCCGAGTAGACGCGAGAACTGTTGCATCGATTCTCACCAAAACTTATATAAGTGTCGGGAGTAGAGATAGGCGCGTGTCGTGAGTCACGCATGATTTTGTCGTGTCACGCGTGATGGTACGTGATCGTGAGCGGCCATTTGAGCGTGAGCCACTTACATTTTTCGTCCGAATTTTTCTTATTCTGAAGCATAATAATATTTATTTTTTTTGTTATTGTACATTTTTTGTTCAAGCCACACAGAGCAACATTTTGGTTTATTGGTCAGAATTGGGATGCAACTTTGGGAATATAATTTTTTGGTTCAATAGCACATTTAAGGTGGTTGGGACGAAGGCAAATCCAAACTTTTTCATTCAGGACTTTATACGATTACTCGTCTTGAGTAAGATACTGACTTTATTTTAATTAGAGACCTACCGAAATCGCTTTTTTTAATTTCGGCCGAAACCGAAATGGTCGAATTTTTATTTTTTTAAATTGGCCGAAACCGAAGTCGAAACCGAAAAAATAAATGAAAAAATTGTGAATTTAAATGTAATAAAGTTGTAATTAAGTAATTAAGCGTATCAGTATCGGCGTATCGGCTGAAATCAATCCTTTTAAGTTCAGATCATGAATTAGATGAATTTAGAAGCAAACTATCAAATGCGTGGAAATCAATTGAAGGGGCAGGGTTCTCACTTTTTGCTACGGCGAGAGCTCTAGATATTCGATTTTATGGGAGTAGATTTCAAGAAAGGGGAGAAGAGTGAGAACTCTGTGAAGCGGTGAATGGATGAAGGCTGTATGTAACATACAAATTCTTTCAAGAAAATATGTTTCAAAGTTTTTTATTTTTCTTTTTTCAATACATATTGGGGACTTGTCTTCTTTGTCGCTTCTGATTCTTCGAAACTATGATCAATACTTAAATTTGTGTTACATACCGCTTTTATCCACTTGGTTGTTCCTTATGTATTTTGCCACGCCAAATCCAAAAATAATAATGAAAATTGTTATTTTTATTATTTTTGTATTCAGAGTCTATCAAGTATATTTAACACACAAAATGTTCAGTTTTGTCGATCAGTGTAATCTTTGTTATTTATTAGATAACAAATTTATTGAAAAAATTATTTCCAGTAGACCTACTTATAAAAAATGCGGAAAAAAATAAATTTTTTCCAAAATACAGTACATTTTTAAACTTCCGCATTTAGTTGGGTCCATCAAAAGTGGTCCGACAGCCGCCAAACTTCACTGATCTTATTTTTAGGATTAAACGAACCAGAAAATGTACGGTAATGAGATATCTATTTTTTTGGGCACCTGAGTGTTACTAAACATAGATTATGATGTGTGAGACACATCTTCTGTTTGACATTTTTTATTACTAGCGATAATTATAGATAGTATTAGAAATATAAATTGACACATGTAAAAGTGTCATATTTGGACATTCTGCCGGGGGGCAGAAAAGACGATAGATGGAATCGATCGCTTGACAATAATTATTTTTACGATAAGCACACCGAACCAAAAAAAATGCTAAAAGTACCATCAAATCTTCAAATTTCGTTGACAAAATATGGCCGATAGTGATACATATCAAATTTGATACTACGTCTTTATCATTTATATGAAAGAGTGGGGAATTGATGGGATACCAACTTAATTTGATAAGGATCCAACGTAAATTTACATGAGAAAATGTGAAGAGAGAAAATAATTCGCTAAAAAGAAATAATTACGAAAAAGGAGAAAAAGAAAATGAGAAATGTATTCGTTTTAGAAACGACAAAAAACGAACACATAAAAATTAAAGATGTTTCAATTTATACACACAAAAAAAAAAGTAGGTAAATCTAACCAAAAAAGACGGTTAAAAATGCAGCAACCAAAAAACGTGGTAAATGGAACCAACTCAAAGTTGTTCGCGTACAATGAAAAATTGTTAGCGTACAATGAAAAATTGTTAGCGTACAATGAAAAACTGTTCGCGTACAATGAAAAATTGTTCGCGTACAATGAAAAATTGTTCGCGTACAATTTTTTTTTTATTTCAGTATAATAATAAGCAAAACTACCAGAATCAAAGAAGTATGTCCGCTGAGGTGATGAAAGTTTAGAGCTTTGAGATGTAGATTATCCGCGTGTTGTTCGGAAATTTGCTTCTTGAGTTGATCAGTTTCCTTGGTGTGATTGATGACAACCGATCCTAGAGGTTTCATGGAATGCTCGGATAAGTTTTCAATTTCCTTCGTCAAAGATGTGGAAAATGTGTTGTTAATACCCGAAAAGACATTATGGGTTGCGATTAGCGTGGCTCCTGGAATGCGCACGGTACATCCTGCTTCCAGAGTTAAAATTCCATGATTCGGTAATTCAATGATTTTCTGATGGGCAGAACAACACTGTATGTGTGCTGCAGTTCTTTTAAAGTTCTTAAACAGCCATTTGTTTTTGCTGTGAAGCTCTTTCCAGAATGTACAGTCGTATGCGTTAAGCGCTTGAGACAGCAAACAAGCTGCCTTCTGTCTAAGCAGGCCATTTTGTCCGGTACCTGTTCCGGTGGTAGTGACCGCAGCGGGCCGCCTATTAGAAGATGCGCTGGCGTTAGCGCCTCTCCATCGCTTGGATCCTGCGTGAGCGGTGCTATTGGCCGGGAGTTCAGCACGGCCTCGACTTCCACCAGCACGGTTTGCAACTCTTCTGTTGTTAGCAAAGCAGCGCCTGCGGTGCGAACAAGCAGATTCTTGGCCGACTTCACGGCCGCCTCCCACAGCCCGCTGAAATGCGGAGCCCTCGGTGGTATAAAGGCGAAGTTGAACCCTTCTTCCGCTGCATACTGGGGAATTGGTCCTTGGTGATTCAGGAAGGCGTCTCTCAGATCCTGAAGTTTCCTGTCGGCTCCTACGAAATTTGTCGCGATGTCGCAATACAAAGTCTTGGGAATCCCGCGGCGACCGATTAACCTTTTGAGAGCAAAAATGAATCGATCAGAAGTTAGATCAGAAACAATCTCTAAGTGGACCGCTTTGGAAGTGAAACAAACGAATACGGCAATGTGTGTTTTGACCGGTGGTCGACCGCGTATTTTTAATGTAGTGTATACGGGACCACAATAGTCAACACCATATATTAAAAATGGCCGAACTGCTCGCAGCCGATCTGCTGGTAGATTTCCCATAATTTGGGTAAACAATTTTGGCTTATATCAAAAACAAGGTACGCAATTTCGCACGGTTTTTCTACACGCTTTTTGGGCATTTACGAGCCACACATTCATTCGCAACAGAGCTACCAACGCTTTTGGGCCTGCATGATGATTGCGAATATGCAGATACCGTAAAAATATTTTTACAAAATGCGATTCTAAAATGCTAATCCAGACCCTTATGTGGGCTTATGCCCACATAAATTGGAACTCATTCAATTCCTCAATTCATACTGTATAGATGTAATG
Source organism: Heteromyza rotundicornis (assembly GCA_951394025.1). NCBI lineage: Eukaryota > Metazoa > Arthropoda > Insecta > Diptera > Heleomyzidae > Heteromyza > Heteromyza rotundicornis. The sequence goes on along the minus strand of OX596011.1, from coordinate 62,297,034 downwards.
CTAATTTCAGAGACCCATTTGACCCAAAAACACATTTTTAATATACCCGGATACAAGTTGTACGACACTAAACACCCAGGTGGTAAAGCTCGAGGTGGATCAGCGATTCTAATTAAAGACAGAATCAAACACTATGTTTTACAGGAATTTTGCACCGAGTATTTGCAAGCCACCAGCATATGCCTTGATGAATACATAAAAGGACTAACAATATCGGCAATTTACTGTCCACCCAGCTCCAAAATAACTGAACAGCAGTTTCAGACATTTTTTGCAACCCTTGGCCAAAAATTTCTCGTAGCTGGAGATTTTATTGCCAAACACACTTATTAGGGCTTTCGTCTGATTTCGCCCAAAGGAATATTACTATGGAATACTACCAGCAGACTCGGCCTTGATGTGGTTTCGTCAGGCACGCCAACATACTGGCCATCAGACATACGCAAAATTCCAGACGTTATTGATTTTGAACTCTCGTCTGACCACACACCCACTATAATTACAGTAAAATATGTGCCAAATTCAGAAGTCAACCCACCCGACAAACTCACCAGTATGTATACGAATTGGCTTAAATTCAGAAAATATATAAGTTCACACATTACCCTGCATGTGCACCCAGAGAAATCTTCATGTATTTTAATTAACACTATTCATGTTATATTTACATGAAAAACATTTGTACGCAAAACAAAAACAATTCCAAAAAACTACAACTACATTGACAAAAATCGAAGCAAAACGCACACATTCACAGAAATGAGAAAAAATTTCCGAAGCAAAACGCACACATTTACACAAATGAGAAATTTTTTTTCGAAAATAAAAATATATTCGACTATTCTGTCAAATGGAAAATTTGAAAATAAACAGAAGAAATTTTTGAATTTCAAAACAAATTTGTTTTGTCGACCTGAACGAAAGAAGCTCAGTGACACAGTAGATGCGGAACTTATAAACATTAGGTCCCGTGTTCAAATCTCGTCTGAGCTGAAAAAAGTTTTTTTAAATAGAAATTTTTAGATTTCAAATTCAGATTGGTCTTTGGACGACATGAATTTATGAAGCGCAGTAGCACAGAGGGTAAAGTGATAAACTCAAGATCCGAAGGTCCAGCGTTCAAATCCAGTTCAGTGTGAAAAGGTATCTTTTCGAAATGGTAATGTTAATTTGAAAATAAGTTAAAGAATGGTAAATAAGGAGGAACTGTGGTTTACAATTTTATAAAAAAAATTTAATTAAAAAAACTTTTTCCGGAACGGGGACTCGATCCCCGTACTTCCGTTTATGAGGCCGACTGCCTAACCCCTGAGCTACCGGCAATGATTTGAATGAACGCATATTTACCAGTTTTCCCAGTTCATCAACAAACCTCTTCACACGTACACGTACACATATAGGAGAGTGTCATTTTTAACAATAGCATCTTGTTAAAACAACCTGAAAAATCGGTTTGAAAAATATTTAACACGATTTTTTCTCTGGGTGTGTCCCTGAAAACTGAGGAGCAACTGAATGCGGCAGTGCGTAACTTTACCCTTCTACTTACAAACGCAGCACTAGCAGCTACCCCAAAAATCAATAACACTACCCTAAAAAAGGAATTTGTGCCACATAATATAGCTGCGCTCTTAACAGAAAAGAGATCAATAAGGCGTGATTGGCAAAAGTTCAGATCACCCTATCTGAAAAAAAAGCTAACCCTCATTACACGAAAACTACAAAATTAACTGAGGGCGAAAAACGAAAATGATGTGCATCAATTCATGGAAAAGCTTATGCCGACGAGCTCAACAAATTGCTCACTTTGGCGTGTCACAAAAAATTTAAAACGACCCATTATTGCAGAATCGCCAATTCGTTTACCCAACGAAGACAGGGCGAGAAGTGATGCCGAAAAAGGTACTGCTTTTGCAAAATGCAAATGCAAATTACCCGTTACCACAGCTCGCAACCAGGTCAAATTTTAACCAACTGCTCATCAGAAGAAAAGCACTTATGGACGATATTGCCAAGTTGAACCCAAAAAAAGCTCCAGGACATGATTTAATAACGGCTAAAATGGTGAAAGAGCTGCCATCAATTGCTGTTAGTCACTTATTGCATATATATAATGCTATATTAAGAATAGGTCACTACCCAACTGACTGGAAGCTGTCGCAGATCACGATGATCCCAAAACCGGGAAAAGACCCTAAAAACGTGAGTTCATATCGCCCAATAAGCTTACTCTCTACCCTATCAAAACTTTTTGAGAAAATTCTGATAAAAATTATGTTACCCACAATACTCGCTAAAGTTGAAATACCCAATCACCAATTCGGATGTAGAGAAAAGCATGGCACAATTGAACAGGTTCATCGCATTGTTGAATTGATCAAAAAAACATTCGAGAAAAAGCAATACTGCTCAGCAGTATTCCTCGACATCACCTAAGCCTTTGATAAGGTGTGGCATAGAGGATTGATATCCAAACTACAGAAACTATTACCAGCAAGCGTGCACATTTTGCTTCACAACTACTTGACCCACAGAAAATTTGTAGTTAAACATAAAAGTTTCGTTTCTAGTAGATTTGATATTCTTGCCGGTGTACCCCAAGGCAGCGTCCTGGGACCCCTGCTGTATATACTCTATACAGCTGATATGCCCACTTATGATCAGACCCTCATCTCAACATTTGCCGACGACACCGCAATATTACCACAATGTACTGAAACCAAATATCTTGGTATACATCTCGATCGCAGACTCACATGGAAAAAGCACATCGAAGCTAAAATTACACAAATCAAATTAAAAAAAATCGAATTAAATTGGCTCCTCTCGAAGCAATCAAAACTCAACACCACATATACAATCCTTTTATACAAAAGTATAATTAAACCCATATGGTCATATGGGATCGAGCTCTGGGGAACAGCATCCCCATCAAATGTTGAGAAACTGCAAAGGATGCAGTCAAAAATTCTGCGACAAATACTTGGAGCGCCATGGTTTATAAAAAATGAACACATCCACTGAGATTTACAAATATCGAAAATATCTGATGAGATACCGAAACGTAATACAAAGTATGCAGATAAGCTACAATTGCACCCTAATATTCTAGCTCGAACCTTAATAAAACCCACCACACCCTTTCGTCTAAAACGAAATTATTCTATAGCTTTTGAATAGATAGCCCCGTAACCCTCAGCAACTCCAACATACCGCATATGACGCCATCAGGACAATACCAACATCCATCGATGTCAACATCGCCTTGATGACGCCCCTATGATAACTACATAGGTTGCCCAAATCGTTGGATTAGGTCAACTAGTACATTATAATGTGAAATTTGTATTTAATGTGAAATTAGTACCGTTAAAAATTATTGTTAGTTCTAAGTTTTAGAAGATCCAATAAATAAAAATAAATTTGAAAAAAAAAAAAAAAAAAAAAATTTTTTTCCCCCGGCAAGTCCTCACTTCGGAGGAATATGGGAAGCTGGAGTTAAAGCCGTCAAGCATCATCTCAGACGAGTAATTGGTGATACAAAATTATCGTACGAAGAAATAAGTACACTATTAGCTCATATCGAAGCAGTGCTGAATTCCCGACCATTGCATGCAATCAGCAACAACGTGGAGGAAATGGATGTGCTGAAACCAGGACATTTTCTGATTGGACACCCAATACTAGATGCCGCAGAATCATCGAGGGAACAAAAGATTAGTTCACTTGATAGATGGAAGCTGATCCAGAAGATGAAAAAATATTTTTGGAACCGATGGAAGAACGAATATCTTACCACACTTTAGAAGAGGTATAAGTGGAAAAATTCGCAAAATAATCTTGCCAAAGGTTTAATAGTAGTAGTGAAGGATGAAAGTACTGCTCCTTCAAAGTGGATGCTTGGGAGAATACTTGAAGTTCACCCAGGAAAAGACGGAAGAGTCAGAGTGGAAGAGTCAATTAACACGGACAAAGCCTATACCAAGATCAAAGGACGTGAGAGCCGGAGGATGGCTTTGGTGGATGATGACTTTTTTGTGTACCAGCATAACAGTGAACGGCTTGCAGACAGATGGGAGAAGCTCCGTTACTACAATAAAGGATAATACAGCCTTGTATTATGACAACATTGGCGCAGTGGATGTTGTCGCATCGAAATGGAATCTATTAATATATTATGATTTGAGTTCCTACTTCGAAGAATTGGAGGGCATCAGAAGCTATGTCATTCGGTTAAAAAAGCAGTGCCACATTTTGACACATTTTGAACAAGCGTGTGACCTGGTAACCACGTCACTAGAGAAACGGTACCAAAAACTTAAATCTAACAACGAACTATTAGCAATCGATAAAGTAAACGAAAGACAACGACGAGCACCATTTGAGTTTGTGGGCTCTATCTATCATGTTCTCTTTGGGATGATGGATGCTGACGACAGAGAGGAAATGGAGACTGAAATGCTAAAGATTTTCCAGAATCAACAAAGCTTGGCCAAATACATGAAGAACCATCTCTGATCTCTGATTGACTCCACGGTAAATATTTTGAAGAAGACTACGGCTGAGGTCAATACAAGCTTTCAGAAGATGAACGGCCAGCTGAACTCATATTATAGTGAAATTACAAAAAACCAAAACGCTGAGCGAATGGCCTTGATGTTTCAAATGATGACCACGCATCTGAATAAGATGATCGACGAATGCAGTAGGATCCAAGAATCAGTAATGAACCTGCTAATCGATGTAAACCACGGACGGATTAATCCTGAACTTCTTAGACCAACACAGTTACGTCAAGAAATACTAATGATTCAGGAAAAATTGTCGACTAAATTCAAGATGCCTGGAAAGTCTACAGGCAATGAACTGAAAGAGGTGTACAATTCTTAAGTGGCTAAAGGAATCATAGTGGAACATCGCCTCATAATCAAAGCAGAGATCCCGCTGGTATACAACGAGACCACTGCTCTATACAAAATAATTCCTTTAACGTTAAAGGTACCTCGCAGTGTTATAACGGTTAAAACTAAAGTTAAGTTTATTGTCTACAACTTTGAACTTAATACCTATTTTACGATGACGCAATCAGAATTGCATAACTGCAAGAGAAGTTTGAATGGTGACTTCCTATGCTTGGGGAATAGACCATGGATAACAGCAACCGACAATTCTTGCGAGATCTCAGGACTGAGCCAGGCGAAACATTCAAGTTGTGAATATGAACAAGTCTCCACGAATGAGATGTGGACCAAGCTGCGCGATGGCAACAAGTGGATTTTCAAGGTATTCGAAAATTCTACAATCTATCTGGAATGCGGCACTCGAACTCAATGGATGGACATACCACCACAAGGAATATTGGCACTGGAATCTGGATGTACAGCAAGGCACAACAGCGTCACGATTGCAGCCAATCAACATTTCGAATCGCAGACCAACGAAGGCACGATCTCAACGTCGTGGGTGAAAAACGTGGACAGCATAACTGATGAACAGGTCAAGCCGCTTGACGCGGTGTTTATAAACCACAGCAGGGATATCGAGCTTCTAAAAACGAATTTAGATCAGCTTAAGAAGGAGAACATCGAGCTAAAGAAGATTAGTTTTCATCATCTTAGTGGCCATGCGTCTTTTATCCTTATTGCTCTATTATTAATTATCATAATTATATTGTATGTAAAATCTAAATGTACTAGCACGCAACGCGTAAAACTGGACTTTTCCAACGCCAGAATGTTCAAAATTGACCACTTTATCTTAGTATTTTAAGAGATAGAAATGGAATACAAGAAAATTCGAATTGCATTTCTTATCGACTCGCGGTCGTAAAATCAAATCGTAGCTTGTTATCTCCCCATGTACGCATACAGATACCAACACTATATTTGGTATGTTGTTGCGAGCATAACTGATAACAATTCCACTGTATGTACACAAGAAGACCAACGCTACAGCGTCTTTTTAACACTAGTCTTCTTTTGCCTAGAATAGATTATAAGTATTTTTAGTAGTTTTTTGTATTAGCAACTTGTATAAATATCGCCGTTGGGCAATAATAAAATTAGAATTGAATTTACACCCAAACAGAGAAGTTTGGTTTTCTTTTCTCAACACTAGTTTTGTTATTTGTTTTGCTTAATTTTTTTTAAACAAAATAAATCGGCCGTTTACGGGTGAGATGCAGCCGGCGCAGTTGGCATTGACAACTGCATTTCTTTGAGCTGTCAAAGTTCTCTTACTTTATTTTCTTTTGCTTTTGCTTTCGTTTTCGTTAAGCTTGCTTAAATGCCACGATCCAATGATGGCCAGCATTGCCAATGGGAAGAATAATTTAAATAAATTAAACTAAAGCTTTTTGTACTCTTTGAACCTGTTTTGGGGAGCGGAATTTGTCGACATTTATGCTTTCGCCAATACATACATGAGTGCTGCCAAAATGAGTATTTTCATTTTGGTGGGTGCGAAGGTTATATGGCGTTCATATATACATATAGATTCTTTAGTTCCTTTTGAGATGTGGGAAAAAGAGTGTGAAAAGTGTTAGAGTAGACTTGCGTTTTGTTTAGTGTTTAAAATTAAAATAAAATTTTTCTAGAATATTTTTATTGAAAAGTGGTGGTTTCTTTTCTTGTTATTTTGATTTTTGAATTGCGTTTTGTGGTTGCTGAGGACCATCGTTGGATCATGGAGCTGAGGCAGGAAATTAAAAAAGGGGAGTATTTTCCGCGCTGGTGTCGTTTTGCCTTCCAGTGTTTTTGGTGTTTTTATTTGTGGCAGTCGGCTAAATAGCCGACACTAAATAGTGTTATTGGAATTTCTATAAAGATTAATAAAGTTTGTCAGGTTGTGGCAAGTCGGCCATTAGTGTTTTGGTCAAAGAACACAGAAAAAAATGGTTGCTAAAATTACCCGAAAAAAGTGGTTACCGTACAGAATTTCAAAATGTATGAAAATTGTAAATTTTTGAACCAAGGTAGATTTAACCGACAAAAAAAATAGTTGAAATAACCGAAAAAATTGTTGTTTTACAGAAATTGTAGGTTTTTTTACCGCAATTGTAGGTAACATTTTAAGTTTCATCTTCAGTTGAATCGTGGTGATTCAAAGAAAGAAGAATACTCTATCGTGTTATGGATGTTTTGCCTTATAGGACTCTTGTGCTGAGCCAAACAGAGCTTTTTGCTTGTTATACTGCATTTTCCGAAATTAGTTTTTTTGGGAAAAAAGAGTTTGAGCTAGTTATGTGCTCAAGCTATTATTTATTTTTTAAACATGCTCTTTTTGCATTTTTGAAATTTATTTTGCTTTTTGTTATGATTTTTTTGGTTTTCAAATAAAAACTAGTAAGAGAATTATCTTCGGTCTGACCGAAGCTATAATACCCTGCACATGCGTGAACGATACATTCTGAGACCATATGTTAGTAATTTTATCGAAAATCGGTATTTTATTGATAGTTTTTCGATATTTTATTCATAATTTTTCGATATTTTATCGATAGTTTTTCGATAATTTTTCGATAATTTATCGATTTTTTATCGATAATTTTTCGATTTTTTATCGATAATTTTTCGATTTATTATCGATAATTTTTCGATTTATTATTGATAATTTTTCGATTTTTTATCGATAATTTTTCGATAATTTATCTATAATTTTTCCATAATTTTTCAATATTTATCGATAATTTTCCAATATTTATCGATAATTTTAGTTTCCTGATCCATTTACAAATTTTGTTCCAATTCCATTTTGTTCCGGTCCAATTCCATTTCGTTCCGGTTTCATTCCCATTTCGTTCCCGACCTAATTTCCAACCCAATGCAAAAAACCGCATCCAAATCGGTTCAGTATTTCACAAGATAAACGAAAATAATATAAAATTGGCTGCCATTTTGTATGGGAGATAGGCGTGGCTCTTATCCGATGTTGCCCATTTTACCGTCCAATCATTCGCCAAAACAAGAGGAATCCCAAAATTTGGAGTCGATAGCTCAAAAGCTACGACAGTTATCGTGCGAAATGACGGACAGACGGACATGGACTAATGGACTCAGGAGGTGATGCTGATCAAGAATATATATACTTTTCCATACCGGACACACCTCCTTATGGGCGTTACAAACGGTGTGTCAAAAACAATATACCCTTGGACACTAGTGTGCAGGGTATAAAAAAATTAATGTAACAAATCAAGTTTTATGTTTCATTTAAATATAACACTTAATAGTCGGTTTAAAAGCAGAAAATAAATGTTCTTAAATTCATTTCAGCAATTTCGATTTAAAATTAAGGGTTTTTTTTGCTTTTGGTCGGTTAAAGGATTACATTTCCCTTTTTTTACCCTCTTTTCCAAACGTGAATTTAAATACCAAATTAGCCCCTTCAATACAAACAAACTTATCCCAATCGAACTATCGAGAACACCATTCCATACAATTTTGAACCGGTCAAATAAACATACATTCTTTATATCGCAACAGAAAACGGCAATTCAAAAGCTTCCATCTGCTATTCGATATCCGAGGCTATCTGCTCCATCGATGAAGATGACAAACATACCGATCAGATAGAATTGTTTCTGAAACAGGCCAAGGATAGCATAACACTCGAATCGGATTACTCGATTAGCTCATCGGGACGTGGTGGTGGAGGGTTAAGTGCTGTGAGTACTGTTAAAATCGATGAGATAGCTACTGCAGACTCGGATCGACTTAGCCACAGCCCACCGGCAAATTATGCCATGGAATTGGAGGTGGGCGTTTCCGATTATATTGCAGAAGTGTTAGCCAGTGACACTTTGACAACAAACATAGGCAAGCAGGCGCTGAAGGCAAGTCAAAGAGAAGAATAAATGTCATTTGAGCTGATAATTCGCACGATTTTAGGTTTGTTATAATTACTTGAAGAATAACAAAGAATGGCTGAAGGAGCAATTGGGTATAAGTGAGCATGAGCCCAGCCCGTTCCAAGGTGTGCTAGGCCAAAGCATAAAGGAAACCAAACAATCAGTACTCAAGTCAATGTTCTACATTGGAAATACGCCGTTCGATCAGGTAAAAGAATTTTACTTTTAACTTTTGAAAATTTTCTATCTACCATTCGACACATATCAAAAATGATTATACACGGTATAATCATTGGCCGCATTCAGCGGAGACAACAGTTGTCGCAGCGCTACCTCTCTCAGCGCTTAATTTTTCTGAATGCGTTGCTACTTCAAACTTCAGAACAACAACTCAAAATTAAAAATAATATTTTGTTTTGCGATAAATATTTTTTTTTGGAAATGGAAATTTTTGTTTTGATTTGTTTATGGACAATGAATTTGATATGGATATACTGGGACATATAGCGGGTCTTATCCAACCGTTACCTGTAGGGATCGAAACGATCTGGAAACGACCAATATTTCGAAGAGATGATTCCAATCTAATTGTATATTTTCATTATTTATTATTAAGTTGCTACCTAAAGTTGGTAGCGATACCAGAAAATGAAAAAAGTAGCGCTATCAAATTAGAGCCATTCAGTGAATAATCACACAACTGTTGTCTTCGCTGAATGCGCCCATTGTTGCTCAAGAGTATTTTGTTTTCGAATTTGTTGTTCCAATATGGCGCAGTAGGTGTAGGAGGAGGCTTTGACCGACTGAAATTTACTCACTTGCCAAAGCCCCCCAAATTCAATAAAAATGCTAAAAAAATCTCAAAAATATCGGATTTGTGCTGGTTTGTGTAGTTTTTCAAAGTCTATTATTTCATAAAGTTAATTTGACCAAAAGCAATATAAAGAAATACGTGCATGTAAAAAACATGATTTACACAGGTTTTTTGTAAATTGTCCAGCTCACGTATTACAGTTGCTAGAGCCGAAATATTTTGAGAATCACCATAAAATAGACCAAAGTACATTTCCAGGGGATGACCCGGGACACTTTTTTTTCGTCCATACAACGTGAGGCGGTTTAACCTACATACAACTCACAAGGAATTTTATATAAGTAAAGTTTTCGATTTCAGTTATTGACTGGTTCACTGAAAATTGACTATATCACATGGCTACAAACCCCCATTTCATTGAATCCGGAACGAACATGGCTGCATTTGTCGCGTCGCTGTGATTTTCAAGAAGAAGTCAAACTCACCATGCCAGAAGTAGCAATGGTGGCGGGCATAACCAAAATAATGAAGAAACGCAAAAATTTGGGAACGTAAGAAATGAGTGTAGTAGACATGAACACAATCAAATTAACCGGCTTAATTACTTCGCTGTACTGATTAAATAAAAAATGTATTAATAACGTAACTGTAAAATAAACGAGCCTTCAACAAGTGTACCTTCAAATTTGTTTCATTGTAAATGAAGACTAAACTGAAACAAAATATTATTTTTTTAGATATTTTTAATTAACATGTTGTCATATTCAAGGTACAAGGAAGAAAAAATAGAATAAAATACCTTTTTATACTGTAACGTCGCAAAGGCTGGGGTAAGGACTCGTCGTTCTTACCCCAGCCTTTGCGAGTTGATTAAGCCATGTCCATCTGACCGTCCGTCCGTGTATCATTTCGCACGATAACTGCTGTAGCTTTTGAACTATCGACTCCAAATTTTGGCATTCCTCTTATTTTGGCGAATGATTGCCCAATACAACATCGGATAAGAACGACGCAAATTTGTATTATTTTCGTTTATCTTGAGAAATGCGGAACCGATTTTGACGCGGGAACGAAATGGGAATGGTACAGGAACAAAATGGATTTGACGGGAACAAAATGGTCAGAGCGAAGTTATTTCTCCTACTACTTTTATCTCCAAAAAATGCCAAAATCACCATCAAATCTTCAATTTTTGTTGACAAAATACGTCCGATAGTGAAACATATCTAATTTGATACGGTTGCTTTATCATTTTGATATGAATAATCATTTTGATATCAAAAATGCAAATTGATATAAAAGAGTGGTGAAATGATATGATACCAACGTAATTTTGATAAGGATTCAACAATAATTTTTTTATGAGCAAATGCGAAGAGAGAAAATAATTCACTCCAAAAAAACCATTACGAAAATTTTTTCTCGACGAATCCCACGGCCCACTTACTTGCCCGACCGACCGAGAGGCGCATCCGCATGACGCACGGACCGGTGACCGAACAGCAACAGTCCGGACTGTTTTGCTTCGAAGAGTCAGGCGATAGAGTGAGTCCCTCGTTGGGAATATTCCACATGGCATAAAGGCTTTATAGTGGAAGTAATTAAATATTACCAACGTAAACCACACTTTCTATCTTCAAGGTCATCAATCAGACGTGCCTTTAAGGAAACACATTTGCAATGGTAAATGATTTCACAAAACCAACAAGAAACAAAAGGTTCCTTTTCACTCTTCACGTTACACTTGCGAAGAGAGCAGGACATTTTAGTTAAATTGCAAAAGTAAAAATAAAAGCTTTCTGGAAAAAAAATAGAAAGAAAAATGTTCAAAAATTTATGATATTCAATTCTAAATTTAGGCACTCTAGTGTATATGAAACAAGTGCCAAAAAGCATGCACTGAAAAATTATCACTATTTAAGAACCTGTGTAAACAGTTTGAGACGCAGTGGAAAATACTGATAATATCAGAAACGTCAAAAAGGACAGCTAAAGCTCACAGATAAAATATATTGATACAAACAACAAAGTTGTAAATTTTGTTGTTGTTATACTTAGCTTAGCACAGCAGCACAGGAATTAGCAAAAATAACATACTAAACTATGAAATTTTCACTATATATTATGCACTTTAGCTAGACTTTGTTTTTATTGCCAATTTAAAATAGCTTTGAAATTTTTAACACAATAGAATTATTCAAAAATGGTTAATTGACTCTTAGCAAAAAAATTCACTTCCAAACAGGTTGATAGGGTTGCCAGGTTGATGCAGAATATGAGTAATGTATTCGTTTTTGAAACGACAAAAAATGGAAGATGTTCCAATTTATGTATGACTAGCATTCACCCGTGGCGTTGCCCCTGTACAAAAATATTGGCATTCACAACAGCTCGAAATTCCCCCCAAAACGGGTAATTCCCCACAATCATTCCCTGATCATTGTGAATAAAGAGGGATAGAGCACAAAAAATACATACAAAAAAACTTAAAACTCTTACGCAGAAGAGAGTAGAAAGCAACATACAATAATGTTTTGCAGACTATGTCAATGCTATCGAACAAAAATCTGTAAGCATATGATTTAATGTTCAATAAAACTTAAGACCGAAAAATAAGATATTTACCTTTTGTTTGTAATCGGATGATTGTAGTTGAGCCTTTTGGGCTCGGGGGTTCTTCGCTGTTGGAAATAAAAGTCCGGTTTAAACTTCAAGCTATTATTATTGAAAAATGCACTTGTATTGATACTGATCACTTTAACATTGTTTTTGGAACTGAACTTAACAGAACAAATAACTTTACAATGGTGCTGTCTCGGACGCAACAAAACCAACAGTTGTTTATTCAAACCGACCCCAAATTAACTAGTATATAAAGTGTCATCAAAATCCGAGCGCTATTTCCAATGTTTTTCATTTTTGTATGGGGAAAAAGAAGTGCATTCCGCACCGACTTTTCTTTATCCTATTGGCTCCAAACTTCACATACATCATTTTTATATGCAAAGGAACCAAACCAGCCTAATCGGACCATCGGACACTAATTTTGAAGAAAGCTCCATACGATTTTGAACAGGTCTAATGGTCAAAATCCACTTTGTTCTTGGTTGACGAAGCCATACTCGACCGGTCCACCATAAATCAAATGTGGCTAAGTGTGGGAATCATGCCTCGGGTAGCACAGTCTGCGGGATTCTCCGTCGTACTGATGTGACTCCACTGCGATGGTGAAGTGCTGGATAGAATTTTTTGACACGATTCGCCACGAACAATTTCCATCGGTTGATATCTCCGTTAATCCGGAATATCATTTTCGAGGATGTGTAACTTTTTCTTTGTCCAATTATGAGTAGGGCAGTGGCGGCCGTGGTGCAGTGCTTCACGATCGGAAGGTATCGGGTTCGACTCCCACCTGGGGCAAGGCAGAAATTTGTTTTCTGTTTTTCTGTGTAGACCGCCACTCTCTCGCCAAGTTCAAAATATGTATGTATGTAGAGCAGGCAGTTAGCAGACCACTTCCTCAGTTCCATGCCAGCGGAGCGCAGCACTGTGATGAGTTGATCTCGCATTTCGAGATCAACTCATTTCTCCTTCTATTGAATTGCTGCCGGTTTGTACGTCGTCCACATACATGTCTTGCCGAAGAATGCGCGCTGCAAACGGAAATCGATATTTTTCCTCGTCGGCCAGATGTAGTACTCGTATAGCCGTATACGGAGCCGATGCTGTGCCAAAATGACAGTAGTTAAGCAGTATTCTTGTATGTCTCCGCACTCGTTTCTCCACAAAATCCTTTGATATTGCACATCATCCATGTGCATGTCGATGCAACGATACATATTTTGGATGTCAGCCGTAAGGACGTATTTGTGAGTTCGCCAATTAAACAAAACACTTGGTAAATCATTTTGCAGCGGTGGACCCACGCAAAATATATCGTTGAGCGCACGTCCATTAGTTGTTTTGGAAGATGCATCATAAACGATTCGGACCTTTGTGGTGAGGCTTTCCGCTTTTGTTCTTTTCATAAAGTAAAACCGCGGATTTAGACTTCGTTATAAAATGTATTTCGGGTTTACACGTTGCGAGTTGGAAGCAGAATGAAATATGAATATGAAACCTGATCGTGCGTTGCGTACGCAAAACACAATAAGGGTTGAGTCACACTGACCATACATAAAGGCAGGGTACAGCATTAGGTAAGTATAAAGGCAAGTATAGAGGTAAGTATAATTCATAAAATTCAAATAATTCATTATAATTCCTACAATTCAATCATTGTCTAAGTGGGCTTAGACAGCTTTGATTACAGCGTGATGCGGCAATACGCAAGATGCGACCGTCGGTCTATTGGATGCAGTGTAAACGCAGTGGTGTTCCTCAGTAGTTCTAGCTGGAACGATCTGATTAAGGTGGAAATATTCTGCAATACCCATCGTGGTATTGCGCATGCAGAGCTGAGTTTCGCTGGAGCCGCCTTTCTAATTAATGAAACCGATTTAGAGCAAGTTGTCGCGATTCGCCCAAAGTTTGAAACTGGTCCTAGAGACATTTAAGAGACATTTTAGGTAGTCGGACTAAATATTATCCGTTGGGTTGCCGAGATTGAGTTTTCAGAAAGAAGTTTTCGCACCATTGATCCTCTTCAGCACTAATTTTTGCTGGAGGTACTTGTTCTAGCTTGTAAAACTTCTGCACGAGAGCCTCAAGCTCGATCGTGCTGTGGCAACATCGTACGGTGATTGCTTGCATCTGCGGTAATTGTGGAAATTGTGGTAAAATTATGTGTGCAAACATGTCGGCACCAATGATCAAATCGATTTGGTCGACAGTATGCTGGGTCTGCTAATGTGAGACCATGGATGTGAACCCAATTTTGCGGTTCTACTTGTTGACTAGGTAAGCGTGTAGTGAGAGTCTTCAACACGTACGCAGTGTCAATATGTGCGATGAAATTTGGGTCATTGCAGGAGCGTAAAGTACAGCTGACTGCAGCCCTGGACTCATTAACTGTGTTGTGTCCTACTCCGCAAATTTCGGCAGAAGTTGATCTGCGTGTTAGGCCTAATCACTGGACAGCATGCTCCGAGATGATCGTCCCTTCTGAGCCTTGATCAATGAGTGCATGTACTAAAGCTGACTGTCCAGTGTCGTCATTGGTGAGTTCCACTAGAGCCGTAGCCAGAAGGATTTTCCTCGTTGTGATTTGAGTATTTCCACACTGAATAAGCTGGGTGGTATTGGAGAATACCGTGGCATGCGCATTCAATGACCGATTTGGTGCAGCTGATGGGGCTGATGTTGACGGTCCATCGTTTGGCATGGCGATTTGATTGCGATTTCCTGAAATTTCCTGAGCGTTGAGATTAGTGGATATCTGTGGATCTATGCTTGTATGAGTTGTCCTTGGAAGAATAGGGAAGTGAAGCAATGTGAGGTGTCGCTGACCACATTGAAGGCAGTTTCTGGTGCTAGTACACTGAGAAAGTGCGTGGGCCTTGCACAAACAATTGAGGCATAGTTTCGATTGGTCGGTTATGCGTTTCATAGGAATTGGAATAGATTTAGGTTGGGTGGTCATATGAAAACTTTACGTCTCATTTCGACCAGCGTTGTTAGGAAAACGCTTAAATGGTTTTAAGTGCGCGACTGAGTTGATTGATCGGGTCGCTTCACTAGGTGATTTTGAAGGATGCAAAGTATTGTGTGCAGTGGTTGCACCATCGTATACAAATGAATATTTAAAAATGATTCTAAATCAACAAAGGTGGGTATGTTCGAATTACTACCCAAGTGTCGTTCCCAAGCCTGATGAGTTTCCTTTGAGAGTTTGGAAGACAAGTAGTGTGCCAACCAATTATTGCATTGATCGATTGGAATTTGTAAACGTTTAAACTCATTTGTGGATACATTTGCGATATTCAGGAGTCCCTTGATGTCGTCAGACCGCTCTTTGGTTAGTAGCGGTAAACTATACGATGCATTCATGTGGTGCATTCATAGTATGCGTGGGTTATCGTATCGTTTGAGGAGCGTCGAACGCTGACGAAATGTCGTTTTTAAAGTATGCCGTGTTGCGTTTAATATCAGCGCAGACTAAATTCTTGTGCTCGTTTAAAAACTCGACGTGAATCTCGTTGATTCTCTTCAATCGCAGTTCAAAATATTGCTTTGTTTTGCGTGCAATCGGATCTTTTTTGAAGTTGGTCAGCATTTTTTGCACAGCTTCGAATCTATCTTGCTGCAAGTTTGCCATCGATTCGACAGACTCTGGGCCTTATGGGCCCAGGACATAGCCTAGAGTTAAAATAAGAACTGTAAATTTTGCGTTTTGAGTTGTTTGTCGCGAAAATTGTTGTTTTCGTGTGTCGAATAATTGAAGTTAAAAATAACTTTTGCAAGGCGTATGTCGCCAAGAACATTTTCGCGAATCGAATATTGAAAACTCAATTTGGGGTGTGTTGTTAAAAACATTTCGTATGTCGAAAAAAATTTACATAAATTAATATGAGTGCTTTTTCCAAATTAAAAAACTGGAAGAGTCAAACTACTCGTCGTGGCCCTTACAAATGAAAAGTGTACTCGGATTTATAGGGAGTAGTGTGCGGTCGAATTGTTAAAACGGAGGAATCGACTCCCGAAGAAGTATCAGCTTTTAACCAAAAGGATAAAAAGGCACTTGAATACAAATTTTGAAAATTTTGTTGTCGCGATGGAAACGAGAGATTCAAATGGCTCTTGGTGTGTGGACAATGTAGCGACATCCCATATGTGTTGTGGTAAAAGTTTGCTCAGGAACTTCGAGGAGTGTAATGAGAAAATCAAATTAGCGGGCGACATGTATGTTGATGCGATCGGTCGCGGTGACGTCGATGTTTGTGGAACATTAATAACATTGAATAAAGTCCTATATACACAAAATTTGAACACTAACTTCATATGTGTTAGCAATGCTATAGAACATGGACATTCGGTTGTGTTTAACAAAAATTGAGTTGAAATTAAAAATAATCAAAATCACACGATATTTATTTCATTTAATTTTATTGAGTCTATGGATACAATAATCCTTACAGACTAGAAAATACAAACAACATGTATAAAGATTAAAAATACAATAACATATAAAAAAAGTATAACATTTTTTTTTTTTTTTAAATAAAGGGGAAAGTAATATCTAATGAAACAAGTAACGGCTCTCACGATTTAGGAAAAAATCGAAAAGGCCGAACTTGAACCTCAGAAGGCCAGAGCGAAGACTTAAAAAGCTCATCGTAGAAAATCGGAGAGACACCTAATTTGAAATTTACGAATTTTAAATTCTCAATAGCAGTGCCATTCTTTACTAACTTATAGCATTTAAGATGATGTGAGCCAAATTCCGTACGTTTTTCAACATATGCAATTATATTTTCTGCAGAAACTGTTGGTTTGAAAGAGGATAGGTGAACCCATTTCTTCTTCACAACAACGTCCAATTCATTATTGTCACCTTCTCCGACAATAACAGCATACTTTTTATTTTTCCTTTTTCGCACATTTACCCAATCCATATGTGAAAGAGGTAGGAACTCATTGGCATTAGCAGCATCAAGAGACGAAACAACAATATTTGCAGTGGAAGAGCATTTGGAGGCAGCAACGGAGTCAACAGCAAGACCAGCGTAGCATGTGAAGAAAGCGATGCAGAAGCACAAGCAGGAATAGTGGAAGAGCGCGAGGAGGCAGCAGCGGAATCCACAGCAAGCGCAATGCCAGCAGGTGGAGAAAGTGCATGGGCAGACGAGAACGGCAATGCATCACCCAAACCGGTTTCTATGCTTGCTTTGACACGATTGATGTTTTCGATTGATCATTTACGAAGGCGGCAAATTTACTCTTTAATTCACGAATTTCGTTTGATAGCACCGAAATTGTTGAAATTAAATCAATAGAGGCATTTAAGCAGTTTGAGCAATTGAAAACAATATTTGAATTATTTTCAAGAATTTCTGATATTTTTATATCATCCACTTTAGCACATAATTTATGCAATTTGCAATGACAAATTTTGCATTCAATAGCAGAGTTTTTCAAAATAGCTTTAAAACATTTAGCGCATAGAATTTTCGGCTGAGACGACGACATTTCGAATGACTATGTACGACGAATGACACTAATCGACTATGAGATGTTGAAGGCGTTCAACAATGATGGACTGTCTATCTATGAAAATGTTCAAAACTCCTGTTTGACTGCAAGCGTCGATAAAGCGATTATGTGGCATAATCGGTATGGCCATGTACATTTTAATTGTTTAAAAGATATGTCACAAAAACAGACAGTTCACGTTTTGAATATAAGCAAAATCCCTAATGATAATATGTGTGAAACGTGTGAGAAAACTAAAATTTCTGTAAAATCGTTTCCGAAGGCAACGGAAACGCGTGCAAGCCATCTACTAGGAGTCGTCCACGTGTGCGATCCTATCAATACAATGTCGATCGGTGGTTGGGGTATTTCGCCACATTTATAGACGATAAATCTCGGTTCAAGGTCGTATATTTCCTAGAAACAAAAAAAGAAGTGTTTGATGCATTCAAAGACTATAAAGCAAGGGCAGAAAAACAAACAGGTTGTCAAGTGAAAGTGCTAAGAAGCGACAACGGTTGCGAGTATGTTGCAAATGTGTTTGAATCCTTTTTAAAGCAACACGGTATCAAACGACAGTTGACAGTGCCGTATACTCCTCAGCAAAATGGCGTAGCTGAGAGAGCAAACAGAACATTAGTGGAAATGGCCAGATTGATGTTGGTGTATGCTGAACGCGGTGAATCATTTTGGGTGGAAGCAGTTCGAACGGCTGTATATTTACGCAACAGAAGATTTTTGGCTCAACAGCAATAGCATTGGATAAAACAAGCTGCCGAAAATTTCGTCCAAAAGAGAAGGAATGCATCATGATTGGCTACTCCGAAGTAACAAAAGGCTACCGATTGTTTGATCCGAAAACTCGAAAGGTAATTATTAGTCGAGATGTAATTTTCTTTGAACAATCAAGACTGAATTCAAATATGGAAGCAGTCGACGGTACATTAGAGGGCGTATTATTGCCCATAAGTTCTGGTGAGGCACGTCCTGCTAATGTGGCACTAGAATTGAACGAGAACATCGACAGCGATGACGATGGCGATGACGATGAAGAAGACGATGGTGGCAGTCAAGATGCAGCTGTGATTGATCCTGGGCGAATAAAGTTGTTGCGCACTGGCCGAAGGGGGCGTCCGCGGAACCAGTACAATGTGCTCGACGTAATGAGCGACTACTCTGTAGAGGCACCAAATACTGTCTAGGAGGCGCTTAATGGTACATATGCCAGTGATTGGGTGGCTTCTATGGAGAATGAAAAATATTGGTTATTCGGCGTGCTCCAGTGAACCATGTGTGTATACAAACAATCACGATGGTATGTTCAACATTATAGCTGTATACGTAGATGACCCCATCATTGCTAGTTCTTGCAAGGCCAAGTTACTTAAGACTAAATCTCAAATTTCGAAAGAGTTCGAAGTTGTTGATGGTGGCCAACTTTCCCATTTTCTTGGAATGGAGTTTGTACCCGATGGCGAAGTTGGCGCTATGACTGTGTGTCAGAAGCAGTATATATATTTTTTTTTTAAATTAGGTTATTTATTGAATCATCTAAGAATATTTGCTTAGATCTAACAATAGTATTTCAATGTTTTTTTTTTCTTTAAATTCACTTAAATCTATATCGGGTATTGACAGCGCCTAAACTCCATTGAATTTGGCAATGCGGAGTTGTCGTAACTAATATATGGAGAATATATTAGTTTCATTTGAGACGTGAGGGATTCAGAGGTCTTAGTAAATTCCTAGCTAGGATATTTGGATGAGACGTGAGCTTCTGCTTGTACTTCGAGGTAAGTTTCGGAATTTCGTCTTTTACTGCAGGGATGTTCAAATCATTGTGGATGTTTGTATTTTTTATATACCAAGGGGCTCTGGCAATTTGTCAGGATTTTAGATTGGGCTCTCTGAAGTATTTCCACATTCGAAGGAGAGGCAGTGTCCCAGAGTTCAATTCCATATGTCCATATGGGTTTTATAATACTTTTGTATATTTGGACTTTGTGTGTGAGATTTAGCTTAGATGCCCGTGAGATTAGCCAATTTAGTTCCAATTGTTTTAGTTTAATCTGAGTTATTTTGTATTGGATATGTTTATGCCAAGTGAGTCGGCGATCGAGGTGCATTCCAAGATACTTGGTTTCGGAACTTTCAGGGACAACTTGGCCGTTTATCTTCAGAGCAGGACACGTGCCCCTTCTTAGGGTGAAGGTTAAGTGGCAGCTTTTGGATTCGTTGACTTTGATTTTCCATCGTGATAGCCAATTACTTAGAGTGTCCAAATGTTTTTGCACGTAAAGAGTGGCCATGTCTGAGTTTGAGTGAGAGCACAGGATGGCAGTGTCGTCAGCAAAAGTCGATATAAGAGTTTTATCGCATTTGGGCATATCTGTAGTATAAAGAATATAAAGCAGGGGTGCGAGGACACTACCTTGTGGTACTCCGGCCAGTATTTCGTATTTTCGGGAGACAAAGCTTTTATATTTTACTACAAATTTTCTATCCGTGAGATAGTTTTTAAGTAGGCAGTGCATATTAGCGGGGAGAATATGCTGTAATTTGTAAATAAGTCCTTCGTGCCAGACTTTATCGAAGGCCTGGGTGATATCGAGAAAAACATCGGGGCAGTACTGTTTCTTTTCGAAATTGCTTCTTATTGAGTCTACAATACGGTGCACTTGTTCGATAGTGCCATGCTTTTCGCGGAAGCCAAACTGGTGATCGGGAATCACTTGTTTTTCTGTAATTTTGGGTAAAATCAATTTTATTAGAAGTTTTTCGAAAAGTTTCGATAACACAGAGAGCAAATTTATGGGAAGGTATGAAGTCACATTGTTGGGATTTTTTCCAGGTTTGGGAATCATTGTAACTTGAGAAAGTTTCCAATGATTTGGGTAGTGACATGTTCTAGAGATTGCGTTAAATATGTGCAATAAATGGGTTATTGCAACTGATGGTAGTTCTTTTTATCATTGTGGGCGTTATCAAGTCCGGTCCTGGTACTTTTTTTGGATCCAGGCATTTATTTATTGCCTCCATAAGTTAATTTTTCTTAATCGCGACTGTACAGGAGTCATTGAGTGGGATTAATATTGGTAATGGGATATCACCAGTTGTCTCGTTTGGGGTGAATACGGTTTTTAGGTGGTTGGCAACAGCAGCACCGTTTTCTGCAGCGCATCTGGCCAAGTTTCCATTTGGCAGCCGTATGGGAGGTTCTGCCAGTACCGGTTTTTTCATATTTTTAGAAGCTCGCCAGAGAGAGTAATTTGTTGATTTTGTGGGTGTTGAAAGTCTCTTTCAGATTTCCACTTAAGCATTTTTTGTAGATTTTGAGTGATATCTTTTAACTGTTTTTTCAAAGTGGGCGATCTGTGATCTAGCCATTCACGACGTATTTTTCTTTTATTTTTTAGAAGCTGCTCTATATGTTTTGGAGTACATTTTGTATAGTTGCAGGTTGAGATATTTTGGATTTGGGCGGGAGTGGCCGCTGCAGCTGCTTGGGAAAGCAGAAGTGTGAATTTACTATCAGCTGTGTTTATTTCGTTTTTCGTTTTTAGTGACACATTGGGGTTAATGTGAGAGCTTATGTACTGCCGATATTTGAGCCAGTTTGTGAGTTTTCTAGTCAATTTATCTGGTGGGTTGACCTCAGAGCTTGGGGTGTACTTTATTGTGATAATAGTAGGCGTATGGTCTGATGAGAGATCTAGAGAGGATTCTATAGTTTGTGAGTTTACTAGTCAATTTATCTGGTGGGTTGACCTCAGAGCTTGGGGTGTACTTTATTGTGATAATAGTAGGCGTATGGTCTGATGAGAGATCTAGAGAGGATTCTATAGTCAATTGTTCCCTTTTTACAATTTTGAATACTGCAAAGTCAATGACGTCCTAATGCTTAATGTCACTAAATGTCAAACTATAACATATTCCCGTAAACGTCTTCCTTCACCTCCCAGAACGTACCTACTTTACAACGAGCCTGTACCACTAGTGACGGAATTGCGCGACTTGGGCGTTATCTGTGAAAGAGAACTTAATTTTCGCTCCCATATTGATAATATAGTAAAAAGAGCAAATTCAGCCTTGGGTTTTGTTAAGCATTGGTCCAAGGAATTCACTAATCCGTATGTTACGAAATCACTTTACTTTACCTTTGTTAGACCAATACTTGAATACGCTAGCCAAGTTTGGTCTCATTTTAGACCTACTCACTCCATGAGAATTGGGGCTATACAGCACAGATTCATTCGTTTTGCCCTACGCGGTCTTCCCTGGGATGACCGTTTCCACTTGCCCCCTTATGTTGATCGCTTAAAATTAATAAATTTACCAACCCTGGAAAATCGTCGACAAACTGCCGACGTACTCTTTATCCATCAACTTCTATCAGGTACCGTAGACTGTCCCGCGTTACTCCAGTTGATCTCCCTTAATACTAACCCTCGTAACCTTAGATCTGTACCTCTATTTAATATTACCTTCCACCGCACTGATTATGGCTATAATGAACCAATGTCCAGAATGCTTCACATGGTTAATAATATGTCCAATTACTTTGATTTCCATTTAAACAAATATACCCTCAGAAATTCAATCCCTTATCTCCTAAATCCCAATCACCATTATATTTAATTTAGTTTTTTAAGTTTATATTAGATCACCACTGTTAGATATAAGTAGTTATAAAAGCTTGTACTAAGCGTAAATAAATAAATAAAAATAAACGTCGGGAGTTTTTCGACTGTCAGTTGGCCAATAAGTTGGAGTGCCAGAGGAGGCCGATGTTTGGATGCTTTGTGTCATAGAGTCTATATCCAGGTAGATTGAATAAGTGTTTTTCAGTGAAGTGAGTTTCAGAAATTAGCATAACGTCTATGCTGGACTCTTTCAAGAACTCGAGAACACTTGCAGAGTTTGTTCAAGAGAACTGCTAGGGGGAGCAGGTTGCGTGAACTCGGAGACTGAGTTTTGTCCTTTTAAAGCGCTAGCGTAGGAAACGCCTTGATTTATAATGGGATTTGCATAAGTACGTACATTGGATTGTGAGGGATTTGTTGAGATTTTTCTTAAATCCTATTTTAGGGGGAAAGCATCAGCTTTGGGAATAGCCTTGCTTTTGAAGGATTTGTAGATGGGACAGCCTATAGTTTGCTGTATGGTTGCCACCGCAATTACTGCATTTTTTACATTTGCTTCCTCTTTAGTTTTTTTGCACAAGTTTGTGGGGTGGAGATCGCCACATATTACGCACATGCTGGGAAGTGTGCAATTCGATTTTGTGTGACCGTATTCTTGGCAATTTTGGCACTGAATTGGTCCTCGGCGCTTATGAGGATCTTCCACTAAAATTTTGCGATGGAGGAGATACCGCAGTGAGTAAATTGGGTGATCCCAAGTCCCTAAAAAAGGGGGAATCCCCTTTTTAGGGACTTGGGATCAAATTCCAGTTCCACTCGGAATAGTGGTTGGGGAATTTTATCTCGATTTTGTATGTTAAAAACGGATTTAACGCTTTTGATTTCATTGCATTCAACAAACGAGTCAATGCCTTTCAGGACAACAGAGAGACCTTTGGAGCTTTTGAACCGATATGTGTAATAGCTCTTTTTTGAATTATCGAAGGACTCGATAATTTTTCTATAATTTGCCTCGCTATAGATTTGAATTTTAGTCTCATGAATTCTTCCCTTAAGAATAGGGATTACATGAAATGTGTGATCACCAATAATTTGAGAAATTTTAGTTATGAGAGGATTTGAGTTTTTTTCGCGTAAGTAAATTGGTGGGGGTTTTTGAACTTTCGGAATCGGGTCTGAACTCGTTGTTTCGGCAAGAATGGCAAATCGGTTTTGCCCTAACTCAATAGACTTTTTGGGATTAGTCTTTTGTATTTTGGAGGATTTAATATTCCTAGGAGGAGAACCTCTTCGTTTGAAGTAGGCGTCAATGCCTGTCTGCACTGCCGTTGCCTTTATATTATGCTCTCTAGAGATAGAGCTACTTGGAATTAAATATGGAAATATTAGTTTTTTTATATATTGAAACTGCGAATAAAAATTAGGTTTTCCTTTTTTGCGGTATGGAGCCAATTTAAAGTTCAACTTTCGTATTTTGAAGCTCTAAATTTTGAAACTCTATATATAACTGTTCCACATAGCTTTGATATATCAATTCTTTTAGATACACAAAGGCTGTTTCTATCTGATGAATTCGAAAAATTGTTACCAATACCCGAAGAACAGTTAGTGAACTCAGACTTTGAGTCCGTTGCCCTTAACGATACAATGGCACAAACACCAATACAATTTCTGGGTATCGTCTCAAAGCTCATCCCTGAGTTTGATGGACGACCAGACAACCTAAAAAGTTTCGTAGCAGCTTTGGAGTCGGTACTGAGACAAACGTAGGTAGACGTCATCGCTGCAAAGCAGATGAAGGTCAAACAGGCAAGTAAAACTGCCAACAACTACATAAGTGAGATAGAAGAATTGACAGAAAGTCTACAATCAGCCTACATTTCAGACATTTTACCATCGTCATTGGCTGAACAATATTCCACTAAAGCAGCTATAAAAGCGATAGTGAAAAATGCCAATACGGAGAAAGTCAAACTGATAATTCAATCAGGCAAATTTGACAATCTCAACGAGGCAAATGCAAAGTTCGTAGAGTGTTGTACCGAAACATCCCGTCAACAAAACGCTGTGCTATATGTACAAAGACAGCCCTACAATAGCCAAAGGGGACGTGGCAATCTCTGTAGGTACTCCTGAGGAAATTTCCGTTGAATAGAAACCACGGAGGCCGAGGTGAATTTAATCAATATCAAGGCAATGACAATTTCAGACAAAACCACAACCGGTAGAAGTCGTGGAAATTACCAGAATAAAGATGGCGCATATTCATAGTCATGATTCTAAGTTCATACCAACTAATCTCCAACTCAAATTTAGGTTCCAACTTAAAACATGTCTCCATTCATAGTCGATTTTTTAGCAACTACTAGTAGTACTAACTTAGAAAACAGCTTATATGTTCAAGAGATGAATGTAGTGTAGATAATATCGATAATTTTTTTTGGCGATAAATGTCAAGGAGTGTTGCTGTGTACATGTGTGTACAATGTACGATGAGCTAATTTTGGTAACTGAATTTTCTTAAATACTAGAATAATGATTATTAAGCTAATTTGAAGTCAACGCCAATACTGCCTGACTTCGCAACGGTTATGCAAACAGAAATTGCAACTTGATCCTGCTATGCTTCAGCATAGCGTGAGAAACAACATTGCATATTCTGTTTGCATTGCAATTTATGCAGACTATGGTATTTTGGCTGCAAAGTTGAACGAACGTCGTTCAGCCAAGGTGTTCACTGCTCGTCTTTCGTTGATATCAGCAAATATGCAACCAAAGCCAAGTTGTCAATTCATCAACATTTTGCCACACGCGGCAAGTATTGGTGTTATTGGAATTATTGGGGTCGCATCCGAATTACCATCTGATGTTGAATGCTGTATCGTCACTGCTTTTGACTTCGCATAATTCTGTGCTATTAGATCGCTTCTGCCTATGAAACACTAGAGTTCTCCTAAGTAGCTCGGCGAGACACAGAATAACTACAATAAGTGTGATAATGGCGCCGGTCGTCCAATGTTGGTGGGCCCAAATTGCCTTTCAATTCGCGTCGTGAAGCTGTTGAATAGAGTCTGAGGACTCTTGCTCGTTATCCCTCAGGACCTCCGCCAAATCACTTTCTAATCAATATTTGAATCGGAACCGGGCTGATGTTTGCGTTGATAATCGCCATAGATTTGGTGAAGTGCGTCACAATTGGCACTGTTTCAAATAGCTTGGCTTCCAGCCGTACATATTTGGATTGAATGCAGCAGTCGGGAGTGATTTGAATGATTCCAGTTTTGTTGAGGAAAATTTCTTCGCGCTCAGTACCGCATGTTACAATGACTGTTGTTTGGATCGCAGTCACGAAGATCCAAGCATTATGAGTCCACAGCTCTTTCCAGATGGTACCTTTTGATGTGATTATTCTTCTATTACATTTTTT
The DNA here is from genome assembly GCA_951394025.1 of Heteromyza rotundicornis. Classification (NCBI taxonomy): domain Eukaryota; kingdom Metazoa; phylum Arthropoda; class Insecta; order Diptera; family Heleomyzidae; genus Heteromyza; species Heteromyza rotundicornis. The sequence continues at coordinate 62,271,172 of OX596011.1, read as the reverse complement.
GAATGACATCCTTTTATATAGTTGCTGGATAATACAGTTTTCGTTCGTCTCAATGTCTAGGAATATAGATGGTTGGAGAATAAAGGTGCTTTCGTTCGATTTTAATGCCATCAATTTGTTGACCACTGATGATTCAAAATATGTTTCCAGGTTGTAATTTACTCATCTGAACTTCTTGAAACGTGTGGTTTCCGATTTTTTCCGGTATTGTGTTCAGCTTGATCAGTTCATAGATATCCTTGTCGGTGATCAGAAAGTAGCCAGAAATTATTATTTCATTTGACGTAATTGAAACTTCCAATTTGTTGGTTGGTTCAGGCAGCACTTCCAGTCCAGCACCTAAATTTGCAGTGAAATTCGTAGTCAACTCGTGTACCATCTGATGTGACAAGAACTCGTACAGGTGACTCCGTTTCGGGTAGGCGTTCAGTAGCTTATTGTATTTCAACTCTATTTCCTTCATATATATGGATATTTAGTTTGTTGGCATCACTGAATCGGTAATTTTCCATATTGTTGATTGCCTGAATTCCTTCTTCAGTTTTTTTGCAAATTTGTTAATTTTATCTGTAATCCGCTTATCAGTTTCCTTCACAGATACAATCGTTGACTGCATGATCTTGGAGTTGGTTTTTGCATTTTTAATAAGTTATTTTTGATTTCGATCCAATGAGTCGATATCATGATATACTTCATCATTTACTCCAAATAACGATGTCATCAAAGTCCCAAGGAGTCCTCTCTTTTTCCGCCTTGGAATTATGGTTAAACGATTGAATATCGAGAATATGTTACTCCATTCCTCATTCAAATGGTGCACCAGTTCATCACATTGGCTGTCTGCTGTTAGAGAATTTGCCCTTTCACACAACCTTGCTACTTCATTCTTGGTACGATTCAGGTTGAACTGATCTTGCTCAATATCAGTAATTGGATATACAGTCTTTGTACGTAGTATTCCCCTTTGAACCTTGGCGACTCCTACGTTTTCAATTAATATTCCAGATTCAAGATGTGTGATTGTATATGTGCCACTTCCCGATTTGAACGTGGACATGAGTAACATCATCGTTAGAACTGTTGACATACTATTTGTGTTATTTTTCAGAATCCTTCGGGGCTTGATTGTTGTGTCTGGAACGGTTGGTGGAGTATGACTTGTTGATGGATGTTCTTCTTCCGGATTGCCATTGTTATTATCGTTCGTCGGTAACAAACATATTTTTTGTATTGACCGTTTGACTAGTCCTTTTAATGTTTTCACAGTAGCGACTCGAATGAGGCCGCCAGTTCCCTTGTGAACCTCCACTACTCTGCCTAAAGGCCACTTTGAAGGAGATAAAGCTTCATCTTTCAGAAGAACTAGTTGGCCTAATTCCACATTAACCATTTGTTTTGTCCATTTATATCTTTGTTGGCGGTTGTGCTTGATGTAATCTTGATACCACCGATAGCAAATGTCTTGCTTGATTTTTTGCACTATCACGTTATTTTTAACCAAAACTTTATTTAAACTAAAATCAAAAATCCCCACGCGATAATTAAAATCCCTAATGGCCCGAATAGCACAGTCGCGAAGCTTGGGATTTAAGACGATCCTCGCGGTATGGTATCCCCGGCCGAACGAACAACACGATCACGCGAAAACCTGATAACTAAACTTTTAAAACCCTACACCGAAACTGCCGCAATATATATATATTGTAACGATGTTTTCTGGGGGCCGGGGTGAAGCCGTCGGCGTCCAGAGTTCGTTGCAAAAATTTGTAAATTTTGGAACCGTGTGTGCAATTTTAAAGATTTTTTAGTTTATTATTCTAATTTTTAATTTAATTTATTTTGTGGTAATTTTCATGTATACACTTTGCTTAACTTATATTATCTATATTGTGTGGTGGGAGGCCTACCGCTGGGGCACTAGCAATTTGCAGCCAATTCCATGGGTCGATGCCCGTCTGAGGCGCGCTGGATTTTGGTACGTGCCGTCGGGTTTCGTAGCAACGGAGGATTATGGGGCGATACGCTGTACGCTGTCTACGGTGAGCCTTAGCGAGAGCTCTAAATTCTACGTCAGAGAGTCTATACACCGCACGAGAGTCTATACACCGCAGATTTAGAGCAAAGGGGTACTATAGAGAGAGGGGGTTATTTGGCAAGGATTTTTCAGGGACAGTAGGGTCTTCATTTTACGCGGATACTGGCGAATTTCTAATGAGAGAATTTACGGGGCTTTGAGGTAAACGGAACCGTTGCCCCGACGAATTCGCGGGCGAAAATTCCGAATCAGGGGCGGTTGAGGTCGAGGTTTCTGCGGGAGAGTATCGGGATCGTTGGCGAAAGTTCTAAATAAAGAGAGTTTTCGAGAGGGAAAACGAGGTTTGGGCTGAATTCTCTGGTATTTTGCTGGGAGAGCGGAACTACTGTCACCACATGGGTCGTTGGCGAAAGTTCCGAAGAGAGAAGACTATAGGAAGCGGAATTTGCTGGCCAAATTCTGCTGAATCCTTTAAGAGAACGAGCGAAACTAATGTCACCACACGAATTGCTGGCGAGGTTTCGAGAGCTTATGTTAAAGGGCAAGGGAAAGGGAAAAATGATGAGGGGTGAGATTTTACCAAAGGAGCGGAATTAGCTGACCACGCCAGTTGCTGGCGAAATTCCGAATTTACTACTATGAGAAGAGAGACGGGGTGACTACGAGAGAGATTTGGTCCAGGGAACGGAAAACTATCACCACGCGGGTTGCTGGCGAAATTTCCGAAAAAATTTCTATAGTGAGAGAGACTGGGTGAGGGGAAAAACTATGAGTGAGATTTGGTCAAAGGAACGGAATAAATCACCACACGAGTTGCTGGCGAAATTCCGAATTTATTTCTACACACAAAAAAAAAAGTAGGTAAATCTAACCAAAAAAGACGGTTAAAAATGCAGCAACCAAAAAACGTGGTAAATGTTACCAACTCAAAGTTGTTCGCGTACAATGAAAAATTGTTAGCGTACAATGAAAAAATGTTCGCGTACAATGAAAAATTGTTCGCGTACAATGAAAAATTGTTCGAGTACAATGAAAAATTGTTCGCGTACAATGAAAAATTGTTTGCATATGAGCAATGAATGCATTCATTAGAAGTGTTTTGGTTGCAATCTTGTCGAAACTTGACGCTTTTTTATGTATTTGTTTGCAACCAAAACACGACTATTGATGTCGCATGTATTGTCTGAAAATATAAAATTTTAAAAATAAAAATCTGTAAAAAAGAAAAATAGAAAAAAAGAAAAATAGAAAGAAAATTTAATATTACAAAATTGAAATCTAAAATGCTAAAAATGAAAAAAGAGATAAACGAAAATCTGTAAAAACAAAAGAATAAATAAATGTAAAAATATATAATATAAACCATTCTCTATATAATATTACATTTACTTACCCTTTTATGCACTTCACCCTTTGACCATACTGAACGCACTGATCGTATACACGAATGACAAAACAAAAATCGTTGCTGTTGTAGTATGACAGACACGAAAGCACGCCGCTGAGCATGTATGAGCATGTGCTCATACATCGCAAGCAACCAAACTTAGCTGAGTTGCGAACCGCAATTGGGTCTTTACAATTTTTTTGGTTGGCGAACAAACAAAAATTTTTAAGGAACAATTTGATTGGTTTGCTTTACAAATTTTTTGGTTAAAATTTGAGTTTTGGTTTGCTTTACAAATTTTTTGGTTAAAATTTGAGTTTTACAATTTTTTTCGATTAGCAAACCTGTTTTTGTAGTTAAAAATCATTTAACAATTTTTCGACGATTAGATTAACCACAAAAATTGTAGTTGTTGTTTGTGTTTTCCATATAAAATAAAAAATTGTTTTTTTACAACGTTTTTCGGTTAGATTAACCCATCTTTTTTTTTTCTGTGTACGAGAAGAGAGACTGGGTGAGGGAAAACTACGACCAAAATTCTATTCAAGGAGCGGAATTGTTATCACCACACTTGTTGCTGGCGAAAATTCCGAAATTAATTCTACGAGAAGAGAGACTGGGCGATGGGGAAAACTACGACCAAAATTCTATTCAAGGAGCGGAATTGCGATCACCACACGTATTGCTGGCGAAAATTCCGAAATTAACTACACGAATCAACTACTCTCGCTAGACTACCGACTCTAATTTTCTACTTATTTCTTACCCTCTGTCCGTTGTGTTGTTCCACCGCGAAATGCCGTCGGTGATTTTGCGCTTAGATCTCTACTGTTCGCCGGGGTTTCGGATACGTAAGAGCACGTCCGCCCGGAGCTGTAGTGAGCCCGTCGTGTCGCGGCGTTGCGTGGGTTGGCGGACTCGTTGATCGTTGATGTCCCGAAGTCATCGTCGCTGTCGCTGATGGCGATAGGGCCCTCCGGTACTTGATGCGAGGTACCCCGACTGCCCCGTGGTGGTGACTCCATGATCTCGCTCGGTGGCTGTTGACTCAATATTGGCCCACCCCAGGCAGATTTCGGGGCCGGCGCAGTGGCTGGGGGGATTGCCCTCACGGGTGTCAGTCGTCCTGTTGCCGGCCATTCGAGCATCTTTGGTCGCGCTGAGGCTGGGGTCGAGTGGTGTGAGTGAGCGGGAGGCCGCCGGGTTCTCGCGTCTGTGGCAGGCCCCTGGTGAGGGGTGGTTGACCCATTCCGCCACACGTGGTTCGTTATCGCGCGGGTGGCGCCGGACAGTTCCCAGTGGTGAGCGAACAGCGCCTCGTATTGATTCCGTGGTATGGCCGCCAAGTGTCTGACCAGGCTGTTGGTAATGTCCTCGAAAGCTCGCGGGGACCGAGGCGGATCCTCCGCAATCATAGTAACCTTGATGGTGCATTCAACCGCGCGCACCCCCGGAGCAATCAGGCTCTCCTCGTATTGCACGCTGTAGTGTCCGAAGCGTCGGTATGGGCTCGCCGGTGACGGGGTCTGGAGGGTTGGAGGGGCCGTGTTCGGTGGTGGCGTCATCCGTGGTGGTGGTGGTGTTGCAGGCATGGTCGGCCCACCCATGGGCGGCGGCACCAGATACGGGTTAGGTCCGCTTCGGCGTGGGGTGTGTGGATACGGATTAGCTCGCGCCGCCACTGGGCTGTCGTCGTCAGAGAGTACGATAATTATATTTGCTAGGAGGGGCTCCTTCTCAGCCCCTGGGGTTTTTGGTGGCGTGTCCTGCCCTTGTGTCTGTCGTTCCGGCCGGGGTGTTAGCAGAGCTCCCGCCTCCGGAGAGTTTCGTGGGTGCGGTGCATACGGTGGTGACTCCTCACTAGTCTTGTCTTCGTCGTTTTCGGCTTCGCTTGCAGACCCATCGGGTGTCGAGGTGGTTGAGTCGGATGAGCTCGAGGTGTCGCTGGACGTCGAGCTACTGGCCGCGGAATCGGAACCCTGGCGTGGCGGAGTCGGATTGTATGCTGCCGAGCCGAGTGGGGGAACGCGCCCGCACACACCACTATCGCTGCTGTTGGAAACCGTACTCTCGGAGTGATTCGAGAACCCCAGCGAGCTCACTGGGCTGAACGGGATGGCGTGTCGCAAGTCGGGCCACTGGTTCGGCTTCTGCGCGCATGCCCTGTGCGGACGGAGGCGACCCTGGGGTGACCGCCGTGGCTTGATTTGGCTCATAGTTGGTGGTGTCGTCATCCCCGAACGACCGGTCTTCGGCTGCCCTCTCACTAAGGGCGATCGACATATCCAGCCCAAGTGCTGAAACATTTGCCATAGAGATGTCTCCTTCGGCGCTGAGAGGGGCTGACACGTCTATAGCTTTTGGTGAGGCTTCGTCTGCTGCTTTGTCCTCAGGGCCCACTGGCGGCCCTGTGGGCGTTGGGTGCCACTCGTTATCATCCTCGTCGTCGGGGTCGACGGGTGCCAGAGCTGGCATCGGGTCATACTCGATGTCGTCTTCGCCTTCGCTTTCGCTTTCGCTGACGGGTGTGGGTGAGGGCATCCGGCCCTTTTCGGACTGTAGGGCCCATGGAAAATGCCGAGCGCCAGGCTGCAAATTTCTCGGTTGGTGTAAGAAGAGGGCGTGGGTAGGCCTGCCGCCCAGTCCGTCCGCCCCTCGTGCTAGTCGTTCCACGGCAGGTGCGGCGGCAAGTGGCACCCCTGGCCCTGGCGGCTTGGCTGGTAGAGGGCCCGTTGAAGTTTGACGTCGTCGCTGTGTGGCTCGAACTTTCGCGTACTCGTAGGGGCTGCCCGTTTCGTCCACGTCGTCCAAAAGGCGCTTCGATTGCATCCTCACCGAGACGGATTGTCGGGCGAACGCGATTTGTTTCCTCCGCCAGGCGGCGACGGTAGCGTTTTCTGGAGGCTTCGTAACGTTGGGCCTCGTCAGTCATTGCGTTAATTTTAGTTTGTTGGTTGTCACCTGAGGAAGAGAGAAGGAAACAATTAATAAAATCGCATTGATCTTGGATGCCTACACCGGTCCCCTGCTTTTGGCCGCGGAATGTTTTTAATTCGCTTAAGTGCGCTGTTTGCACCCGTGGCCCTGCGTATTTTGGCGCGAGCTTGGCCGCGAAACTATCAATAGCTTTGGACAGCGGGTGCTGCCTTACCATCACCAATTGTCCTATCTTAGGTTTCCATGGCCTTCTACGCAGATTGTAGTGGCGCGCCTGGTCTTGTGCGGCTTTGGCCAAATTGTGGCGCACGATGGCGAAAATTTCCTGTAATTGAGCTGCTCGTTCCGTGGGTTCGATGGGCGTGGTCCCGGTGCCAACCGTGACGCTGTCATACAGGGCGCGGGGTAATCGAGGCTCTCTCCCCTGAGTGAGGAAAGCGGGACTGTAGCCGGTGCTTTCGGACGTGCAAGTATTGATGGCCAGTGATAGTTCAGGCAAATGCTCGTCCCACGTTCGCTGATTATTTCCCGCGAATTGGGCAATCATGGTTTTCACCGTCCTGTTGCATCTTTCCGTCGGGGTGTATGGCGCCGTAAACTGATGGCGTACCCCTATGTCCTCGAAGTAGGACTTCATTAACTTGCTGCTGAATTGGGTGCCGTTGTCGGACAGGATGGCTTTGGGCACCCCATATCGGGCTAGGATTCTCTCTCGGAACGCCTTGCGTAGTCCCTCCGCTGTAGCGCTGCGCAGGGCCACCAACTCGGTCCACTTTGAGAATCGGTCGATGAAAACCAACAGTGTGGTGTTGCCATGTTTAGAGCGGGGTAGTGGCCCCACGAAGTCTGCACACACCGTGGCCCAAGGGATGGTGATCAGCATTTCTCCGGCCGGTGCCTGCTGACTCACCTTGTATTGTTGACAAAGCTCGCATTGCCGCACGTATCTGCTGATGTCGCGGAACATATCGGTTGGTGATGCGTGAAATGGTCTTTCGAATACCGAGATGGCCAGCACTGGGGCTGTCGTGGTTTTCTTCCATCACACGCCGTCGCAGCGGTGTAGCGACACACAGTTTCCAGGGCGCGCAGTCCTCGTCGCCTGCGTGGCGTGCCAAGTGCCGGTACAGCCGATTTCCGACGAACACATAATCCGAATACTTATCTGGCTGTTGTTGCACTTCGGCCCGTCGCTTCTGCAGCCACGCACAGTCGAGTTGATTGTCGGTAAACGTAGCTTGTTGGCACTCCTCCAATGGTTGCCTGGAGAGTGCGTCGGCCACCACGTTGAGCTTGCCCTTGCGATACTGTACGGTGAACTGATGCTGCTGTAACTCCAGTGCCCACCGCGCGATCCTGCCGGACGGACTTTCGATGGAGTTTAGCCATTTGAGTGAGAGGTGATCGGTTATCACGACGAATCGGTAGCCCTCTAAGTAGGGTCGCATCTTGCGGCTCTACCCCGTCGATGGTTTGCGTCAGTACTGCGCCTAGCCCGTAATCGCTGGTGTCAGTCTGGAGGGTGAACGTCTGAGTGAAATCCGGGCACGCGAGCACCGGCGCCTCCGTCAACTTTGTCTTGAGCGTCTCGAACGCATGTTGTTGTTCTTCACCCCACTTCCAGAGTCTACCCTTCTTCAGCATGGCTGTCAGGGGTTGCACAATGGCAGCGAAATCGGGTACGAACCGTCGGTACCAGGACGCGACACCCAAGAAACTTCTGACTCCTCGAATATTGGTAGGTGGTGCCAGTTCGCGGATGGCCGCCACTTTGTCGGGGTCCGTATGGATACCCTCGCCGCTTATAATATGCCCTAAATACTTAACTTGGGTCTGGAAAAACTCACATTTTTCAGGGTTGATGCGTAGATTGGCTGCTCTCAGTCGTCGGAAAACCTCCTGCAAGTTCCGGATGTGCTCCTCCAGTGTAGCACCCGTGACCACGATATCGTCTAAGTACGCAAAAGCGATGGGCTCCAGTTCCGGCCCAATCACTTGGTCAAGCGCCCGCTGAAACGTGGCGGGTGCCGAGTGCAGCCCGAAAGGCATAACGCGCCACTGGTATAGCCCACGGCCGGGTACGGTGGCAGCGGTGAACGGCTTGCTACCCTCGGCCATTGAATCTGCCAGTAACCGTCCTTCAGGTCGAGACTGCTGATGAATTTTGCATTACGCAGGCGATCGAGAATATGGTGGATACGGGGCAACGGATACGCGTCGGGTACGGAGCGGCTGTTCAGTTGACGGTAGTCAATGCAAGGTCGCCAGGTCCCTGTTTTCTTGCGTACCAGCACTATGGGCGCGCTGTACGGGCTGTGGGACGGCTCTATGCATCCCTTTGCTAGGAGCTTGTTTATTTCTTCGTCTATGACGGCCTGCATCGCTGCTTAATGGGGCGTGTGTCGGACATGATGGTGTGGTGCTGTGTGATATTGGAGGTCCCCTGCAGTTCGTTGAAAAGGGGCCTGTAGGAACTCGTCAATCCTTTTCTGCTGGTTTTCCGGTGCATTCGCCGTAAGCAGGCACTGCATCGGCGGCGCGTCAGGTTTCAGCTGTAAGGTCGTTCCTGCGCATGTCAGGCTGGCTTCCGTGAAAATGAGGAAATCGAGCCCTAAGATAACTTCCTCCTGTGCGTCGGGCATAACAACGAATTTAAGCAAGCAATTGCTATCGCCTAACTCCACCCGAGCTTCTATGACCTGATCTAACCTGCGATTTGACCCGTCGGCCAGTGTCACTTCCCCCTGATATGCCTCTTTCCTACTTCTCTTTTAAATTTTGCGTGCGAATGCGCCTCTGACGAAGCTACGCGTCGCCCCCGTATCAATGACCGCCTGCACTGGCCGTCCCCCAACAACGGCATGGCCGAATATGTGTCTGGCGTGGTGTTCGAGAATTATTGAGGTCGAGGTTGGGGTATCGGAGTCCCCAAGCCCCCTCGACTGGGCTGGTCTCCTCTTTCGTTTCCCGACTGGCGACAGCAGCCGATAGTCTTAGTGCCTCGGCGACCACACTGCCAGCAAAAATCTACTTGCGGGTTCGTGCAGCTTCGCGAAAAGTGACCGGTCTGCCCACACCGGCGACAGGCCTGTGGGTCAACGCGATCGGTCTGAGCCAATGGGGATGCAGGGGCAATAGCCTGCGGGCCCTGGGTTACCATACGATGCTGATCCCCCCGGCTATACGGAAATGCTGGACGTCCATCCCCGGGGGATTGTACTATTCCGCTTGAGTCCCTGTCTCGAATGCACTCCATCTCTTTCCGCCGAATGTACCAGTGATATTCCGGCCGTGCGTTTCGGAACACGCGCTCGAGGCGTTGCTCCTCGCCATACTCTCCTTGTCGCATCAGGTAGAGCAGAGCAAGGGCATAGTCGCGGAACGACTCATAACTTTGTTGGACACGCTCCCGAATGGCGTCATCGATGCGCTCGAAATAGCGAGCCGGGAGGAAAAATTCGAGAAAATCTTTTTTGAATGATGCCCACGTTTTCCACTGTTGGTTGCATGTACGAAACCAGATAAGGGCCTGGCCCCTCAGGACTTGGGCAGGAAATGTGGCAGGGAATCTCTGTCTAACCCCTCCATACAACACAACTCCTCCACCCGCTCGATGAATGCAAGCGGGTCAGGGCCCCCCTCATAATAGCAAAACCATTTACGTACCTTATGTGTGACCCCCGTGCCTGTGGCGGGTGGTCTTACCTGGTCGGCTGAGAAATGGTGTGCAGGCGGAGCCATGCCGGTGGTGGTGGGTGCTGTGTGTGCTGTGGGAGGCCCATCCGGTTGGTATCCGGCTGAGATGACCGTGGTGAGAGTCGTAGGTGCCGGTGGCCCGACCGAAGGGGTTGCGGTGGCTGCTGCAGCCTCAGAGGAGCCGGGCGCCGTTGCCGGTGAAGCTAGCTGTAGGGCGAACGTTGGCAGCGATGCGTCGGTGACTGTCTCGGCGTCGACCCCTTCCCATTTTCTCGGGCTTGAGGCAAACTTCTGCTCCATGTTGTCACTTGCCCCTATCCCGAGGGTATCACTACTGTCACTTGCCTTACTCGGAGTGACCGTGAGGCCCCGCTTATGTTTCTCTTGTAGCACTATTAGTCGTTGTACCCTTTCGAGGGTATGCTCAGTTTGGCCAATAAATGAGGCCAAACGTTGACGAAGCACTGGCACTGTACCGATCGGGTCCAGCTCGAACTCGGGCTCGTAGGACACCAGGTCCGCCTGATTCAGGCTATAGACCCAACTGGTCAACACTTTGCCTTCAGTGGCCATTTTCGCTTTGTTTTATTTCTTTCACTTCCTTTCTTTTGGGATTTTCTTTGGGGTGTTTTTTTTTTCTTTTCCCTATTTTCTGTCGATGGCACTTTGATTTTTAGAACTGCACTGTCTTCTATTATACTTTTTTTTTCCCTTTTCTTTTCACTTCGCGCACTGGGTGTTTTATGTCCCGAGTTACACTGTACGAGCGCTTGGGCAGAACTCGTTGCCACGCGGTCACGACGCTGAGATTAACGGGTTTCTCGCCTAGCGGGATTCCGTGCTCAAATTTCACCGGTTCAAACTGTCGAACAACGGGTTGTTTCAAATTTCATACGATTTCACTTTCGAGTATTCTCGCTTCCCGATTTTTCCACTTTTGTTTATTTAATGTAATTTAATGTTATTTTACACGCGAACCTTCGTAGAATTTTCTTAGATTTGCACACTCGGTCCCTGCTCGTGCGCTATTGTAACGATGTTTTCTGGGGCCCGGGGGGAGCCGTCGGCGTCCAGAATTCGTAGCAAAAATTTGTAAATTTTGGAACCGTGTGTGCAATTTTAAAGATTTTTTAGTTTATTACTCTAATTTTCTACTTATTTCTTACCCTCTGTCCGTTGTGTTGTTCCACAGCGAAATGCCGTCGGTGATTTTGCGCTTAGATCTCGACTGTTCGCTTCGAAGGTCCGCGACTGACTAACCTCTTATTTTGCTCCGGCCGATCGTCTGGCTATTTCGCAGACTCCGGCGCCGACCATAAAACGGATTTCCCCCGTCATGTGAAGGGAGTTGCCACCCAGTGTGCTAATTGCCCCAGTGACTTTCCCCCTGTTATGGTAATGCTGCACCTAGGATTACAATTCATTAATTCCGTACACACTAGTGGCGGAATTCCTTAAAATTAATTCGAATACTCTGCTTACTGTAAGGGTTTTTTAATTCATATAAGAAAATGTGGAAAATATATATAAACAATATATATATAAATATATATATGAATATATATAAAAGAAACGGAAATTTTCCCGACACAAAGAAAATAATACTGAACACAAAACGACAAATACCCAAAAGAAATTATTTATATACCAAAAAATTATATTTTTTAAAACGCAATTGATTTGCGGGACCAGACCAACCTGTCTGAAATCCCTCGCACGATTATTTGCAGAATCTATTCACCAGCTGGACTTCGAAAAAATTCGATGTCCAGCAACACCTTGGCTCTGATGCGGGACGACACAAACAAAAAAAGGAATAAGGAAGAGGGGGAAACGGCCAAACAAATTCCAAGCAAACTACTTGAAATTCCCAGGACGGAAACACTTCACCAAAACAAATCACGACCGAACACAACCTGTCCAACTCTATTGAATTCCTCAAATTCAAAACACTAAATGACCGACTGCCACAAATAAAATAAAGTAAAAAAACCACTAGCTAGCAAAACTAAACCAGCGCGCAAAAATACTCCCTTTGGAACACTTGTCCTCCAGCCACAATCCGACGCTGGCAACCGCTCCACCTCACCACTCCAAAAACACAATTTAGAAAACAAGAAAGAAAATTATCAAAATTTTCTAACCAATTATTTAAGCCAAATTAAATTCAAAATCTAAAACTTCACTTTTTACTTTTCTTCTTCCCTGCTCAAAAAGAACTCAAAGAATTAGAATATATGAGCGCTTATGACGCTCACTTTCCATTTATTTTCCCACATACATAGAGTGCGGCTTTCGCAGAAACCAGTGTCCGCAGTCGGGGCTTTACCCATACCTATATGCGAAAAATCTCTTCAGATTTTTCTAGGTGTGTTTGCCAAATTTACATATACCCCCCTGCACCCACCAAAATGAAATATACATTTTGGCGGCACTCATGTACGTATAGGCGAAGGCATAAATGTTCTCAAATTCCCCTCCCTCAAACAGGTTCAAAGGAAACATAACAAAACAAAACAAACAATAAAACAACAACATTCGTGTCGCGATTTTATACCGCGACAACCCCACCTCCACCTCCGCGAAAGTTGCTTGGTCTCCTGAGACCAGCCAACTTTCGAATCTAACCGGAGAAAATCACCCTGAGTCAATGTGCGGCCTAAGGTCCTGCACATGCCATGTCCCCTTTTCTCTTCCGTCTTCGTCTTCCAAAACATATGTCCACGGAGACACCCTCTTTTTAACCCTAAACGGTCCAACAAATTTCGGAGCTAACTTCGCTGCAAAATAGTTTGCAGCATCGGACAAAACAAAATTACGTCTCCATACTAACTCGTGCGGTAAATACTGCACATCTCTACGTCTGAGATTGTACGTTTTCGCTGTCTTGGCACTTGCCATTTCTAACTTTTTCCGTATGTCTTCCCTCAAGTCTGCCATTTTCTTGGCCCGTTCCTCACTACTACTGTCCGGTTGGTCTGAGTCTCCCACTGGTCTATAATCTCTATCACCCCTGACCGCCATATTTCGGCCAAAATTCACGAAGTATGGAGACGCCCCCAAAACCTCATGCTGCGATGTTCGAATGCAGCACGCTACCTTTGAGAGATGAGAATCCCATGTCCGATGGTTTTCTGAAATATATGCTCTCAAAGTGGTCTTAATAATTTGGTTAATCCTCTCGGCCGGATTAGCCTGCGGATGATAATGTGCAGTGTACCGCATCTGCATACCATACGACGCGCATAAACTCTGCAGCTCCTTGCTGCGAAACTGTGGCCCATTGTCGCATACAATGGACCTCGGAACTCCAAAGAGGAGGAAGACATTATCTTCCAGCTCCTTGCAAACGCTCTTAGCCGTTGCATTTCGCAACGGAAACAACAATGGGAATTTGGTGAAGTAGTCAACCACCGTTAAAATATAACAAAATCCCCGACCAGACTTCACCAAGGGTCTCACCAGATCTACGCAGATCATTTCCCAAGGTTCTAACTTCTTTGTCCTCTCTACCATACAACCAGCTGGCTTATTGTTGTCTGGTTTCACCCTCTGGCAAACCTAACAACCTTTAATATATCTAGCTATCTCTGCCTTCATTTTTGGCCAATAATATTTCTCAATTACCCTAGCGTATGTTTTCCTAACGCCCATGTGCCCCGATAATGGATTATCGTGACACTCGAATTTATTATTTATTTTGCCACGCTGTCACAAAATAATTTTATTAAATATATCTACTCTTTTGACGAATAAAAAAAATTGTTTCAATTTGAAAAAATTTTATTCAGATCGATAAAAATGTTTTGTTCACTGTTATTGACAAAAATTGTCTTAATTTTTTGTGTGTGTAGCACTAAGTCTACGAAAGTGAGCTTTTTGTGTTTACCAATTAGATTGAAAGTAAACGCACTGCAGTATTTTTGTGGAAAAGAGTCGAAAATATCTTAAACAATGCATAAAAAATAAATTTTTTGAATCCCGGGATTCCGGACTCAAAATCCCGGGTTTCCGGGATTTAGAAAACGTTCGGGATCCCGGGATTTCGGGATTCGGGATCCCGGGATTGAATGCCTTAGTACCCTTTCAAGGCGATTTGTATGAATAGCATAAAATGGATTCCAGATAGTTGCAGCGTATTCCAGCCTTGATCGTACAAATGCAGTGAAAAGAAGCTTATACGTGTAAGGGTCCCGAAATTCGGAACTATTACGACGTACAAATGCTAACATTGCATATGCTTTCGGTATTATGTAATTCAGATGATTAAGAAATGTTAACTTAGAGTCAAGCAAAACACCCAGATCCAACATTTCATTTAAAAACTTTAAACGAGAAGTCCCAATAAAAAACTACGATATAATATTGCTGTTTAATTTAGAGAAAGTGACGTGAAAACACTTTTTAACATTTAGAGCTAAACAATTTGTAAGGCACCACGCATTTAACCTATTTAAATCATCTTGTATTAAAAAAGCATCGGTTAAATATTTTGAGATCATCCGCATATAAAAGATAATTACATTCATGAAAGCATGAACCAATATCATTAATAAAAAGAAGGAAAAATAGCGGCCCAAGAATACTTCCTTGGGGAACACCCGAAGAGGCAACAAAAGACTTAGATTTAGTACCCTCCACAAGAACATGGCAAAGCCTATCGCGCAAGTATGATTCTATCCGTTTCAAAAAAGCAGAGTGAAATCCTAGTTTTTTCAATTTTAACACCAGAATTTTATGCGACACTTTATCAAAAGCTTTTGAAAAGTCAGTGTAAACAGTGTCAACTTGGCACCGCTCTTCAAAGGCTGAAAAGCAATACGATGTGAAAGCCATCAAATTTGTAACAGTCGATCGCCCAGCAACAAATCCATGCTGCTGGGGAGAAATAATTCTAGCAAGAGGAAAAACTAGAATTTCCTTCACAATAACTTCAAACAGTTTCGATACAGTTGAATGTTTTGAAATGGGGCGATAATTCGAAATAACATTTTTACTACCACTTTTGAATACAGGGGTAATGTGCGCAATCTTCCATCTATCTATAAAGAAACCAGCAGACAAAGACAGATTAAAAACATGGCACAATGGATTACAAATTGAAGAAGCACAATTTTTTAAAAACAAAGGAGAGAAACCATCACAATCAGCCTTAGCAGACATTTTTAGATTTTGTATGCCTCTCATTACGTCACTTTCACTAATGTTCAAAGAGCCAAAATCAATAGAAGAACAAATATTATCAAATATAGAGCTATCAATAGAAACGGTATCAGATTCAAAGTTTGACATACAAAAATTTGCAAAAAGGTTAGAAATACCAACAGCAGAATTAGAGGTATTTCCATTGAAAGTCATCATGGATAGAATATCTGAAAGTGATTTTTTCGATTTGACAAACTGCCAAAACAATTTTGGATTACTTCTAATGCTATTCTCAAAATCCAAGATGTAGTTCTCGTACAAAAATTTTTCCAAGACAGTAAACTCCTTCATATAATGCAAATATTTGATTTTATCGTTTATATCATATGTGGCCTTATACTTATTGAAAAATTTGTTCCTTAAGTTTTTTAGCTTTTTAAAGCCTTTAGTATACCAAGGTAGCCTGTATACCTTTTGTTGAACCACTGGAACATATTTAATGCAAATGTCGTTAATTTCAGTACAAAACAAATCAAAACAACCAGCAGTATCACAGTTAGAAAATTTACAACTCCAATCAGTACTATCGATAATAGTGTTTACATTTTCAAAATTACGTAAATTAAAATTTAGTTTATCATAAATTTTAGGCAGACTTAAAAACTCATAAAACTCAACATGGAGAACGAGTGGAATGTGATGCATTTCCGAAGGAGAGATCGGAAACATACACTCCTCCAATTTATATTTGATAGTATCGCTAATGAAAATTAGATCCAAAATACGATCCAATTTATTAACAAAATGGTTAATTTGGACAAGATCGCAGCTGAAAAAACTATCAAGCACATACATTTCATTTGCGGCATTAACATTAGTTGGAGTAAGATTAGACTCATTTGCAATATACGACCAAGAGAGTTTATTGAGATTGAAATCACCTAAAACACAAAAATAGGCGTTGGTTTTATCTATAACCGATAAATTCAAAATATTATCTACATGAGCAAAATACAAAAAGTCTGAGCTATTAGGTGGGATATAAGATACGCAAAAAATAAATTCTTCTTTAGATCCAAAAACAGAAACACATAGTTGATCAAGCAAAGTATCATCGTTACTTAGCTTATGTACAGATGAACGCAGTGTCTGGTTTTCCGCAATCAGCACACCCCCACCTCTTTGGCACCCCGTCTTAAGAGCGTCTCTGTCCTTACGATAGACTTGGTAAAGAGAGGAATCAAAAAATTCACCATCGCCGAAATCTTCATTCAGCCATGTTTCCACGAAAATAACAACATCATATGAAATGACCTTCTCCAGTTATAGGCTTAACCAAATCAGCGAAATTCGAAACAAACCTACGATACCAAGAAATGGTGCCAACAAACGACCTGACTTCCCTTACATTTTTGGGCGCTGGAATTTTCAGCATTGCCTCAACTTTCTCGGGGTCAACGTGCAAGCCCTGTCGATCAACAACATAACCTAAGTACCGTAGCGAAGAAAGACAAAAATTACATTTTTCTCTATTTAATCTAAGCCCTGCCGAACAAATCCTCCTCAGGACCTCCTACAGAAGCTCAACATGCTTATCAAATGTATTTGTAACAATAATAATATCGTCCAAATTCACCCCACGTGGTTCCAAGTCAGCCCCAAGGACCTCATCTATAAATCTCTGCCAAGTTGCAGGCGCATTGTGCAGGCCATAAGGTATGCGCTTGAACTGGTAGAGCCCCCTACCCGGAACTGTAAATGCCGTGCAGGCCCTAGACTCCTTCTCTACTGGGATCTGCCAATTAGCGGATTTTATATCCAAACTAGAGAGATATTTGGCGTCCTTTAGCTTATCTAAAGTAGCCGAAATATAAGGGAGGGGGTAACTATCTCGATCCGTATTTTTATTCAGTGTCCTATAGTCGACACAAAACCTATAACTCCCATCTTTTTTCCTAATCATCACAACCGCTGATGCCCAAGGGCTGTTAGAAATCTCAATCACACCCTTTTCTAACATGTCCTCTATTTCCTCATCTATGCGCCTCTGAATAGCGGGCGATACCGGATAGTATCGCTGCTTGACTGGTTCCACATTTGGCTTTGTACGAATCCGATGTTCGACCAAATGTGTACAACCAAGTCCCTCAGGCATAGACCTAAAAACATCTGCAACAAACTCCTCAAGAACCGATTTTTCCCTAGTTGACAACGAAGACCTATCAACTATCGCCGCTACTGACGAGACCTCGACTTGGTCGGAAATCCTCCACTGATTCTTGACCAAATCTGGCACTACACCGGCCTTAGACCAAAAGTCTACTCCAAGAATCAATGATTGGGGTAAATCCGGTATTACGAGGCATTCAACGAGGACCGACTTGCCCTCTACCTCGAAAGGGACCGAAACTACCCCCCTAACCGGAACTTCTTCACCATCAGCAAGCGCAACCTTGCTGACCGCAGACGCCAATAAACTTATCCCCCAGGACTTTAATGTGTCCCAGCCTGGCCTACCAAGAATCGTCCTGGTGGCCCCCGAATCTAAAAGCCCTAACATACGCACTCCAAAAACCCTAACGCCTAAATATGGCCTATTATCAAATCTTTTCCCGACAAAGTGAAACTCAAATATACTCCGGACGGACGCCTCTGAGGCCTATCACTATTTTCCCTAGCCAGCTGGTTGCCCGCAGGCAACCTACCTAAACCTCGCGAACTTATTGCCCTGCTTCCACAAGAGCTCGCTCCCCATTTCCCAAATCATCGCGGGCACTCGGAGCCGCTCTCGGGGCCGCCGCCCTGTCCGAGCGCTCCTGCGATTGCCCTGCTCTCTGAGAGCATCGAGGGCAATCACGCTTTAAAAAACCAGGCCGCTCGCAGCCGCGGCAAATAACCGCCTTTCGGCAGTTTACCGAAACATGCCCAAACTTCTTGCAGTTAAAGCACCTGAACGGACGCCTAGCCCGTTGAGGTGCCCTAATTCTCCGCTCCAATCTAAGATTGCGCAGCGGAGCCAAGTCTGGCTCCAGCAAGTCCTTGGACCGGCTGCTAGGCGGCGGCACGAATGCTTCCACATTCGCCCGCACAGCCTCCAGTTTCCGACCCAAGGAAACCAACTCCGAAAGACTCTCAGGCTCAGCCAAGCCCAGCTGAGTCTGATAAAAAGGACACAAATTAGCCCTGACCAGACCCAACATACGCTTCTCCGGCAAGGACTCGGACAGACGACGGAACAGACCCCTCATAACCGCTACATAAATTCCTATGGACTCAGCCCCACCTTGAGTCCTTTCCTAATTTCGTCTAGCAAGAGGTCATCATAATTATGGGGCAGAAACTCTAACTTCAGCTGAACGACCAATTCTCGCCATCTGGAAACATACTTCGGGCATCACGGAACCAAATCAAAGCCCTATCCGAAAATAAATCTACCGCCCCTCTAAACAACTGGTCCTCACTGACCCCACGAGCGCCACAAAGATCGTCTACTCGCTCCAGGAAGGCATGCAGAGATATATCCCTTCTCTGACCGGTTAACTTTAAATCCCACTTGGACAAATTTACAACTCCCTGAAACACTAACATGCCCTCAAACAAAAAAATCCTAAAACTGGTCATAAAAAAAATTTAAAAAAAAACTTTAAAAAAACTACCAAAAATTTAAAAACATTAATCCAAAAACAAAATATATATATAAAAATAAACCAGCGTACCACGCTCACAGAATTAAAAAAAATTTAAATAAATAAAATCAAATTGAAAAAAAAATTAAAAAAAACAAAACAGTAATTGGCAAAAATGCGGACAACACCACCAAAATAAATTATTTATTTAAATCAAAAAAAATTTAATTTAAAAAAAAAAAACCGAAAAATAGAAAAAGAAATATTACAAAAAAAAAAAAAAAAAAATCAATTTTCAAAAAAAAAATTAAAAAAAGTTAATATTTAAAAAAACTTTAAACAAAATAGCCCCACGTTGGGCGCCAGCTTATCACGCTATTTTTAACCAAAACTTTATTTAAACTAAAATCAAAAATCCCCACGCGATAATTAAAATCCCTGATGGCCCGAATAGCACAGTCGCGAAGCGTGGGATTTAAGGCGACCCTCGCGGTATGGTATCCCCGGCCGAACGAATAACACGAACACGCGAAAACCTGATAACTAAACTTTTAAAACCCTACACCGAAACTGCCGCAATATATATATATATATAAATATATATATTTATATATAAATATATATATGAATATATATAAAAGAAACGGAAATTTTCCCGACACAAAGAAAATAATACCGAACTTGACACAAAACGACAAATACCCAAAAAAAATTATTTATATACCAAAAAATTATATTTTTTAAAACGCAATTGATTTGCGGGACCAGACCAACCTGTCTGAAATCCCTCGCACGATTCTTTGCAGAATCTATTCACCAGCTGGACTTCGATAAAATTCGATGTCCAGCAACACCGTGGCTCTGATGCGGGACGACACAAACAAAAAAAAGGAATAAGGAAGAGGGGGAAACGGCCAAACAAATTCCAAGCAAACCACTTCAAATTCCCACACTTCACCAAAACAAATCACGACCGAACACAACCTGTCCAACTCTATTGAATTCCTCAAATTCAAAACACTAAATGACCGACTGCCACAAATAAAATAAAGTAAAAAAACCACTAGCTAGCAAAACTAAACCAGCGCGCAAAAATACTCCCTTTGGAACACTTGTCCTCCAGCCACAATCCGACGCTGGCAACCGCTCCACCTCACCACTCCAAAAACACAATTTAGAAAACAAGAAAGAAAATTATCAAAATTTTCTAACCAATTATTTAAGCCAAATTAAATTCAAAATCTAAAACTTCACTTTTTACTTTTCTTCTTCCCTGCTCAAAAAGAACTCAAAGAATTAGAATATATGAGCGCTTATGACGCTCACTTTCCATTTATTTTCCCACATACATAGAGTGCGGCTTTCGCAGAAACCAGTGTCCGCAGTCGGGGCTTTACCCATACCTATATGCGAAAAATCTCTTCAGATTTTTCTAGGTGTGTTTGGCAAATTTACATATACCCCCCTGCACCCACCAAAATGAAATATACATTTTGGCGGCACTCATGTACGTATAGGCGAAGGCATAAATGTTCTCAAATTCCCCTCCCTCAAACAGGTTCAAAGAGTACAAAAGCTTTAGTCCAGGTTTTGACATTTTACTATTGTAATGGCGAGGCTGGCAATACCTTCATCGGATCGCCGCCGCTCACTGAGCTAACTTAACGAAAGCAAAAGCGAAAGAAAGGAGAAGAAAGCAAGAGAACTTTGACAGCTCAAACAAAATATTCAGTTTTCTTCTTCCGCGCGCCGGTCGCATTTCACCCGCGAGTGGCAAATTTGTTTTGCTTAACAAATTAAGCAAAATATTTATTTAAAAAAAAAAAAAAAATTGACAATCAATAAAATCGTGCAGTGCGTTCTTTCGGTTAGTGCGAGTGAGATTTTGTTCCTTCGATTTTGTTCGCCCGTCGCCCCGAACAAAAGGGAAACATAACAAAACAAAACAAACAATAAAACAACAACATTCGTGTCGCGATTTTATACAGCAACAACCTCCATCTTTTGAGACTGCTGTCTGCAAGGTTCAGTACGGTGTCATGTGCCGGTTCGATCAATGGCGAGCCTACCTACTTCTATGTTATCTGATAAAGCACACAACGGACGTGAGTTGAGACATCCTTCTATTTGTACAAGGATGGTATTCATTTCTTCATAGGTTAACTTTTGTTCTCCTAAGCAGCGATATAGATGGTATTTAATTGATTTAACCCCTGACTCCCAAATCCCGCCGAAATGTCTAGATGCAGGAGGGATGAAATGCCATCCCTCAGTTGATAACTGATTTTTTGATCGGATCTTCTGAAGTAGGTTGCTCGCTCCGACGAAGTTTGTACCGTTGTCGCTGTAAATGTGATGCACTTCGTCTGCTTATCATTCCTTTTAGTGCTGCTAGGAATCCTTCTGTTGTGAGGTCCGAGGTCAGCTCTATATGAACAGTTTTGGTTGCTAGACACACAAATAGTGCAATGTAAGCCTTGTGTGACTTTATGCCGCGTATTTGTGAGCATCTGATGTGTATAGGTGCTGCGTAGTCAATACCGCAGTGTGTAAATGGTCTTGAAAAGTTTACTCTTGGCGGTGGGAATTGTCCCATCAATTGAGTTTGTCCTTTGGCTTTAAAGCGGAAACATTTAATGCATTTGTTCACGCATGCTTTCACACTATTTGTTCCTCGTATAATCCAATATTTGTTTCGAATATGGTTAAGAGTCAACTTTATTCCGCCGTGCAATGTATCAATATACGCCTGGTTGATGATAAGTTTGGCCGGTGGACATGAATTAGATAAAATCATTGGATGTATTTGATCAGTAGACTGTATGTTCCAATCTGCTTCCTACTCTAAGCACGCCGTCATTGCCAATGAAGGGGTCCACGGAAAATAGCCGACTTTTTCTTTTTACACTCTTGTTTTTTGTCAAATCTGTAATTTCTTCCTTAAAAACATTTTGTGCTCGCTTTATGAGTGCCTTTTCTGCTACATCAATTTCTTCAGCAGTTATGCACCCACTCATTAGGCCATGCGCTTCCCTCATTTGCAAACCACATCGGTCCGTTCCACCACAAGGAATTACTGATGAGCTAGTCCCCGAATGATTTGTCCTTTGTATTTGTATTTGTCCTTTGTAATTTTCCTGAACATACGACACGCGATTAGCAACAAATGCGGTCCATTTAACTGGGTGTTGTTTCAGCCAGCTTAATACAATTTTTGAATCCGACCACATCACAATTGTGTCATACACAATTTCGTTGTCTTTTTTGATGTAATTGATTAATTTTGTCAAGAGTGCGACTGCACACAACTCTAATCGAGCCAGCGATACTTGTTTCACCGGAGCTACCTTTGTTTTTGACGCTATCAATGATATTGTAACGTTTTCTCCAACGGCCACTCTTGCATAGACGACGGCTGCATACACCGCTTCTGATGCATCTGCGAATCCATGCTACTCTATTTTGCCTTTATTGGAATATGGAACCCACCTTGGAATTCTTCTTTGTTGAACTGCTGGCAGTCGTGTTTTAAATTCATTCCATTCTGCATGTAGTGTTGCTCGAACTTCGCTGTCCCAGTCAATTCCTAAGAGCCAAAGTTTCTGGATCATCATTTTGGCCTTGATGGTCACAGGGGACAACCATCCAAAGGGGTCGAACCATTTTCCCGCATCACTAAGAATCGCTCTCTTTGTACTTTTTTTGGTTGAATGAGCTTGCATTTATTTTGAATGCAAATTGATCTGTGCTAGGACTCCATTTAATGCTTAAAATTTTTATTGTCTTGCCGTTGTCGAAATCGATGTCTGAATTTAATTCAATGTCCTCCTTGGAGATTGACTGCAAAACTTCTGATTGATTTGATGTCCATTTTCTTAGTTTAAATCCACCTTTATGAAGTAGTTGTATTAACTCATGTTGTAGTTTTTTACATTCTTCAATCAAGCTTGAACCAACCAAACAGTCATCTACGTAAAATCGTTTGGATAGTGTACCACATGTCAATGGATAATTCCGTTTTTCGTCTTCTGCTAATTGTACCAACGTTTTGGTGGCGAGAAACGGTGCTGACGCTGTTCCATATGTGACTGTGTTTAATGTGTACTCCTTGATAGGCTCCTCAGGATTCATTCTCCAAAAAATTTGCTGCAAATCCCTGTAGAATATTTGGTCCTATCAGGAGCCCTATTTCCCTTGGCTCTGTATACCACGGGTCTGCTAATTGTAAGCCCTTAATGTGCGGCCAGTCCTTTGCACTGAATTTTTTGCTTGGTAGCATTGATGTAATCATCGGCATTACGATCGCCTCGATTTGACAGCTTAGTCTGTCATCATGTATGGATTCAACTGTAAATTTGCATTTTGCCATTACCTTTGAAGATTGACCATTAACTCCTTGGACATTCGTTTCGTATTTCGTTAATGGTATCTTTAGGCTTTTTGCTAGTTGTTACGTCACAATGCATGATTGTGACCCTTGGTCGAGTAGAGCCCTTACCGGTTTTACTGACATGAAGTAATGAATTGTGCTTCTTGTTGCACAGTGTGCATCATCCTTTGCTGGTGCAATCTTTCTCCGACCGAACCTTCTCACGACGTTCCTGCACTGGCATGCCCAAAAATTTTTTGCACTGGAAAATTTGATGGCTTTCTCCATAGACGACACATTTTACCGAAACTACTGTTGCCAAGTGACTTTTGGTGCTTACGGCAGCATTTTCCTTATTATCACGATTGTTCTCCCTACTGTGCTCAAGCCCTCTTCATCTGGCTTCAATGAACTCGCTCAACTTCGGGATTTCTGTTGAAGATCCACGCGACTGTTGATACAATTTTCTGGTTTCATTGTCCAGTTTTGGTGCCAATAGCTGGATGACTAGTGGATCCCAAGACGAGACATCTACCTTCAGGTTGCTGATGCCGTACAATATTTCCCTTGATGCATCCATTCCTCGTTTAGATACTCGTAATTTTCGCACATAAGGTCTTCGCTTAGCGTGACTATATTAGTCCAACAGTCTTTTAGTTGCTCAGCTTTAAACTTTAGTTTAATCCCTTACTCAAATCGACACTTTCTATGATGCGTACTAATTTGTTGTTGAGTAAGGTCAACCGCTTAAAACGTTTGTCTTCAGCTGAACCATCTGTCCTCATTGACGTTGGCATTGTTGGTGGAACGCTTCCTCTTGTACCTTTGGTTTGTCCCTTGCTTGTTGAAGCTGGATTTGTTTTCGGTTCTTCCGTGTCTGTCTAATCAACGTCATCTTGGCGCACTTTCAACTCACTTTTCCATGTTGATTTTATCTCCAGATATTTCTTCTTTAGCTGTTCAAAAAAGTTGTTGGTGAAGTAAGCATGATCTTCGTGCTGTTCCTTTATATCAGCCAAACTGTTGTTGTTGACTTCAAAGTTGCTCCAGTAAATTTCCAACGCTTTCAGCCGTTTTTGGAAATACTGAATTTTGCGCCTGTGATCGCCGTCTTTTTTGTAATTGTTCCATAATGTTTGGATGTCGGCCTCCAACTCTAGTTGTTTGTCGATCAGCTGACTAAACTGTTCCATGATGATTTTTTTTTTTTAAAGATGATTTTTTAAAGTTGAATTTTTTGTTTTAATACTGTACCGATATCAAAGCTTCGGGACGCTTTAACCACTGTCTGGTCGTGATTTACGCCTTTGAAACCTTTATTAAAGTTTCCTGCCCTTGGTGGTCCTCCACCACTAAAGGAAATCTGCTGTTTTCGTAGACCTTTGATAAGTCTCTGCCTCAAATTTTAAGTTCGAAGGACCATGTGTACAATGTGTGTACAATGTACGATGAGCTAATTTTGGTAACTGAATTTTATTTAATAAAAATATTCTTAAATACTAGAATAATGATTATTAAGCTAATTTGAAGTCAACGCCAATACTGCCTGACTTCGCAACGGTTATTTTTTTTTTTTTAACGACGAATCCCAACGGTCCTACACCCGCCCAACCGACCGAGGGGCACATCCGCATGACGCACGGATTTGGTGACCGAACAGCCGTAATCCGGATTACGCTGTGTAACTGATCGCGGGTAAACATATTTGGAAATTCGTTTCAGCTACAGATTAAAATCATCAGCTGATAAAACGCATATTAATAAAACGCGAATTAGGTTATGAATGCAAGAGAGAATTCTTCCAAACATAACATAATATAAGATTAACGTGATAATAAACAATAGAATTAAAAGAAAATATTATGAAGCATCAGAATTCATGCGACGAATATGAATTTGATCAAATATAATTTTTGTCTACTTTACGATATTAGATTTAACAAAAATACAAAGACAAAACAATCCAAACAGTTAATTTACGCGACAAAGATTACAAATATTAATTTTAGTATTTTATTTTTTTATACGAAATATAAAAAATCAAATACAAATAGAACAGTTAAGTAAACAGTAACGGAACGAATGTGAATTCAGCTAAAAATTTTGTTTTATTTGTATACAATATACAGTAAAAAACAAAATTCTGCTGAAATATAAATATAAAATACAACAAAAATACAACACTTTCAAAAAATCGACAATGCCGATCTTTGTGGAGTTTGGCAACCCTGTCATTTCGTTAGACCCTAAGCGGTCCAAAAACTCAAAGAGCAACAAAGGCTTAAGTGTGATCAAGTGCATTTAAAATAAAAGTTTTAGTTTTATTAAGTGAATCTGACAGGTCAAAGACAGAATACAGGCTATTAAAATCGCTACAAATACAACGAAAAGGTTCATTCTGCGCGTAATTAGAGCGGCACATACTTAATATCAAAGGAATGAAAGATCTGGAACGACGGGTTGGGATATTAAAATCAATTTCTTGAAGCAGAAATGTAGAATTCAGAGAGCCATTTATCAATTTAATCAAAAATGTTACATTAAGCATCGTTCATCTATTTTTTAGAGTAGGGATGTCCAAGAGTTTTAAACGATTTTCGTATGGAGGTAGGTTCTGATTCGGATTCCAGCGAAGGTTTCTTAAAGCAAATAATAAAAATTGTTTTTGAACCGATTCAATTCTATCAGAGTGGCAGTTGTATTGTGGATTCCACAAGACTGATGCATATTTCAAAATTGGTCTTACAAGTGATATGTAAAGACTTTTGGTAACGAATGGCTCATTAAATTCTTTTGACCATCTTTTAATGAAACCTAGAACACCCCTCGCCTTATTCACACATAAGTCAATATGTAGATGAAAGCGAAGTTTTGGATCCATAGTAACACCCAGGTCCACAAAAGTAAAAACCTTTTCTAGATTACAGTTATTTATATGATACAGCGATGAAAGTTGGTGTCTTCTAGCAAATGTCATAAATTTACATTTTTTCAGTTCCAGTTTCATTAAGTTATTATCACACCAGATAGCTATACTGGTCAGATCTGATTGTTACAACTTATGTTGATCAAAGATGTCATAGGATAGAAAAAATTTAACGTCATCAGCATACAACAGTACATTCGAATGTTTAATGACAGAAGGAAGGTCATTTATAAAAAGATTAAACAGAATAGGACCTAAGTGACTTCCTTGAGGAACTCCAGAGGTGACATCTATAGTTTTTGATGTTGATGATTCGAATAACACCTGTTGCTTCCGATTTGTCAGATACGACTCTACCCATTTTAAAAGAAGATCTGGGAATCCGTATCTTTTAAGCTTTTCAATCAACAAATAATGATTAACTTTATCAAAAGCTTTACTAAAATCAGTATATATGACATCTGTTTGAAGATTCTCTGAAAATCCCTTTATTGTTAATGAAGAAAATTCCAATAAATTTGTAGATGTTGATCTACCTCTCAGAAAACCATGTTGTGAAGGAGATATTAAAGTTGTGACCGAGTGAACCAATTGCTTTGTGGCAACTTGTTCAAATAACTTTGGTATTGTGCTAAGTTTAGCAATACCTCTATAGTTAGATACGAATGATTTGGTTCCACTTTTATAAAGAGGAATAATGTATGACTCTTTCCATGAATTCGGAAAATAACCTCTTTCAATAGAGGCATTAAATATATTTGAAAGTGGAATGTATAAATTTTCTGCACAAACTTTCAAAATACAGCTAGGAATATTATCTGAACCAGTACTATATGAATATATCAACGATTTTAGGTGTTGTAAGACATCATCAGATTCTATAACAGGATTGAGAATGGAATTATAAGTGGCGATGTTATATGGATACGATGTGTTGCCATAAGTATTATCAGAATATGTCGTTTTGAAGAAGTCAGCAAACATATTTGAAATCTCAGTAGGATTGTTGGACTCACGATCTCTCCATTTCCTTGCAGTTGGAAAACCAGTGTTTTTCCTTTTTGAATTTACAAAGTTATAAAAAGTTTTAGAATCGTATTTCATTTTGGATTTCAAATCGTTCAAATATTCATCATAGCATTTTTTATTAAGTACTTGATATTTATGTCTCAGAAGCGAATATTTAGAATAATCTTTAAGGTTTAAAGTTCTTTTATATGTTTTAAATGCCCGAGTTTTCGAAGTTTTTAGTTTCCTTAATTCTTTTGTAAACCATACAGCACCAAGTTCATTCGAATTCTTTTTAATGTTCTTTGGAACACATATCTCGAAGATTAACAAAATTTGTATTCTTGAAGCAAAAAAATGACTTCAACGGTGTAGAAACTGGTTCTAAGTTGTTTTGAACAAATTCGAAAGATATTTCAAGTGTTGGGTGATGGTTATCTTCTGGACATGCAAAAGCATCACTGCGTTGCACTGAAAACTTCGAAAAGTCATCAACATAAATTAAATCCAAAATTCTACTATTCTTATTTTCAATCCCGTTTACTTGTTGTAAACTCATATCTGAAAATGAATCCAGAAAGTCATTCAAACAGTCACGAGAAGAATACGGAAGAAACTGGTTTGAATCGCTACAAAAATTCCAAGATATATTCGTTAAATTAAGGCTGGTTTAACATTTGAGTAAACCAATGATATAAGCGACACATGTCTTAGATAAACGGTAATATCGGAATTCGGTGGGATATACCAGCAAGTAACGAAAATATCGATACTAAAAACTCGAATTCGTACACAAATAAATTCCAAGTCAGAGACATCTGAAAGTATGATTTCCTCCGATGAAAAAAGGTTTTTTACTGCAATGAGGACTCCACCACCACTCTTGCATTTACGATCCCTCCGAAAATTTTGATACCCAGCACACAGAATTTCTGAATCAAAAATATTTGGTTTAAGCCAAGTTTCGGTAAATACCGGCTGTGCGAACAATCGCCCAAAAACCAAAAATGAACAATCGCCATTCTTCATAAGGAATAAAAGCCCAAAAAATTGCGAAAATCGCCCAAAAAATTATGAATTTTCGCCCAAAAGTTAAAATGAACAATCGCCCAAAATATTGGGCTTTTGTTCATAATGAAGAATAACCCAAAAACAAAATGAACAATCGCCCAAAAAAAATGTTTATTTTTTTTTAATAATAAGAAAACATTTCAGATATTCATATTTCAAAGAAACAAAGAATTTTGAAACTTCTGCTTTTATAGAATTCTTAAGCTGCGATCAGATTAGGCAAATATTTGCCCGAATACACTCAGATACTTTTAATATCAACTAAAATCGTATGTGACTGAAGCAGTATTTTATTTTTCTGAATGTATTTTCCCATGCCGAATCTGACCTTAGCTTAAAGCAAAAATACGGAACTAATATTAAACTTTTGTGATTTAAAATTCTAATTACAATGATGCTACAACTACAACGAAACAGTTGGTGTTATTTTAATTTTGTTGTTGTAATGGTGTAATCTTTAGTGTAGTAATGTGTTGGATCAAAGCTGGGCATTAAGTAGTTAAATCGTTAATAGTTAATTAACGAAGTTAAATTTTTGGTTAACTTTTAACGTTTCACTTAATTTCGAAAACCATTAACTTTTTCATTTAGTTAAGGTTAATTTCTTCGATTAACTAGCATTAGTTAACTTTGAAACGAAAAAAATTTTTTTATTATTGAATGTAAAACAAAAAGTAAAAATTATGAATTCATACTATTTTTAATAATCTACCTAGCCACACTGGTGAAAAATTGTAAACACAGAACTCTTTCGTGTTGTTGACAAAATTTTAAAGTTCCAAGTCGAGACCGTGCCTAGCCCGTCGTCAAATGTATCGGCTTGGTCGGCTGCGAAATATTGAGTCGATTGTGTCGGCTCAACCGATATTGACATCGATTTGTTCGCACGCCGCTTGAAGCCGATTATGGTCGGCGCGAAACTGTTTAGCCGCCGACATTTTCCAATCAACTTGGAACTCTGGGTGCGTAGTGACAATCAAAAAAAGCGCGTCGGCAAATTCGTTTTGTAAAATTTTTACAAAAAAGTTTTCTTTTTTTAAGTTAAATTTGCATATAGAGGGCTGAAATCGATCGAAAAAAGGGTCTGTGAGTGCAGGCATTCAAATGTATATAGTTAAAATGTTTTTTTATGCGTTTTATTGGAAAAAAAATTTTTCTATAGAGAATTTAACTATTTAATTTAACTTTTAACTAAGTTAACTTTTCAGCGCAATTAACTTTTTAATAAACGAAAAATTTTAACCAAAATTTTTCAAGTTTAAAAGGATGTGTGTTTAGCTATTACAAAAAACATCTTTGTACATCTTTTTTGGTGTGTCGTTAATATGAAAATTTGTATAAAAAAATCTCGCGATTTTATAATACTTTTGTTGTTGTAATTTATGAATGAACATTTTTGTAGTGTACCCACTCCTATTTTTGTGTCAGAAGCTGGATTTCCACAAAATCAAAAAATGAACGATTTTTCATTTTGTGATTTTTGGGCGATTGTTCATTATGAACAATTTCCCCAAAAAAAAATGAAAAAACACCCACATCAAAAATGAACAATCGCCCAAAAATGTTGGTACAATTTTTTGGGCGATTATTCATTTTTGGTTTTTGGGCGATTGTTCGCACAGCCGTAAATACCAAGACATTATGACTATAATCGAAACTTTTAATATAAATATCGTTCAACTTTGTATTTAGCCCTCGAACATTTTGGTACAGAAGACAAACAACATTATTCGGGATTTTATTTAGTTTTTTTGATTAGAATTTAATTTTCTTTGAGGAAGTTGAACTGGATTTACTAGATTTGATTTTTCTTTATAAACAAATTCACGAACTAAAGTTTTATCCGGCCAAAAATTTGTATTAACAATCTCATCAAACAATTCTGCAGGAACAGATAATTTGAAAGATGAAATGTTTCTAGCGTATGAAAAGTTGAATTTAAAAGCATTTATATTATAACCGGTTTTATTGAGTTTAGAATCAATATAAAATATAATATCTTCAGTTAATGTGTCTGGTGCAAATCTGGACACGAAAATAGATTTTTTAGATTGCACAACAACAAGCCTTTTTGGGGTTCTCGTTTCTTGTACTTCCCGCAAACTATCCTTTGGAGAAATAATATTTATGGAAGGACAAACATTTTTATCAATATTTGAGATTCCATTCATATTTTTCTCAGGAGCGTCATCTACCCTCGTTTCCAAAACCGCAGGATCAGGAGAATAAAATGTAACTGGTGAAGCAAACATATCGGAAAAGGATGGAGTTGTCGGAGTTGAAATTGGCTTTGGGGCAGGTGGTAAAAGCCCATCAGAAGTATTTTGTTTCGGAGCTGTTTCATCCAAACATTTATACTTCTGAAAGTTAATTTCGTACTCCTTCAGTTTAGACTGGGCAGCTGCTAAGTCCTTCGATACATCATTAAATCCCTTTCGGGCTTGACGTACCAATTTACAGATGTCCAGCTCTGTATCGCAGCAATCTTCGCAGGACCAACGAAGACCTTTTTTACCCTCGATCAGATCGACTACTCTACCAGTAAGGGATGCACATTTCACGTGATAAAAGCTATCGCAAAGCCAACAAGAGACCATGCGTTCGTTATCGACTTTAATGGCACACTAACGGAAAGAGCAAGTTATATTTAAATGCAAAATTTATAAAAAATAAAATACAAAAAGTGTAAAAAAGTGTAAATTGTAACGAGACAAAATGTTGACTGGGAAAAGGCACTTTCAAATTATATTAAAACAAGTGCCTGAAAGTATGCTCTGAAAATATGATCAGTCTGAGAATGTGGAATCTATATAAAGCTGGTGACACAAGAAATGTCAAAGTGGACAGTATAAGCAAAAACAAAAAAAATTTGCAATTTTTGTTGTTGTGATACTTAGCTGACAGGAATTCACGGAAATATAGCACAAAACTTTGTTATTTGCACAAAACTTATTGCACTTAGCCAGAATTTAATTTATTTAAAAGGTTTTCAAAATAATTAACACGATATAACTATCTAAAAATATTTATTCAAATTGCAGCAAAAAATTCACTTATGAACAAGATGAACAGGGTTGCCAAACAGAAATTGCAACTTGATCCTGCTATGCTTCAGCATAGCGTTAGAATCAAAATTGCATATTCTGTTTGCATTGCAATTTTGGCTGCAAAGTTGAACGAACGTCGTTCAGCCAAGGTGTTCACTGCTCGTCTTTCGTTGATATCAGCAAATATGCAACCAAAGCCAAGTTGTCAATTCTGTTGATTCATCAACGGTTGCAATATAAATTGGAACATATTTGATGCATTATAACAGTTTTCAATAAAGAAACATTTTTTAATTTATTAACTTGTTTTTTTAGCATTGTAATATACATGCGAACTTAACAATCACAACTTTTTGAAAACAGTTTTTTCGATAACAAATATGATATTGAAATAAACGCATTCCTAATTTTCATTTGTTTTCATTTTGTTTGTGGCTGCCGGCTGTGCTGTTTTGGCTATGGATACAAATGTTAAATTTTTTTTGAATAAAATAAATTAAAAATTTACTAATTTTATTTAATTTCATTATCCTTTATGTACGTTATCTCTCCTAATTTTAATCATATACAATTTTTGAATTCTTAGATTATTGTTACTCAAAATTTACTCAGATAAAAGTAAATTGTGTACCTTCCTATAATTCTACTCTCTTAGTGGAAAATAAAGTTTAGAATACAAATTTCGGAATTTCCTATAATCTTGTAAAATTTGTATACATTCCCCATTTGTAAGAAGGAGCTACCAGAAAAGAAAAAGAAAAACAAACACCAATTTCAAAGAAGAGAATAAAAGAAACTATAAACTTGAGCTGGATTATGATCATTTACTTACGAACTTTCACCAGGCGCCTGCTGACAGCATCGGACTAAAGAAAATGTAAGTCAACAATTTTAAGCTTCTCTTTATTATCTGAGGATGTCATACTCTTGCTCACGAATTTAAGTAATTAGCTGTTCATAATACGCTCTCAGAATGTCAGCACAAGAACTAGCTGATTACTCGAACGTAATTAACTCTTTTGTTTTGATCTCATTCAACTTTTGATATTGTTGCCAGTAGCAAACGTAAGGTTTAGGCTATTCTTTGCAAAGATAAAATTCCATGATAATATATAAAATTAAATATTTCTTTTTGGTGGCTACTTCGATGCCAATACTTACAAATATAAAAAGGAATATATAAAAATGAGTATAAATAGATAAACGAAAGGAAATTATAAAAATATTTCTTTTGCAAAGTAATTATATCATACTTTAGTAATAAATACTATACTGTTTTTTTTTGTCAAATGCACAGTGCTTACATGATGAAATATTTTGAGTCATAAAGAAAAACAAAAATGTATGATAAAACGAAATAATAATGTAAAATTCTCTTTAATTATCATTAAATATACCGGTGAATAAAATTTATGGAATACCTTAATATAAGGGAAAAATGAAATTATAAGTTTTTTTGTTAACACATGAAAAGTGAACCGATGGGGTAATGGATGAAGAAAACTCGGATGTGGGCTAATACAGAAATGTAGGTTGTATTAGCAGGATGGGCGGGTTATGACCTAGAAGGAGATGTGACACCTTATTTGCTTCAACTCAAAGGTTACTCAGTGACTAGCGTTATAGTAAACCAATAGTTTATAGCTTCATCTGGTTTCTTTCACAACGTAGTTTTCTTTCTTTCGAACAATTTTTAAAATTCGGCTATTTTTTTTTTGTATTCCATCAACTATTTGCATACATTTTAATATAGTGACTTAATCTTGCAATGTGTTTGCGAAGCAACCCAATACCCAATTTCCCTGAGCACGGTCGTAGTACAGCAAGGTATGCAGAGCCCGCTTCAAGGACATGTGCCATGATACATTTCTATGTAAATGGTTTAGGTGTTTTTACATAATTAATGGCGCCCAACGTGGGGCTAATGCGATTAGGCCAACACAACCATGCCAAAGTTATTAAATATTTTTTATAATTCTCTTGCGCGTATCCTCCTATCGAAAGTTAAGAAACTACGTTTATTAAATTTATTTTGTTTTTTTTTTTGTCAATTTGTTTAGCTTTCTGGATCACAGAGAGTTTGTTAGTATAGAACCCTGACCGCTAGATAAACAAATCAATACAGATTTTTTTTTTGTGTTGTTCAAGAATGTCTTAAGTGGATATTGATAGTTTATTGCAGTGAATTATTTTACATTTTTGCATCTTCTACGCTATATATTCGTCTAATTTTTGAGTGTTCGAGATTTTTATCTTTGGATAATTTCGAAGATTTACTCACATGCGAAAATTGACTCCACTGCGATTTTATCTTATTTTTTATTTCTCAATAGAACATACCGTACAACACCATCAATACATTTTACACATAAACGCAATGTCATGAGTAACCAATGAATAAATAAATTTCTTTCTTCATTTCAACCCGTGTAAGTGTTTACCTAGAAATGTGTTATACCAAATTATATAAGTTTTTTTTTTTAAATTACTTTTTCTTAAAGTTTGTTAAATTTGGAATTCTGTAAATCTCATGTTTACACTTTCAAATTTTTTTTTAATTGTAAGTTAAAATGGGTTTGACCCGAAGTCCTGAAAACGAAGCTGCTTTTATAAATATTGATTCTGCTAATTCGGAAATTTGCACAATTTGTGGCTAAAGTTTGTTAAATTTCGAGCGGAAACTCCTTGTGGTCATCATTTCCATGACCGTTGTATACGAACATGGTTAGATTCAAAAGAAAGTTGTCCAATATGTCGCCGAGTTTGCACAGTAACCGAACTTCGGGGTATTCAGTTCAATGTGAACATTCAAAATGCACCACTCAACATTAATCCCGGTACTTCAGGGAAAGGCCGAGGAGCAGTTCCACGAAATCGTTACAATACAAGGTCAAGCACCCAAAATCGAATATTTGAAAATATGGAGGGTGAACAACTATTACAGTCTCCTGTTCAAAGTCCTATGAACAGAAGAAATACTTTAGGGAATTCTCAGGTTAATAATAAATTGTCGGAACGCCGAATAAAAAAACTTATTTCCGATTCTCTCCAAGATTTTCGCAGTGAAATAGCTGAAAGCGTTTCGCAAGAAATTCAGGCTTTGTTCCAAAGGTTGAATGTGAATGCGACTCCTCCACCAAAATCACAAAATCTTCCAGATTCGCCTAATTTAAGAAGTTCACGAAATCCTCCAAATTCACGTAATTCTCCAGATTCAGATATTTCGCCACGCGCGATGCCTTTTGAAAATCCTAAAAATCCAAATCGAAACTCTGCTCGTAATACACACAATTCACAGAATATTAGACATTTTAATTTTGCAAGAGATTCTCTCACGAATGAGAAAATCTCAAACATAATTAAAAATTGGCACATAAAGTTTAAAGGTTCATCAGAGGACATCTCCGTTGATGAATTTATTTATCGAATAAATACGCTCACTTCAAATAATTTGAATGTCAATTTTAATATCCTTTGTCAACATGCTCACTCCTTCTTTGAGGGTAAGGCAAAACAATGGTTTTGGCGTTACCACCGTCAAGCTGATAACCTGGAATGGTTCGATCTGTGTGATGCTCTTCGCAGACAGTATAAAGAGTATTCGACAGATTTCGACATCAAAGATGACATAAGAAGAAGCAAACAGAAAATAAATGAGTCATTTGACGAATTTCTAGACACCATAATGTTTTTATGCGACAAGCTTAAATCTTCCATGAGTGATGTTGAGCTGATAGAAACTCTATTACGTAACTTAAAACCCGATTTACGTCATGAACTTTTACATTTACATATCTCAAACATTTCGGAACTTCGAAAAAAAGTCAGAAATCATGAAAAATTTGTTAAAGAATTTCATAACGGTTATGGATTTCGTAATTTTCTCCCTCGAAAACAAATTTCTGAATTGTATAATGAAGACTCGCATGTCGAGAACGATGGTGATTCCAACAACGAAATAAATGCATTAGAACGCGGCGTATTAAAATGTTGGAATTGTGACGACCTTGGTCATGGTTACCATGATTGTTTCAACCCAAAACGAATTTTTTGTTATGGTTGTGGAGCCATAGACACTTATAAGCCTAATTGTCCCAAATGTTCAGTAAAAACGGAAAACGGTCATCCACATCACTCTCAGAATCCTCGGAAATAAATTCATATAGTAATACCCTCATTCAGCCTTCTTCTTCTGAAACTATAGTTCACCCTTTGCTTAGACCGTATCACATTCTTTTAGCGAATTATAACAAAATTAGATCCCGGATATTTTTAGACAGTATGGAGACAAAATTACATAGACGCTCTACACTGCGTTTGCTTAATTTTTGGCGAAAAATTAAATCTCTGAAAAATGTTGTGTTGTCCGCAATCTCGCATAAATT
Organism: Heteromyza rotundicornis; assembly: GCA_951394025.1. Lineage (NCBI taxonomy): Eukaryota > Metazoa > Arthropoda > Insecta > Diptera > Heleomyzidae > Heteromyza > Heteromyza rotundicornis. Next base: position 62,235,540 of record OX596011.1, on the reverse strand, counting down.
TTCTGACCATTTGCAAGCATAGAGATGTTATGGAAAGGTATCTTTCCCTATTAGAGAGTGGCGCGAATAGAAGTTGCATTGGTGATAAACTGGCGATGGAAATCATGAATGACAACAAATCTTTTTGTAAGGGTACTGGTAGTGTGAAAACCGCTGATAGGCAAAAAAAGTTATTTTTTGGCTCTATTGATATTGCTGTCGTTTTTGAAGATCAAACGAAAGTGATAAATTTTCTGGTTGTTCCGTCGATAAAACAAAATATAATCTGTGGTATGGACTTTTGGCAAAAATTTGGTATATCGGTATCAACGACGAATTGTATAAATGAATTAATTCATGAAAGCGAAGGTTCGGATCCGGACTTTCTTCCACTTTCCATTGTTGATCGTCGTAAACTCGACTCAGCCATAACCGCGTTTCCGTCCTATGAAAACGAAGGTCTAGGGTTAACCAATTTGATAGAACATACAATTGACACAGGAAATGCTACCCCAATCAAACAACGGCATTATCCTATATCCCCAGCAGTTGAAAAAGTTTTATGTCAAGAAATTGATAGGATGATTAGTCTAGGAGTAATAGAGGAATCAGCAGGATATCCGTGGTCTTCTCCAAGCATTTTAATCGTAAAACCAGGGAAAGTCAGATTCTGTTTGGATTCTAGAAAACTAAATATGGTTACAGTTAAAGACGCATATCCTATTCCTAATATAGAGGGTTTAATCTCTCGTTTTCCTCCAGTTCATTGCATTTCAAAAATAAATCTCAAAGACGCCTTTTGGCAAATAAATCTCGACAAACCGTCACGCCAAAAGACAGCATTTACTATACCTAATAGGCCGTTGTATCAATTTACCCGTATGCCTTTTGGATTGTGCAATGCGCCACAATCTATGTGCCGCCTTATGGATAAGGTGATTCCTTATAATCTGAAGTCGACGATTCATTGGTGTTATGCTTCTATAACTTTCCACCTGACGGAACTTCTGTCGAAAAAGAAAACCTTCTCATGGAATTCTGAAGCACAAATTGCGTTCGAAATCTTAACATCTGCTCCTTTTCTAGCTCATCCAAATTACGGTAAGCCGTTCATTGTCCAATGTGATGCCAGTCAGCACGGTGTAGGTGGATTGCTTGCGCAGGTTGATGATGACGGCAATGAAAAGCCCATAGCTTTCATGTCGCAAAAACTCAAAAAAGCGCAAAGAAACTACACCGAAACTGAACTGGAGTGTCTAGCCGTCGTGCTAGCGATCAAAAAGTATCGCCCATATATTGAAGGACGTGAATTAAAGGTAATAACCGACCATGCAAGTCTTAAATGGCTCATGGGGCATAAGGATTTGAGTGGGAAATTGGCCAGATGGGCGCTTAAAATACAAAGCTTTAATTTCACTATAGAACACAGGAAAGGTAGTGAAAATGTGGTTGCCGATGCTCTCTCACGTGCTTTCGATGATTATGTTGCAATAGAGTTGGTTGAGCTAGTACTTCCATCTATAAATTTAAATTCCGAAAATTTTGATAGCGAGGAATACAAACAGTTGCGGGAAAAGTTTGATATGTCTCAATCACCAGATTATCGAGTGATTGATAAATTCATTTACCACCGCATGAACTTCTCTAGAGGCGATAGCGATGAATCCGAGGACTGGAAATTATTTGTGCCTTCCGAGCTCCGCGCCGAAGTCATCTATGCAGCACACAATACACCTTCTTCTGCACACGGCAGAATTGCTAAGACTATAAATAGAATCCGTAGACAATTTTATTGGCCTGGTTTAGTTGTCAGCGTGCATGACTATATTTCAAATTGCGACCTATGTAATACTTCGAAAACTCCTACCCATACACTGAGACCACCCATGGGGAAAATGGTAGAGACGGAAAGGCCATTCCAAGATCAAAGAAAAGAAATATTGGAATACTTGTGTTAAATCGTTTTGTTGGTTGAAACCATTGAAAAAGTTTATTTCGCAAAATATTATAGTTCTGGTGTTTTGGTGTTCCAGAATCAATGGTGAGCGACAATGGTTCTCAATTTAAACGTAAGGATTTCGAAAATTTTTTGTTGAAGTATGGTATAAAACACGTTTGTAGTGGTGTGTACATCCGAACGCGTAAACAGATCCATTAACGAAGCGCTTCGAGTTTATCTAAGAAAAGATCAGCGTGATTGGGATCTTTACCTCAGTAGTATTAACAGTTCCCTACGAAGTAGTATTCACCAGACAACTGGTCAAGCTACCTATTACACTCTTTTTGGGCAGAACATGATTGGTCATGGAAATGACTATGCCGTTCTTAAATATTTAGAATCTCTTACTGAGCCAACTGCCAGACTTGAACGAGCAGACGAGTTGTCACTGGTACGCGATAAACTTAAATTGAAAACTAAAGCGGTGTATGATAGAAATGTACACACATACAATTTACGATCTAGAGGTAGAAAATTTAAACTTGGTCAGGAGGTTGTTAGATGAAACTTTGTACAAAGTAGTTTAATCAAGCATTTCAACGCTAAGTTGCCTCCTAAAGGTGTCAAAGTCAAAATAACGAAGCAACTAGGAAACTCCTACTACGAATTAGAGGACGTCGACGAATTGTCAAATTGCGAATATAAATCAAACAAAAGCAAATTGAATAAACATATCCAAATGTGATCGGTGAAATAAAAGCAGAAAGAACCCTAAACTAAGCTTGATTGCTCCAGCGCGTGGTATTATATTCTCTCGGATTTGCTAAACTCCCACAAACTTTTAAGACCTAAAGTGCCACAAATGAAAAATATCTTTTTACGAAATAGAACATAAAACCAATAAAAGACCCAAACCAAATTATCCTCATCATCATTTTCAAAATCGTGTATTCCACGCGATATTTATCATTCCTTCATTCATCAGACGTATGTGATCCGAGTTCAGGCATCCTTCAAGTATTCAATTCTTCAATCCAGCCTCCAACTTCCAGATCTCCAAACCTTTAGTTTTTTTTTCTAAATGCAAAATTTTTTTTGAATAAGTTCAAAAATGTTTTTCTAAATACCATTTATTTCTAAAATAAATTAAAAATTTACTAATTTCATTTAACTTTATTATCCTTTATGTACGTTATCTCTCCTAATTTTAATCATATACAATTTTTGAATTCTTAGATTATTGTTACTTAAAATTTACTCAGATAAAATTAAATGGTGTACCTTCCTATAATTCTACTCTCTTAGTGGAAAATAAAGTTTAGAATACAAATTTCGGAATTTCCTATAATCTTGTAAAATTTGTATACATTCCCCATTTGTAAGAAGGAGCTACCAGAAAAGAAAAAGAAAAACAAACACCAATTTCAAAGAAGAGAATAAAAGAAACTATAAACTTGAGCTGGATTATGATCATTTACACATATTAAAACCTTTTAGTACCAACAACAACAACTACACAGTGTCTCTCTCCGAACTTTCATCAGGCGCCTGCTGACAGCATCGGACTAAAGAAAATGTAAGTCAACAATTTTAAGCTTCTCTTTATTATCTGTGGATGTCATACTCTTGCTCACGAATTTAAGTAATTAGCTGTTCATAATACGCTCTCAGAATGTCAGCACAAGAACTAGCTGATTACTCGAACGTAATTAACTCTTTTGTTTTGATCTCATTCAACTCTTGATATTGTTGCCAGTAGCATACATATGGTTTAGGCTATTCTTTGCAAAGATAAAATTCCATGATAATATATAAAATTAAATATTTCTTTTTGGTGGCTACTTCGATGCCAATACTTACAAATATAAAAAGGAATATATAAAAATGAATATAAATAGATAAACGAAAGGAAATTGTAAAAATATTTTTTTTTGCAAAGTAATTATATCATACTTTAGTAATAAATACTATACTGTTTTTTTTTGTCAAATGCACAGTGCTTACATGATGAAATATTTTGAATCATAAAGAAAAACAAAAATGTATGATAAAACGAAATAATAATGTAAAATTCTCTTTAATTATCATTACATATACCGGTGAATAAAATTTATGGAATACCTTAATATAAAAAAAAATGAAATTATAAGTTTTTTTTGTTAACACATGAAAAGTGAACCGATGGGGTAATGGATGAAGAAAACTCGGATGTGGGCTAATACAGAAATGTAGGTTGTATTAGCAGGATGGGCGGGTTATGACCTAGAAGGAGATGTGACACCTTATTTGCTTCAACTCAAAGGTTACTCAGTGACTAGCGTTATAGTAAACCAATAGTTTATAGCTTCATCTGGTTTCTTTCACAACGTAGTTTTCTTTCTTTCGAACAATTTTTAAAATTCGGCTATTTTTTTTTTTTGTATTCCATCAACTATCTGCATACATTTTAATATAGTGACTTAATCTTGCAATGTGTTTGCGAAGCAACCCCACACCCAATTTCCCTGAGCACGGTCGTAGTACAGCAAGGTATGCAGAGCCCGCTTCAAGGACATGTGCCATGATACATTTCTATGTAAATGGTTTAGGTTTTGTTACAAATGAAGACGTTCATTACGGACATGTGTACAGAGTATAAAAACGCTTTAATAACTGAAATTTGGAAATATTTGGAAATCAAAAACATAATATCAACAGCTCATCACCACCCAACTCTCGGAACTATTGAACGTAGTCATCGAACATTCAACGAATATACTTCTAATTCCTTACTATTTTGATCGTAATATTCTTTTTATTTTTCTTTATTTCTACTTACAGGCCTTTTTGCTCTACTGTATGCTATTTCTTATCTATATTTAATTTCCTTCATCTACGTTATACGATCAACTTTTTCAATTGACTTAAATTTCTTAAAATGATACAGGTCATAAGATATATTCTCGTTATTTAGGCATTTAAGGTCACAGCAGTGATGCCAGGTTGACGTAATTTGGACGTTTTTCGACCCAAATGACGTTTTGACGTTTTCTTGCCTAAAAATAACGTTTTCCAAGACTTTTTGGCGCTTTATGGTTGAAAAATAACGTTTTTTCATGTTAGAAGATTGAAGAATATAATAAACTAGTAAATTTGCCCGTGCCTTGCACGCGAAAAAAACACACTAATTTGAAAAAATTAAATGTTTACTAAATATATTTTAGATGCAAAAATATTTTCTATGTTTTTAAAATTTAAATGTAATTTTTTTTTTATAGAAATTTGTGAAATATATAATTTTTTATTAAGTTTTGTAAAGAATAGAAAGAAATTTTGTTTGATGGTGTAATTGTGTAAAGTTGAACTGTTACATTAAAAAAGAATTAAAAAAGAAAGATAAAAAAAAAGAAAAAAGAATATCAAGCAATACATTAAAAAAAAAAATACGACAGGTGGCGGGCTTGAACCCAAGACTGTCGCAGTCATAGGCCAAAGCTCTAACCAACAGACCACAGCTAGTGTTGTTCCGATACTAGTACTCACAAGTACATACTCGATACTTTTATATTTTTCCGGTTATTTTTTCCTCGATACCTCTAGCGAGTATTTTACTTGGTATCGATCAAATATTTGGTGTTGATACCTTTTTTTGCTTCAAGGGGATCGGTCGAACCGAAGATTATTATTTTACTTGTTTTTTTATAAAATACGTGTTTTTTTTATCAGAAACAATAAACAAAAACATTTTTCAATAAAATAAAAAATTTTTGATCAAAAACAAGTTTAATAAAAATGTTTTTGCAAAAAATATACAAGATTTTAAATCTTTTTAAGAAAAAGTACTCGATACCAAATACTCGATACTTTTATTCGATATATTTGCAAGTATCGAATTTTCCAATCGATACAAGTAATGAATAAAAGCATCGATACTTTAGTTATATCGGACCAACACTAACCACAGCCAGCTATAAAATAACTTCAGCTAATGGCGATATAGTTCAAAAAGCTGAATGGTGAATGTGTATATACACACACAAAGTAACAAATATATATGTAGCCATGGCTAAAGAAAATAAGGTTGATCCACTGCAGACAAAATGACAGAAATAAGGATTCTGACGTTTAATTTAGTGTTCACAAAGTTGCCACATTATTTGAAATTTTCTAAGAAACGTGTTGGCGTTGCCAAATATTTTTCATAACTTATCGTCATTTTACTCTTTCCAAGTTTTTTTTTAGTTTTGCTGGCATAAAGTAACATTTAAGGGTCAGATTTTACAAATGTAACATCGTTTCAAGTCGCCAATGCATAAATTCGTCACAAAATCGGGGTTTAAATTGGCAAAATTAGGACTAATTGCCACATCTGGCAGCCCTTTTCTTGAGATTTTTTTTAAATATATCTGGTAGCACAATCCTTATTTATATCAGATGGTTAAGATGGCGGATAGTGTCAGAAGCGGCACTACCTTATTTTCTTCTACCATGTATGTAGCTTTGATTTACCATTGCCACCTTTAAGGAAATAATACTACCAAAAGGCTAGCGTTGCCACCTAACAATGTTTTCACCTCTTACGGCTAGACATTATTTCCGATTGTCGATTATTTGTATTGCAAAACAATTTAGTCATGGGATTTTTTCAATTTTTATTTTCGTATTATGTATTTTGACGTACTAAAACCGAATCTGAATCTTTTTTTGTAGCAAAAATCTGCTTTCCGAGATACAAATTTTTTTAAGTTTTGATTTCCCTTTTTGCAATTTTTTGAGTGACTTCTAAGAGCCTATTTACACTATCATTTCCATGACGAAAAATCTGACAAAGAGCTAATAAGAAACGGGAAAACGGGATAGAAAGTTTTGCACCGAAAATCCATACAAAAAACGTAAAATGTGGCAACTCCATGCTTCTTTTATTTACATTTTTATATAAAAACTGTCAAATTTCGTCATGCCCATGTCAGTGTAAATTCTAAAAACGGCATGCCCATGCGTCATGGGAATGACTGTGTGAATAGGCTCTAAGATAGGTGTTCATTTTGTAGTATTTTTTTTCGGGAATTTTAATTTATAAATGATTTACATTGTTATTTGTTTTTATGAAATTTCTCACCTCAAACAAATATTTTTAATTAATGTTGCAAATATGAAATGTAATGGATAGGAAAGTGTAATATGAAAATCGAATACACCACCGTAATAGGTGAAAATAGTGTTAGGTGGCAACGGTAGTCTTGTGTCAGTGTTATTTTCTTAAAGGTGGCAGCTTTAGGTCGAAGCTATTTTTGTTTATATGTGAAATGATTTTTTGTGTGTAATAGGAAAGTGTAATTGAAAATCTAATACACCACCGTAATAGGTGAAAATAGTGTTAGGTATCAACGGTAGTCTTGTGGTAGTGTTATTTTCTTAAAGGTGGCAGCTTCAGTTCGAAGCTATTTTTGATTATATCCCAGCCAATAATTTTATCGTTAAAGAGCTCGTAAACGAGAAAAGTTCGTAAAATACGATATTCGTAAAAAGTTCGCTCAATTTATCGTTAAAGAGCTTGTAAACGAAGATTTTTTCGATCGAAAAGCGGATAAAACAATCGTAGGCGACACACGATAACGATACGTATACGAGTACGACTTCGTTCTTAATTTTGCATCGAAACGAGTTATCATTATCGAACAAAAAAGTGCTCGTTAACGATCTCGTAAACGATCATCATTACGATATTTTTAACAAATCTAAAAAAAAATAATTTTTAATAACTTTTTCACTGAGTCGGACCCGGGATTAAACTCACGTCCTCCGGATTTTAAAGTATGTGCCGAGTGCTTAACACATTCTCCTAACTCAGCCATTGAACAAGCGCGTAAAAGTATATATACATGAAAGCGTTTTGCATACAGCTTGCCGAAGTTAATCGATATTAGGTAAAGGTATTGTATGAGCATTAGTGGCTCTGGTGAGAAGGCGCTTAGTTCGCTACTTCATCTTACTTACAATCGCCGCGTTGTGGGTTCGATACCTCATCAGGGCGGCTAACATTTGTAAGAAAAACTATATGTGTGAATATATTTGTAAGTGGCTCTGGTTCCTTCTCACGAACGCAGCATCGTGTGGACAAACCACCAGAAAAAGGGCTAACATTTAAAAAAAAAAAAAAAAAGGTTTACGACTTACAAACATTTTTTAAGTGAAGTTGTAAATTTTGAATCGGTTAGTGTTAGAGACAGACAGACAGACAGAAAGACAGAAAGACAGAAAGACAGAAAGACAGAAAGACAGAAAGACAGAAAGACAGAAAGACAGAAAGACAGAAAGACAGAAAGACAGAAAGACAGAAAGACAGAAAGACAGAAAGACAGAAAGACAGACAGAAAGACAGACAGACCTGGACAAATATATATATTAATTAGAATTATTTTCAAGTTAAAAAATACCTTGTATATGCAAAATGAGTTTGTTTGGCTCACTCGTAAAGTGGCCAAACGATATAAAAAAGAGAAAAGGGGGTGGAATTTGAGAATTAGCAAAATATAATTAAAGGCGTGTAGAATGTAGGTTTTTAAGTATGTTTTATTAAAAAGGAGCACAAAGGTTGCTTACTTGCGACGGATGTCGTAGGATACTAAAAAGTAAGCTCTATATAAATAAAAAGCACTGCAGCACGGGATGTTGCAGGTGCGTAAAAATATACGTTGTTGACTCGTTCGATCCAGGTACAAGAAGAAGGAAGTTAAAGTTTCGGAAATGAGAGAAGGCCGTCATATTGAGTTAAACCAGTTTTGGGACACAGCTTAACAGAATGTTAAGCGGTGTTCTAGAAAGTTTAATGGTATAAAGTTGGTTGCCGTACAATTCCGTATACAGGGTGGCAAACAGGGTGTTTTGGCGTAAACAGAGTTTATTGAATCACTATACATTTTTTTATATCACGTTACATATATCATCAGTATTTGTTTCTATAAAGTATTTGATTCTTAGCAGTTCGTTGGAAAGCTACTTGAATTTAGAAACCAATAAGATAAAAATTTATAAAACATAATAATTTAAAAAAATTAATTTTAGACATGAATATTTTTTTAAATAAATTTACGTTAGGTCTATCAAAAGTGATCCGATCGATGCAAAACTTCACTGACCGCGTTTTTTTTTGTCGGAGGGAAGCAGAAAATGTGCAGGAATGAGAAATCTATATTTTTTGTAGGCAACATTATTGTACACATCCAGTAGCGTAGCTCTAGGGGTTGGTCCAAAGCCACTGAATTGAGCCATTGCCCAAAATAATTGTCAGTGTAGTGATGACCATGGACAATTATAGATTACACAACCCAACGAGATTTTGTTTCATAAATTAAAGTAAGGTATTCTTATAGATTTTTGAACGCTGAACAAAATGGCGTTCTAATTGGCGTCTCTTAATTTTTCCATCACGTCAGGTTTTTGTGATTTTTTTTTTCGCTCAAAGTTTATGTTTGTGTAGTCGTTTATTATAATGATTATTCTCTAAAATAGGTTAGAAGTTTGCATTGTCAACGTTTTTGTATATTAAGATAAGTAAATATTAAGGCATTCAATCCCGGGATCCCGAATCCCGAAATCCCGGGATCCCGGAAGTTTTCTCAATCCCGGAAACCCGGGATTTTGAGTCCGGAATCCCGGGATTCAATAATGGATTTTTTATGCATTGTTTAAGATATTTTTGACGTTTTTCCACAAAAAATATTTTCGTGCATTTACTTTCAATATAATTGGTAAATTTAAAAATCCCACTTTTGTAGATTTAGTGCTACAAACACACGAAAATTTACAAGATTTTTGTCAATAACGGTTAACAAACCATTTTTATCGATTTGAAAAAAATTTTTTCAATTTAAACCATTTTTTTTTTCAAAAAAGATATATGTTAAAATTGTTTTGTTGACCGTATATTGTTGACCGTTTAGAATGAAATGGAGCTGGCAGAATTTTATAATTATATTCGGATTCAACGTGGCAAAAAAAATAATTTGTTCGATCAATCTAATTTAAAAAGAATTACTTTTTGATTGACTATATTTATTTAAATATAATTTGTTTTGTTTAATGTTATATTTATTAAATATGTTTTCTTTGTCGAATTAAACTTAAAATATTGTTGCAACAATTTTTTCTTTAATTTTATATTAACTATTGTATTTAATTGGAAAATCCCGAACAAATACCGTGATCCCGGGATTGTGATTTCAAATCCCGAAATCTCGGGATATTCAAAAACACTTCGGGATTGAATGCCTTAGTAAATATGCAATGTGAAACTATATTTTTTGTTTGGTTATTATGGTACTAAACTCACAAAATGAGTATAAAACCACGCAAAAGACTCATTACTCTATTAAAATTAATTCGAATAAACAAATAATACAAATTTTGTTCTTTTTATGATACCCTAACCGTTTTTTCTCCACAAATCTAGCATTTAACCATTTTAACGTTTTTTAGACCCAAATGACGTTTTTTTCAAGCCAATTTGACATTTTTCTGTCAGCATTACCTGCCAACACTGGGTCACAGCATTAGGAAATAATAATAATGTTGGGATAGAATATATGTAGTAAAAGAAAGGCACAAATTGTGCATAAAGATAGATTAAAAGAATATAATCAATAAATTAAATCTTAAATAAATAATTAGATTAAAAAAAAACAAATAAACAAGATAAAGTTTTTAAATTTTGTTAAGAAACTAATTAAGAATTAAATTACTAATTTTAATACATTTAAACACAAATTTTATTTCATATTATATATACTCCACTATATTTGTATAAATATATTGATTTAAGAATAATTTCATGTATGTATTACATTATTCTTCCCAAAAAAAGGGAGGTGTAGTGTAAATATGTATCCATCTGCTGACCAAGCGCGATGTGATGATATGGTACTGTAAATAAGCAAGTACATATTCCATTCCCACACTTTGTTGCATTGTTTAGCAACGGGAATATGACACCGCACACAGCGACGGCACATGGACCAGTGTGACCAGATGACTAACGAAAAAATATTCCACTTTTGTTTAAAAGTACTTTGTACAATAAACATAGAATTTTTTTCAAACAAAACATTTATTTTAATTTGCAATATCCAGATATGCAATTGAAAGGAACACAGAAAAAACTTACATATAATATGGCACTCAAAAAGTAAAAAAAATAAATTGATATCACACAGAAGTGAACTAACTTCTTCAGTAGATGGATGCATGTAGGTAGTACTTTTTGGATGACATTTAAGAAAAACGATTAAGGGTGTATTCCGTTCTGCGTGAGACATCTGTAGGGAAAATATGGACCTAAAAAAGGTTTTTGTATTTGGTTTTTCACCTAAATTTTTTTGTCACTTGAAAATATTTACAAAAAAATTGTTTTCACAATATAAAAAAAAATTCATTTTGATAAAATTTTTCGAAATTCTGTATAGCACGCTTTTGCATGCACTTTCATTTTACCGTCGCTCTTAACAAACCTTACTTTTTATGGTTACAATGGTTTTTTCGCCAATTATTGCAATAAAACACGGCGGCCTGCACTGTAAATAACTCATTTCTCAAGTAGGCAAATATCAAAATCCATGAAGAGGCGAAAATAATAATTATCTTATGATTGAAAATTATTAATAATATGTTAGATTTAAGGACTGTATACCAGGATTATAATTTAACGGCAAAATGTATCAATTATGTACCTCCAAAGTTAGCACAAAAAATGCATCTACATAATTGCATTTTTTGACCAAACCATTGAACCGATTGGAACCGGACCCTCTTAAGTGCACATGGGAAAGATGATAGAATTTTTTGAGACCGACATCAAGATTAAGAATAGCTGCAGAAAGCCGCAGGAGCGTTCAAAAGTATTGCAAAAATCATATTTTCCAATATTTGAGGTCAGTTTTCTCAGAAACCATAAAAGTTATAAACTTTAAGTGCACATGGGACCTTGTGATCTTTCAAAAGAGCCATCAATGACGTTGTTACCATACCTGTGGCCTAATAACGAAATACACCCTTAAATCACATAATCATAATCAGAAGGAGTTTCGACTTTAAAGTAAATGTGCTTTTTGATTTAATGAAATCTTCGCTAATTTCAAAAGAATCGTCACATTTTTTAGAACTTTCATCCGCGATTTTATTGTTAAAAGACTATTTAACGTTGTGGCTTTCATTCTATTTCTTATTCTCGATTTAAATAAGTTCATCTGACGTGAAGTGTTAAAAAACCAATAACAAATTGACACAAGTTTTGAAAGGGTTGCATTGCAGATGCATCGGTGTAGGAAAATACCTCCATTGTCCAAAATTCCAATTTGTTAACTTGAGATTTATAATCTTTTGCAAAAAATTTATCAAAAATAACAATTTATTAAGAATTTTGGAAATGTCAGTAGAATTACTTTCAAATAATGCATTTACTTTCCCAGAGGTCAAAAGAAGGTGTCTGCAGGCATGCCAGTATGCCTCTTTAGGAGCTCGGATGCCTGCCCTCCTCGCTTCCAACCTTTACTTCTTTTTTATATGAAACGGGACAAATAAACAGGCCTACGTCTGTCGCTTCCATGCGTATCTCCCTTCTAGCGCAGGCATACCGGCATGCCTCCACTAGAAGCGAGGATGGAATGTGCAATTTCTTCCCATAGCAGGCGTGCTGGCATGTCTCTAGCTGAGAGGCCTTGCAAAATTTACTACTGGGTTAGTAACCTCTACCAAAATGTGGTTTAAAAAAAAAATAATTACATAAGCCCTTTCATCGCAATAAATATTATACAAAAGTTTCGCCATAAGGCATTTTGATTGTGTTTGAGCTATTTGGAAATGAGTTTTCAGCTCTTCCCACCGATCCATCAACCTGCTGGTAGCAGAATAGATGCTCATCCATCGGGTATCACATGCCCGAACAATTTTTTTGGGGTCATGGCAATCGTTCAACAATTTGTATTTTTTTTCGTAATCAATTTTTCTTTTTCTTGAATGGCTGAACCAGTTGTACGACAAACTCGATGAAATCTGGAAGAGTGTCTGCGGCAGCAGCTAAAACTGCTAATTGCAGAGAGTGACAGAAACATGCTACTAATATGAGACCTGGGCAATCTTCTAGGAGTCGAGCGTGTACACCGCTACTAATGCCTACCATAACGTTGGCGTTATCTGTCCCGAGACCTCTTAATGGCATTTTGTAGCAATTAAGCGTACCCTTAACAGCAGAAACTATACCTTCCGCATTAAATGACTCTAGCGAAGCCAAATCCAGAAAACAAGTCTCAATCTCTTGAGTAGTTTTGCTGTAATACTTAATTACTATACCTAAGTATTTGAAGTACCAATGTCATTTGATTCATCAATAATTAAGCTGTATGGATTATCGCCGATTTCTAGCCTCAACTGCTGCTTAAAAAATTGTGAAAGTACTTCGTTGATTACAGCTGCACATTTGGTCCAGAACCTTAATTAGGGTGACCAGAACCTTAAAAACGCGAAATTAGTACCAGTGTGACCGCTCGTCATGCAACGTACCCCTCCGTCATCAGTAGACAGTGGACGAAATGGTACAGCTCATCAGCAGCTGCAACTACAACAACAACTTTTGCAACCCTGCAGCAAAAGCTTCCACAGCAAGACGGTGCGCAGCAACAGCTTCCGCAGCAACAACAACAACCTATTCAAATTCCCTCGCCAGATATACAGTGGAGTTCCCATAGCGATACTGCACACGCAAACACGTAACTCTGTATCGTCAATTTCTTTGGTCGATACCCCTAGCAAATATATTGAAATCCCCGTAGGCCTTACCCCCATTCCTGACTCAAGTGAGACGAAAAGCGGATTTTCAGAAATCGCTAATCGCATAACAAAGGTCGCTACTCGCTCCATTATTAGAGGTCAAAAGAGCAAAATGCCGACAGTGCAGACAGGAATCAACATTTACTTCGCAAAGCGAGTACTATCGTCCCCACTAATGGGGAGAGGCATTCCGCAAAAATTCAAAAGACGAATCCCGTTAAACCATCTCTCGAGCTTGGGCAAAATCGATATGCGATTCTTGCTGAAGAAAATGATTCGGATCCCAAGCCGAAATCGCAAAAACCCTCACCTATCTACCTGCGTGAGCGAAACTCTAATTCGCTCATCAAAGATATAACTCAAAATATTGGTCCTAATAATTTCCACGTGATTTCTATTCTCAGGGGACAAGTACACGAAACAAAAATCCAAATTTACAGCGAATCCAATTATATAAAAATTGTCAATCTCTTTGATAAACTCAAAAAGAGCTACTACACCTACCAGCTCAAAAGTTCCAGAGGCCTCTCAGTCGTACTGAAAGGTATCGAGCCTTTCGTAGAATGCGACGAAATCAAAACTGCACTAAGCGATGAAGGCTTCCAAATAAAGTCCGTATTCAATATCCAGAATCAAAAAAAAAATCCCACAACCCCTTTTTCGTGTGGAACTAGAGTTCGACTCAAAATTGCTCAAAAAAGGTGAACCCCACCCGATATACTCGCTCAGATATCTGCTACATCGCAAAATCACAATTGAAGTGCCTCACAAGCGCAGTGGACCGATTCAGTGTCATAACTGCCAAGAATATGGCCACACAAAGTCTTACTGCACTCTTCCCAGCATGTGCGTAATTTGTGGAGACCTGCACGAAACAGGTTCGTGCACAAAAACAAAAGAGGATTCCACTATTAAAAAATGTAGTAATTGCGGTGGCAATCACACTGCGAACTATAGAGGCTGTGCAGTCTATCAAAGCTTCATAAAAAAGACGGAAAATGTTACGCAAAAACATGAAACATGGAAAACCCAAAAATTTCCTCCGCTATCCGCTGCACAATCCTTCGCAAACCCACTTACAAAACAAGGCGTTTCCTACGCCAGTGCCTTAAAAAGCGGTCACTCTGCCACTGTGCACCCGCAACCTGCTCCTCCTAGTAGTAGCCTTGAACAAACTCTACAAATATTCATGCAAAATATGTCTCAATTTATGTCTGGTATGCAAAATATGATGCAAGAAATGATAAAGAATCAAAGTCTTTTACTACAACATCTCATGTCTAAGCCATGAATGGTTTAAAAATATCATTCTGGAATGCAAACGGCCTGTGTCATCACAAACTAGAACTTCTCGAGTTCTT
Organism: Heteromyza rotundicornis; assembly: GCA_951394025.1. Classification (NCBI taxonomy): domain Eukaryota; kingdom Metazoa; phylum Arthropoda; class Insecta; order Diptera; family Heleomyzidae; genus Heteromyza; species Heteromyza rotundicornis. The sequence continues at coordinate 62,220,462 of OX596011.1, read as the reverse complement.
GAAAGAGTCCAGCATAGACGTTATGCTAATTTCTGAAACACACTTCACTGAAAAACACTTTTTCAATTTACCAGGATACAGACTCTATGACACAAAGCATCCAAGCGGAAACGCTAGAGGTGGAACCACCATTCTCATTAAAAGTCGTATAAAACATTACGCTCTCCAGAATTATTGCACAGAATATATCCAAGCGACAAGTATTTCTCTCGATGAATACTTAAAAGGCCTAACATTAACAGCTATATACTGCCCTCTTATTGTAGCGCTGCCAGACTTACTTTTATTTATTCAGATACGCAGTGTTACCTGATTTTTTTTTTTTTAATTTCAACTGCAGCAAATTTACAAAATTTTCTCTAAAACGCAAAACAAAGTGGAATATTTTTTTCAAAAAATATTCCTTTTTGAAAAAAATATATTCCAATTTTATGTTCGAATATTTTTGGAAAAAATATATATTCCACTTAGCTTAAAAATATTCCAGAAGTGGTCACGCCGCACTCTGGTCACGCCGCACTGGCCATATACCGATTATGCTGGGTATGCAAATACAAGAAGGATTTAAACACTGATGACGACATGACGTTTACCGTTAGTATCGCCATTTTGTCGTGACGTCAGCATATACTTCTTTTCACACGAACAGTTGTTCTTTGTTTACGTTTTTCTGGCAGCCAACGTTGCCAGAAAGATCTGAATTGAAACATTTTCTGCGTGAATAACTTGTAGGGATATTATTACTTTTTTTTACATACAAAATTAGTTTATATATCGCCATTACTGCTTCCGAATCCTCAACTCTTCTATTAAAATATTTATGTATTCTTGTTAAAAGAGCTAAATATTAATTTACTTATTTTTTATTGTAGGTGCTTTTAAACAAAACCAATACATAATCAAAACTGAAATCAGCATTTATTCAAATGCAATAATGCATTTGAAATAATTGTCATTATTTCTTTTTAGTTAATTTCCAGGCATAAAGAATAAACAAAATTAACGAATTGAAGATAACAGACTGATACCGTTTTTGTAGCGCATTTCGTTAGCAATTAGCATTCTGTTGCTTTGCTAAAAAAATGAGCTGGCATGTCCCTTCAAAAATACCACTACGATAAAATTTATGAAATAGCTTATGATTTTTTTTGGCATCGACCTTCATTGGGTATGTACCCAATGAAGGTCGATTTTTTATAATTTTGGGGTAATATACGAGACATTTATTAAGTCCGCCATATAGTGAGTTGTGGTTCCAGCTCAGAATATTAATATTTTCGAGAAATATGGAGCATAATTTATGCAATATACTTTTTAAATGCTCCTACTATGGCTGGAAACGCAACATTCCAAACCAGTTCTTATTTATATTTGTATTTTATTCGATATATTTTTAAAATATTAAAAATTTTCTAATACTTTAGAACAAAAGGGTGATTGTTTTTTTTTAATGCAATATGATAGAAAATACATGAACCTAAGAGTCCTCATCATTATTTGTAAATTTAAAATTTTTGCTGATTTTGAAAAGAAAAGTTATACAAACAAATAAGCAAATATATACATATAGGTACAAAGCAGATAATTTCCATAATTTACCATGTGTTTCCAAAAACGCCAAAACCATCAAAATACTTTGTTGCGAATCCAAACAAATCATAGAAAAATATGCATACACCAAAACAGCAGCAGGAGTGATGAAAATCGACAACAACAACCTGCTCCGCCAATCATTGTAAAAAAACCAAACGGCAAAAAATTGCAAGATGAATAAAAAAAAGTATCAAAACAAACGAATCAAGATCTAGTCAAAGAAAACGATCGAAATAAGAAAAGGGACAAAAACACAAATTTAAAGAAAAGCAAAAACAAAAGCGAACCCACAACAAAACATTCTAACAGACTACAAGAAATTGAAAAATTTTAGCCAAATACCGCTGTCTGTACACTCACTGTCCAAACTCCGCAGTCTGCTTACTCACCAGAATTGCACGAGCTTCGAGTTAGCAAAAAGGAAGAGGAAGAGCTTTAGACACTTCTCTATGAATATACCCAGCAAACACAGTCTCAAAGGTTTGAGAAAACCTTATTTCTCGAGTCGATAACTGATGTGATTCTCGACTCGTTTTCAAAGGTTACTTCAACAAATAAGAAAGTGAAACGTTAATAATTTAATTTTTAAATTATATATGTACCTTTTATTTTGTTTAGTGTAAAAAAAATGATCTCTACTTATCAAATATGCAACAAAAACCAATATACATTTTAAAAATTAATTGATTTACGTTTCACTCTTTTTATTTGACGCCGATTTAAGAATTAACGTTTGAAACCGACTCGAGAACTAACCCTTTTCTCGAATCGAGAACTAACCAGTAGTCAATCAAGGCCTCTCCGCTAGAGACATGCCTGCACGCCTGCTATTGGAAGAAATTGCACATTCCATCCTCGCTTCTAGTATAGGCATGCCGGTATGCCTGCGCTAGAAGGGAGATAGGGTGGTGTCAATGGATTTTCTACGCAATGTGCTTAAATATTTAGAAGATATTTTATGTTTTTCGGAACGTGGGTTCGAATCCTGATTTTGAAAAATTTTTTCCAAATTCTTTTTTTTATTATTATTTTTTAAAATTAATTTTTAACGGTTTTTTGTTATTAGAGCTTGATTTTAAGTGAAAACTGAGCTTCCTTTCTAGCAGAGGCATGCCAGTATGCCAGCGCTACACGGGAGAGGGGATGGTGTCAATGGATTAAAATATTTAGAAGATATTTTATGTTTTTGAATCGTGGGCTCAAATCCTGATTATGGCAATTTTGTTTCGTTTTTATACCCCCACACTCACTGTGGCAGGGTATACTAACTTTTTCACAACGTTTGTAACGCCCATAAGGAGGCGTGTCCGGTATGGAAAAGTATATATATTCTTGATCAGTATCACCTCCTGAGTCGATTTAGCGATGTCCGTCTGTCTGTCCGTCCGTCTGTCCGTCTGTCCGTCCGCACGATAGCGGTCGCAGTTTTGGAGATATCGACTTGAAACTTTTTTTACATGTTTTTCTCGTGAATACTGAGATCAAGTTCGAGAATCAGCCAAATCGGACAAAAACTGGGCGTGGCTCCCATACACCGAAAAAAAAGGTAACAATTTTTCAAGTCTTTTTTATTGTTGTATTCGATTGGAAATGTTTAGAAACGTATTTTTGACATGGTCCGAGGTTCCGAAGCCACATATATAAGGTCTAAATGGGGTCTTGAGACCAATTTTTTTTTTTTGTGGATTTAATTGAAAGTTTTTTGAAATGGATTTTGGACATGGTCCGAGGTTCCGAAGCCACATATATAAGGGTCTAAATGGGGTCTTGAGACCAATTTTTTTTTTTTGGTGGATTTAATTGGAAATTTTTAGAAATGGATTTTGGACAACCACCTATAATTGGCTCAAAATAGGGTCTTGAGACCAAATTTTTTTATGATCGAGGTACTTCTTCCTACTGTGTGGGGGTATTTCAACTTCGGTATAGCCGAAGATAGTCCACCAAATCGGACAAAAACTGGGCGTGGCTCCCATACACCGAAAAAAAAGGTAACAATTTTTCAAGTCTTTTTTATTGTTGTATTCGATTGGAAATGTTTAGAAACGTATTTTTGACATGGTCCGAGGTTCCGAAGCCACATATATAAGGTCTAAATGGGGTCTTGAGACCAATTTTTTTTTTTTGTGGATTTAATTGAAAGTTTTTTGAAATGGATTTTGGACATGGTCCGAGGTTCCGAAGCCACATATATAAGGGTCTAAATGGGGTCTTGAGACCAATTTTTTTTTTTTGGTGGATTTAATTGGAAATTTTTAGAAATGGATTTTGGACAACCACCTATAATTGGCTCAAAATAGGGTCTTGAGACCAAATTTTTTTATGATCGAGGTACTTCTTCCTACTGTGTGGGGGTATTTCAACTTCGGTATAGCCGAAGATAGTCCACTCTCTAGTTTTTTAATACATTTAATTGGGCGCAGGCCTTGTTCTTCTACGAACTATTCGATAGCTCTCGAAATCGTTTTCAAAAAAGATAAAAAACAGAAAATTAGTTTCAAATTAGTTTATCTTTTCTTTATTTATTTATGTATTTTCCTCAGAAAATCTTACCGGCTTTTCTTGGCTGTGGCGGCTGCTGCTTCGTATGGTAATCGGACGAGAGTGAAAATTAATATTTTAAAAAGCCAAAAAGCCGTCGGCAAAACCGAAATCGCCATACTTGAAAGCAGATTTCACCACAGACAACAGCGCCCCCTACATTTAACAAATTTATATAAGGTTGCGTTCATATTTACGCGGTTGGCGTGAACATTGCCGCCCGCCTTGCAACTAAATCTAATAATAAATTACAAAATTTCATATTTATCAAAAATGGAGGGCGTACATTTATAAAAATGGTGATCAGCGCAATATAAATTCAATTTAATAAAAATACATAGAAATTACATTTAGTAATTTCCTCTAAAAATACCTCCACAGATTAGGGGTTGGACGAAAGTGACGTTGCTGCTCAAAGGTGCGCTGGGATTGTGTTGGCTCAAGCGTACGAGGCCCAAGTCCATCCTAATCCTCGTCACGCGCTCCCATGGATGGCTCAAGCGTACGAGGCCCAAGTCCATCCGTGCTAAAGCCTTGTGCTTCATATGATGGCTCAAGCGAACTAGGCTCAAGTCCATCCCTCTTTTTACTATGCGGTTCACATGATGGCTCAGACGAACGAGGTCCAAGTCCACCATCCGCAGTATCGACGCTTCCGCCACTTTCGCAGAAGTTTGGCGCGTTCGTAAAACGACGCGATCCGTATTCTTTTCGGATATCTAAAACCCGAACTCTATCGTCTCGGCCGGAATATTTTTTCATATCTCTGCCTAGCTGCCACTCATTTGGAGATAGCCTTTCTTCACTCATTATCTCTAACTTCTCTAAATTTTTCTGTGTAGTTTTCCATTTTAAATATTTACGCCCATCCTCATTTTTCCGAGTGGTTTTGTTATAATTTTTCTTACTCTTATTTTTATTTAAATTCCAAGAACTTTTCTTTGAGACTTCCTCAAGCTCTGGCAAATTTGACGACTGATCCTGCAGTGAAATTTGATTAACGTATACCGAATATGTCGGTTTAATTGAAACCCCATTAGGGGGCAAAGGCCCAGTTAAGATCCACCCAAAAACTGTTTTCTGAGCAATGAGTGACCCTAGAATACCTCTTCGTATTCCATCTAAAATAATTCGTGGATATATGTCACCTCCAATGAGGACATCCACTTGTTCGCTTTTATAAAAATTAGGATCTGCCATTTGCAAATCAGGTAAATTCTGCACCAAGGTCCTATCGATAGAAACTATGGGAATGTTGCCGCTTAATTGAGGAAGAATGAGACCCTTCGTCTCTATTCTTACCCTAGGATCAATTGGTGATCCTATGACAAAATTGCACATTTTTTGAATTTGTGCCGAAACCACATTATTTAGCCCTGCTACTTGGGCATTCACGCTTTGAGTGGGTATATTCAGCCGTTTCTGCAAACGCGCTGATATAAATGTGCCCTCTGACCCAGAGTCGATTAGCGCTCTGGCCGTATAAACGGAGCCTGAATGACATATGGTCACTAAAGCTGTCCCTAACAGCACCCCTTTTCTACTCGTTGTGAAATGCGTCTGAACCCTATCGACATGACCTTGCGATGTGGAAGGTTCAGTGGATAAATCACTTGAAACCGGAAAATTGTTTTGATTTGCACCATCTGATGGCGCAGGAGAATTAGGCGGTGACCCAAGTCCTTCACGATGAAGTAGCGAGTTATGACGCCTCTTGCAACTAAGGCACTTGTAATTGCTCGTACAATCTTTCACCTCATGAGAACTGGCCAAACAGTTCAAACACAGATGCAACCTCCTGTAACTAACGTTCATATCTAAAAATTGTGGACAATTCCACAGTGGGTGTTGTTGCGTATCACAAAGTTTACAATTCGCCTGGTAAGCGTTTGCATTATGGGAATTTACTTTTCTATTCTGATTTTGGGAGTATTTATTTTGGTAGCCACCAGTTCTTTGGTTAAGCGTACCTCGAATATCTGAAACTGTTTCTAGAGTTTGAAATCTTTCAGTCAGAAAACTATCTAAATCAACCCATTTGGGGATTGCTGTCTTATTTTTAATTCCTTGCTCCCATAAGGAGAGCGTTGCTTCTGGTAAGCAAGTTGAACATAAATACACGAAAATTGCATCCCAATTTTCAACATTAATTTTATATAGTTCGAGAGCGGATTTACAGTTATTTATATCCCGCTGTAATTTCTTTATAGCGGACCCCGACTCCGAAGTCACTGGCTGAAGGCCGAACAAAATCCTCAGTTGACTGTTCACTAAAATCCTTTTATTTTCATACCTATCTGATAGGTTATCCCACGCCTGCACAAATCCATCATTTGTGAGAAGGGACTTCTTGACTATATCTTTAGCCTCACCTCTAGTTTTTTGATTCAGGTGGTAAAGTTTCTCAACTGAAGTTAGCCCCGAATTTTGAATATAAATTGCCGTGAACATGTCACGAAAAGTGGGCCATGAGATATAATCTCCATAAAAAATCTCAGTGTCACACGGAGGCAACCTCATGTTGCTAGAAGACGGACGATGTTCATTCGAATTTAAAATCATAGTAGAACTGGGAGGGGGTGTTAAATTATGAGCTGTCAGATTGTGAGCAAATTCACCCATCATGGCAGCGCAGGCTACATATGCCTGGTAGCAATTTCTATATCTATCTTTTACTATTCCTAAATCGCCAATAGACTCCGAATTGTCGGTTGAGGATGACCGCGAACACTTTTCATAAGCTGCCTTTACTTTCGCCCATAAATCTTTAAATTCCTCACGTTGAACTTCCAACGAAAAAGTAGAATGGTCACTCTGACCAGTTTTATTGAATTCCGCTTCGAATTCAAGGAATTCAGCCAGACGATGAAATTCCTTTAAAGCAACCATTTTGCACAAAAAATTTCAAATATCTAAAAATTACACTTAAATTTCCAAAAACAAAAAAAAATTTAAAAACTTCCCAATAATAAAATATTGGGAATCGCTTATTTTATTTAAATATTTTTCAAAAATATTTAAAAGCGATAAAAAAAAATTTTTAATAATAAATTTCAACCCTTTGTCAGTGTCGGAAATACTGACGTAGGGCGCACTCCTAATACAGTAGAATGTAAGAATAGGAAAATGAAAAAAAAACAACAAAAAATTGCACGAAATACAAATCGGGCAAAATATTTAAATATTTTAATTCGCTTATTTTGAATATTTCACAAAAATATTAAAAAGCGATAAAGAAATAAAAATTCCCTATTTAAATATTTTGCTCTGAAATATTCAGTTTCAGTCAAAGAAATATTTCGTATTTTCTGAGTCTGACTGAAAACACAAATTTCAATAGAATAGCTCTCACGTGTTGTTGTTGCAGTTTTGGTTTGTGTTTTGTTCCCACATTGCTAACTTTGGCCTCAGTTAGTTTGTTCACTTTCAAATTTTAAATTTCACAATTACACTGCTTTTAATTTAATTTTGAATTATTTACTTTAATTTTTTAACTGGAAATTAAATTTATAAAAAAAAACGAACGTCTGTCCGTTGCCAAAATATCGAAAACTAATTAAAGCAAAACGAAAGAAAATAATGCAGCAACAACCTGCAGTGGAGACTTTTTCTTGTGAGAGCGGGTTGGTTATTTTTGCACAGTTCAATGTGTCGAATATTTTTCAAAGAACTTTTTATTTCTCTCACTTTGAATATGGAGTACCTTCGTTTAATCGGTATTATTAGTTATTAATCTCTTTTATTTCTTATGTTTTGGTAATTATTTAAACTTTTATTAGAAAAGTTCTCCAAATTAAATGAACAGAGATTACGGAATTAAAAGAGAGACTAATTATATTGGAAGCTTTATTTAAGAAATCACTTCACTTTCAGAATAATATTATGAAAATGCTTTTGTTGTAGGAATGAAGGCAAACGAGAGTAAATGAGTGGCTTGGGGTGGCAATTGAGCGTATTGAAAATTTAACTTTTTTTTATATAACGGATAAATTTTTAATATTTCAAAAATGCGCACATATGATCACCATTTATAAATGTAACGCACTTTTTTTAATTTTGTAGCAGCAGCTTAGATGATGATTGTGATTGATGTGGAGGGCTTTTCTTCTCAGTTTTAAATTTGTTTGTTGTGGAGGTCTTTTCGTCTCCTTTGGAATGGATCCGGTTCGAAGGACCAATAATTGGGCGCAGGCCTTGTTCTTCTACGAACTATTCGATAGCTCTCGAAATCGTTTTCAAAAAAGATAAAAAACAGAAAATTCGTTTCAAATTAGTTATCTTTTCTTTATTTATTTATGTATTTTCCTCAGAAAATCTTACCGGCTTTTCTTGGCTGTGGCGGCTGCTGCTTCGTATGGTAATCGGACGAGAGTGAAAATTAATATTTTAAAAAGCCAAAAAGCCGTCGGCAAAACCGAAATCGCCATACTTGAAAGCAGATTTCGCCACAGACAACAGCGCCCCCTACATTTAACAAATTTATATAAGGTTGCGTTCATATTTACGCGGTTGGCGTGAACAACATTTTTGATCATAAATTTTAGATCTGTTAACGGTTTGCCGTTATCAGCTCTTGTTTTTAAGTTGTAGTAAAAATTGTGAAAACGAAGCTTTGAGCAGATTTAGAACCACAATTTTTGAACGAATTGTTTTAGTATTATATTTTTTAATTTTTAGAAATAATTAATTAATCAATCTAATTAAAATAATTGCTTTCCAGATTAATTTAAAGAAAATCTCTTGAATTTTCTAAAACATTAAAATTTCCAACAATATCACTTATTGATTTGGAAATATTTTAGGAATATGATTTATTTTATTTTGCAAAATTGATTTATTTTTCTATACAGACATTTTTGGGTTCGTTTTTGGAGGCTTGAAAGAATTTTCGTGGATGCCGAAGGTTATTTAATGCAAATCCAATAACTTTACATACACATTTATACCAAAATACCCAAAATTTGTTTCTGGAATTTAGATAATTTTTTCTGTATTTTTGGTTTGCAAATTGCAATATGTTTATAAGTGGTCATAAAATTCTCTACATTCTGCATCAGCCTCCCAAAATAAATTTCAATAATTTCGGTTGCTAAAAAAATTTACACTTTTCATTATAGAACATTTGAAATTTAATCCGTTCAAAAGTCGTGGTACTAAAACCGAAAAACCGTTAACTACCTTAATGGAATCAGTTCTCAAATCACAAACACCAGAAAGTGTATTGTACTAAAATTTTTTTTAAACTAATAGTAATAAATATTAATATAAGTATAAAGACACTATACTAGAGACAAAGTAGCCAAAATACATGGTTTTTTTCTCCCTGAAGAAAATCGATCGCTTCTGCTATAGGGCCCATAAGCTTTAGGTATTCCTCCAAGTACTCAAGCTCATCACTGAGAATGGAACTGTTGCTGTTTTCGTTCGCTGTGATTGTGCATCGTTCCAGAAGGCAAAAACTCAGCGATGTAAATTTTGAAATCCTTCTTTTAAGAAAAGCTAACAGCAAAAATAATTTATTTTTACTGAAATTTTACTGGTACTGCAAAGTGTCCATCTATGATAATACTACATCCTTTTATAGAGGAGGAGAAATCAAATTGAATTAACTCTAAACATACAATTTGCTATGCAACCGCATTAAAGAGTCGATAATGTGTATGATTTTTTTAATTCGAATTATTACGATAAATTTCTGCAATTTATATAAAAAAAACTCAAAGTTACAAAAAATTAAATTTATATTTGAAGTAAATAAAATGCTTAAATACCTTTCAAAACACCCATTTACAAAAAATACATAATATACGCAGTTAGATCGTAGTAAAATAATGCCATCAGTAGACGAACGTGCTAAACGGCCGCACACGCCTTGTCTGTCAGTAGCCAAGTGTCCCGGGTTCGATTCTCAGCTCGGCCAAAACGCAAGTAAGTAAATAAAAATTTATATGAACTAAAAGTTCGAAAATATAATATCAGAATCATAAAATATAACATTTATATGCCAAAAATCTAATTTACAATAAGTGAAAAATATAAATTTTATTTAAAATTAACTAAAAAGGGAAATTCCAAAAATAGATGTTACCAATATATTTTTTGGGCTATTTTTAGCTCAGCCAATCAAAGGCGAATAAAGCATCAGAACGAGGAAACGGAGGGAAATTAAATGCCTGCCAGAAGGCATACGCATGGAAGCGACAGACGTAGGCCTGTTTATTTGTCCCGCTTCATATAAAAAAGAAGTAAAAGTTGGAAGCGGGGAGGGAAGGCATCCGAACTCCTAAAGAGGCATACTGGCATGCCTGGAGACACCTTCTTTTGACCACTGGGTAACTCCCCTTTTTATTGAGAAAGCTATGATTTTCGAGTCGGTTTCAAACGTTCGACATTAGAGAAAAACCTTTGACACCGAGTCGTTCTCGAGTCGATATCAAACCTAAATGTTTGCTGGGTAAGTTCTCTGCAAATACATACATGTAATCTTAACAATTTTTGGGGGTATTCACGAGTTGGAGTATTTGGGGTATTTGTAGTAAATGTTGTAAATTTTTACTACAGTTCGTGAAAACAATTGAAGTAAATTTTAGTATTTTGAATATTTGTTGACTTTGAATCAAAAAAATTCTTGCAATCAAATCAAAAATGTGAAAATCCTAACATAAAAAAAATTAAGTGCCAGTGTCGCATTTTCTTGACAACTGATTTGTGCAAATACAAAAACACAATAAGGGTATTCATTTAAAGTGCGAAACCCCTCGAAAACGCGAAGTAGCTTAAAATAACTGTCAAATTTCATATGTTTTGACTGCTCATCTGCACAACTGAACCGTTCCCATTTTTAATGAAACGCCTTAATACCAAATACACAATAACGGTATTCATTTAAAGTGGGAAGCAGTTGCTTTAAAGTACTGTCAAATTTCATATGTTTTGACTGCTCATCTGCTCAACTGAATCGTTTCCGAGGGGTAAGTAAACTAATTTACTTACCGCCGTCAACGAAAGCTATTTCTTCAAATAGTTTGGTTAATTTTCTTTTTTCTCTTATTTTAGGCATTTTTTTCACTTTAAACAACAGCTGTCAAAAATTTGAAGAAGAAGAAGAATCAAAAGAATGCACAACTGCGATAGTCACCAACTGCACAACTTCCGCTTTTAAATGAATACCCTTAATGAGTCTAAAAGCGCACATATAACATTCACCATAAGGAAAGACACTCGCCCCACGCTTAAAATAAATGATAGTGTTATACCACAATGTACCGCGGGCTTACCTGCACAATTACACAAATCAAACTTAAAAACTCGAACTGAATTGGCTACTATCGAAGCAATCTAGACTCAACACCGCTTACAAAATCCTTTTGTACAAAAGTGTAAATAAACCCATATAGACATATGGGATTGAACTCTGGGGAACAGCATCTCCGTCAAATATTGAGAAACTGCAACGAACGCAGTCGAAAATTCTGCGACAAATGTGGGTGCACCATGGTACATAAAAAATGCACTCATCCACAGAGATTTGCAAATACCGAAAATATCTGAAGGGATACCTAAACATGCAACAAAGTATGCAGATAAGCTTAAATTGCATCCAAATATTCTAGCTAGAAATTTGGTTAGACCCACCCGACCCCTACGTCTAAAGCGTAACTATTCTATTGCATTTGAATAGTTAGTCCCGAAAATCCCGGGATTAGTCAAGGCGAATCCCGGGATTTTCGGGACTAACAAAGAGGCGGGATTGACATTCCTAGTTCCGGGGCTATCTATTCAAATGCAATAGAAAAGTTACGCTTTAGACGTAGGGGTCGGGTGGGTCTTACCAAATTTCTAGTCCCGAAAATCCCGGGATTCGCACTGACTAATCCCGGAATTTTCGGGACAAGTTTTATAAGCAATTTTTTCAAAAATATGCCGTCTATAATGGCAAAAAATTATTCAATTGAATTCTATTTATTTAAAAAAATATTTATAAATTCAGGAACTTTTTATATCATGACCAATTCCTTTGTAAATGGTTTAGTTTTAGCAAGGACCATAATTTTTCATCCAAAAAATGTTGATAAGCATTCAGGAAAATAAACAAGCTGTTCTGAAATTTAGTGAAGGAAAATGTCAGATTACGTGTGTTTATGTTTTATTTGATTTCATTGGTTTGGAAAAATTATTCATTTGGTTTTAATGAAAAAATTTAAATAAAATGAGCTACAGGTTGATTGATATACAAGTACATACACTATATGAGTTATATAAAAATATGCAATACCCATTGCAGATAGCATCAATGCATGGAGGAAATTAAAGACTACTTTCATTACATCAACAAATTTAGGGCAAAAAAAGTTCCAAACTGTTTGCAAATTAGTAGACTATAAAGCGCTCAAATCCATTTTGTTTTAATGGGAATCAAAAAATTTTAATGGGATCAAAAATTACATCGAACTTCGTTCTGGACATGAAATACAAGTTCCAGTTCCGTATAATAAAATGTATGGCAAAATATTCCATTCAAGAGTTGGTCGAGAAATGTGGACAAACGACAAATTTTTAAAATAATTTTATTCTGATCTATTCCAATTAGTATTTTATTCTACATATTTTAAAGTTATTCAAACTTTTTTCTAATATTCCAAATCATAGGTGTGATAAATTCAATTTAAAAAAAATCCAATAAAAACCTTGAATATTGTTAGATTATTTGCGCAATTTCCAAAATATTATGGTATGCGTATATTAAAAGCGATTCAATTCGATTTAATATAACATTTTTTTAATGAATTTTGGTTGAATTGAAAAAAATCCAAATCCCGGGACTAATCCCGGGATCCCGGGATTGCATTTTTCAATCCCGAACATCCCGGGATTGGCAAAGGTCTCGAAAATTGACATCCCTAAAGGAGATCAAAATACAACAAAAGTAGAACTAAAAAGCTGTGTTTTTGAAATCAATTCATTTTAGGGAGAGCTTCATTGTATAGAAGTTCACTATAGGAAACAGGGTTCAGAATAACTCATTTTTGAGTCCTCACTCACGCTCATTTTTCCTCACTCCTCACAGTGAGGAATTTTAGCAGTGAGGAAAAAAACAAAATCAAATTCCTCACTCGTGAGCAGTTTAAAATTTTACTCATGAGTGGTGAGGAGTTGTTTTGTTTTTTTTTCTATTTTGTTGTATAAAATGGTTTTTTTTAGTTATTAACGATATTAAGTTGTTTTGATTATTTTATTCTTATTGAAATCGGTTTTTGATGTAACATTTTATGGTCAGGTGGAATGAGGACAGCACCTGAGTGCGTCCTTCGACATTTTTTGGATAAGTCATGTCAGGCAGGATTAGGACAGCTTCTGACTCAGAAGCTTTCCTTATCCCACTTGAGATGAATCATCCAAAAAATGACCATGGACACACTTGATGGTAGCTAAATTAAACTTGGCATGATTCGCCCCCCAAATTGCAAAAACGCAATTGGGGCAGATAGGTAATGAAGTAATGGAAATCAGGGTTGGCAACCGAATCGAATAAAGGTTTCGGTTTCGGTTTTACTCCCACTTGCCAATCGGTTTTGGTTATCGGTTTCGCTCCTTGATTTTGAAAAGGTTTCGGTTTAGGTTTTAAAAGGTTTCTAGATGGCCCAATATTAGGAAATTTTATATCAATTCAATATAAATCAAGGGTGCTGAATCTAACTACATTTACCGAATTTCCTTATCTAATCGCATTTTCAAACAAATTTCTGCTTAAATTTTTAGTTTTTATACCCTACACAAAGTTTGAAACGTCCATAAGTACGCATGTCCGGTATGGATAAGTATATATATTCATGATCAGCATCGAAAACAGATTTAGCCATATCCCCGTCTGCCTGTCACCATACAGGCTGGAATGTTTTTTTTTTGAGACATCGATGTGAAACTTTGGGTTTACGTTTTTATCTCCGAATTGAGATCAAGTTCGAGAATCAGCTAAATCGGACGAAAAAGGCTGCCATATAAAACTACGAAAAAATAGCGAAAATTTTCCAAGTCTTTTCAAAAACCATAAAAATGCCTGCGCACACAGAGGCGTTATTCGTGCCGCAGGCGGTTTCGAAATTAATTTTATCACAAATAATTGTATTTTTGAAAATATAGCGTTTTTTATACAGCCTGTTTCCATAGCAATACAATAAATAACAAACACAAAAAGCCAGTTTCAAAACCAATTGGAATCAGTTTGAAAATAAACCTTTTGACTGTTTCCATAGTAGTCTAATAAATAACAAACAAAATAGTCATTTTCAGAACCATTTCAGTCAGACTTTTTGATTGTTTCCATAGCAATATAATAAATACCAAACAAAATCTACTGCGGTGAGATCGCTGCCTGTGTGAGGCACTTTGCGTTTTCGAAGCTAGATTTTTTAAATATGGAAATGGTTCTGAAATTATATAGCAAATATCGCCTCTGTGTGCGCCGACCTTATAAAAAGATTTATTGAATATTAAAAAAAATATTTCCTATACATATTTTAAAAATATATAAAATAAATAAATGAAATACGATGAATTTTCTCTCAGGAAAAAAAACTTCAAGTCAATTTTGTGTACGAAAACCTTTTGAAAACCGATTAAAAACCCGTAACCTTTTCAATTGGTTTTGGTTGAACCCATTCAATCGGTTACGACGAATCGGTTTCTGTTTAGGTTCCGCTCCTTAAAATGAATCGGTTTCATTCGGTTTCGGTTACGGTTTCGGTTGCCAACCCTGATGGAAATTCTATTACTTCCATTACTATCGCAATGAAGTAATGGTAATTTCATAAGCATTGCAATGAAATTTCCATTACTTCATTACCATTAACATGGTAATGGTAATGCGTAATGAAAATTCTGATTGGAAATGAAAATCATCAATAAACTGATAGTCAAGTAACTAGCGTGAGTGAGGAAATCCGAACCCTGATACATGTATATGAATGAATAAAATCTATCTATCTATCGTTTTCAAATAAGCTCACGATATTTTATTTTATTGGTCGGCAATTCGGTGGCCGAAATGTTAGAACTTATAATAAAGAAATTGGGAAAGTAAAATGGAATAATATAAAAGTAAAAATTCAAAAATAGAAAGCAAAACGGAATTGAACACGAAAACCGTATGATATTGAGTGGGGGAAAACGAGTGCGATGACTATCCTCCTCACAATGGTTACGGGACAACTGTAATTAATTCGCAAGTAAATTTCGTGTGAGTTCCCAAAAAAAAAATAAACAAGAAAAAATTAAATAAATTTAAAAATGAGCTGCGCCTTGTTCAGCTGCAACAACACCAGCGTCAAAAAATAAATTTTAGTTTTTGCATGTCAAATTTTACGAGTCAAAAATTGGCGCTACAACCCTCGAGGGGTTTGGGCCGAGCTTCTTAATGCAATTATAGTGGGCAAGTGTATATGATAATTGTGGAACTACAGTTTATTGCTGGTTCCAAACGGCGGGACTCCCAAAGAAGACGCTTTTCATGGCAAAGTTACTCTCGCAAGATTGCCAGAACTTGGCGAGAGAGTGGCGGTCTACACAGAAAAACAGAAAACTAATTTCTGCCTTGCCTCAGGTGGGAGTCGAACCCTTCCGACCTTCCGATCGTGAAGCAGAGGTCTTAGCCACTGCACCACGGCCGCCACTATTGTACGGTTACCTTAAAACAATTTTTAAATGCAATAATGTTTACTATTGCCAAATGCAGACCGGTTATTTTGTTCAACATAAGTAATATTAGTTACATTTAAGAACTTATCGTACCATATTTCCAATAATGTAACAATTTCTATCATTTCTGCTGTATCTATTTTCGTTTCTGAGTCTTAAGCGATATAATCCACTTTAGCTGAAAAGGATTCAATTCAGATCTATCTGGCAACGCTGGGTGCCAGAAAAACATAAACAAAGAACAGCTGTTCGAGTGACAAGAAGTATCTGCTGACGTCACGACAAAATGGCGATCCTAACGGCAAACGCCATGGCGTCATCTGTGTTATATCCTTGTTGATCGGGCTAACAGATTCTGTTAGAGGGGGTTCAAAAAGAGTACCCGTTGTCGCGGCATAAATTCGCGAAAGAATTTTGTTTGTTGTTATTGTTGTTTTTTTGTTCTTGTTTTGTGTCTTCCTTTTGTTCGGGCAGCGGGTGAACAAAACCGAAGGGAAAAACACAAACCGAAAGCGCGCATGATACTTTTTATTACATTGTTCTTTTTTTATTATATTGTTCTTTTTTATTTATATTATTTTGGTTGAATGCAGCCGGGCGGAGAATTGACAACAGCTGTCAAGATCTTATTCTCTTTTGTTACGACTTCGTTTTAGAAGTTTGTCGATGAGCTTTTACGATCCGATGTTGGGGAAGGCATTGCTAGACTAAAGCTTTTTGCACTCTAAACCTGTTTTGGGAGGGGAATCTGTCGATATTTATGCCTATACATACATGGGTGCCGCCAATTTGAGTATTTTCATTTTGGTGGGTGCCGGGGTGTATATGTAAATTTGCCAAACACACTCTAGAAAAATCTGAGAAGATCTTTCACATATAGGTGTGGGCAAAGCCCCGACTGCGAATACTGGCTTCTGCGTAGGTCGCGCAGGACATCGATTTTTTTCGAAGTCCTGCGTGCGAGGGATTTCAGGCAGGTCGGTCTGGTCCCGTAAATCAAGTGCACATAAAAACATAATTTTTGTCATTAATGTTTTTTTCTCTAAAATACTCTTGTTTGACAAATTTCCGTTTTGTGTGTCAGTGAGTGGTCCCGTGAACCAGGTGCACATAAGAACTTGATTTTTGTCAATAGTATTTTTTTTTTCTAAAATACTCTCATTTGACAGATTTCCGTTTTGTGTGTTAGTGGGTTTTCGTTTCCATTTCACGTTCGGTTATTTGCGGTTTCCATATACGTGTATATTGCAGGGTAGGATTTGAAAAGTTTAGTTATCGGGTATTCGTGTGTTTCGTACGGTCGGGGATACCATTCCGCGTCGGCTTTAGTCCCACGCGTCGCGATTGAGCTAGCGGGCAATTAAGCATTTTAATTATCGCGTGGGGATTTTTGTTTTTAGTTTAAATAAAGTTTTAGATAAAAATAGCGCGATACCGTGTCTGACCCTTTTTTTCGGGATCAATTCTTAAAACCGTTAACGTTATCTTTGCACATAATAATTTTTCAAAAATACAGTTTTCATTGAATTTTAATATGCATTTGATAGAGGAAAAACGTACTTTTGAAAAACATGTAAACTTTTTAATATAGGATTTAAACTCTTCACGCTAGATTAAAATTAAAAAAACCTAAAAAATATAATATTGGACCAATTCAAACGCCGTTTGCAAAAGATTTGGGAAGATATACCAGAAGAAGTCCTTTGTGCCGCCTGCTCCTGTTTTCCACAGCGTTTGAAGCTCGTGAATAAAATAAAAGAGATATGATTTGACCTGAAACACATGAACCAAAGAATCAAAATGTGCTCTAGTTTCTGTTTTATTCGAACAATTAGGTGCTACAGTTATTGGAATTCACGCTGATGTACGAATATTATCGAATAAAAATTTGTTCAAATTTTATTCAACATATTCGTGCACGCATTAAAAAATTTGGTACGCATCAAAATTCGAGAAGTTTACCGCATCGTGTAATATGTTAGAACGAACTGTTTTTTTTTCCAACACATTTTAAACAAATTTTTAACGACTTTTTGTATCGAATTATTTGTGCAGTATAATCTTAGCTTTAATTAATGTTTATAATTTCCAAAAAATCAGAAATGATAAATTTATTTTTAAATTATTTAATTATCGTATTGTGTTCTCTCACGAGGATTATCTACCTTGTCATGGTGTGGCGGCTGAGTAGGGTCAATGATTCTCGGAATACTCCCAGAAGAAATAATCATGGGCCGGATCAAGGTGTCACACGACCCGTGCCGAGGATCCACCAGACTGAGGGCCCATTTAAATAGCTCAGTCGGGAACGGAGTATCCGAATACCAGGTGCCCTTCGGATTATCTAGCCTTGCCTCCAAAAAGCGGATCTCTTTGCGGGTGTACATTTCCCTTCTCCGGAACTCGTGGGATTTATTATGAGTGCTCCAAATTTGTTCAAGAAATTTAAAGAGACTGGCACTCTCAAAAAGCCTGCAGGAGACTCGGTTTCCAAAAAGGACGGTGGTCGTCCTTTAGCCGCTTTGTGTGACAAGGCGACCAGGGGCGGTGTGGTAGGACGGAAAGTGGGCCCGTACAGGTCGTAGGTGGATCCTCATCTGCAGCTTTGTGTGACAAGGCTGTTGGTGGCCTTCCGCATCTTCAGTTTTGAGTAACAAGACTGTTGGGCGGTTGGACGAGGAGCCCAGGCCTAGCCGTCAAGGACCCGGGGGCAACAGGCCCCTTCGAAAAAAAGCGTATCATGAGCGCCGCTCTGCGGGTCCGGGTCCGATTCCCAGCTACAAGGACTCCGTTAAGCTCTTTGCGTGTGCAGACGAGCGAGCCGTGACCCTGCTCAAAGCCGCCGATGTGAAGCTGGGTGAGGTCTGGCCGGGGGCGAGTCTCGAATACACAACTGCAATCGGTGTTAGTGATGTGATCATGGAGGAGGGGACGAGTACTTTGACGCTACCTTAGAGTCGAACCAGTGGTGGGGAATCCGCGGATTCAGACATGTTTGGGGCGATGTTTGGCCAATATCAGGAGGAAGAGCTGCTGGCTTCCTCTGATAATGAAGACGAGGCCAATAACACTGTGGTGGAGAAGTCTGCATGTTTTGAGGATGCTCAGGATACTGCCACTCCAAACTGGCTTCGGCCTCACTTCTTCTTCGCCTGGCTACAGGAGGGGAAGATATCGTCCTTACCCAAGAACCGTGGGTCTATGGGGACCGAATACTTGGATTAAGGGCGAGCACCTATAGGCCGCATGCTTCGTCGGATAAAGGTACTCCAAGATCTTGTATCCTAGCGAAGCGCAGTCTTAACATTTATATGCTCTCTAATTACAACGATTGAGACATCGTCGTGGTAAACCTGGAGCCAGCTACTGGGTCACTTCGGCGTATCTGGGGAGTGTGATCGATGAATCGAGCAGACTGAAGCGTCGGCACATACTTGGGTGCGATGCCAATGCACACCACACTGTCTGGGGTAGCACAGACATAGTTGAAAGGGGTGAGTAACTTTTTGATTACATTATATACACCTAACTACTTATCTGTAATAAATGTAACGAAGCCACCTTTGTTACTTCCAATAGGCAGGAAGTTTTGAACATCACCCTCGTCTCTGACTTCTTGTATGATAGGATTAAGGTTTGGAAGGTGTCCAACGAACACTCTTTTTCGGAACATCGTTATCTGCAATTCGGTTTAGATGACCTTCCCTCAGTCCAATCACCTTTTAGAAATCTTAGAAGGACGGACTGGGAAACATACAAGTTAATAGTGGCTAAAATGCTGCCTCCTTCTCCACCAACTGAGGAATTGACTAGATCAAATCTTGATAGTATGGTAGATACCTTAACGTCGGTTTTGAACAAAGTCCTCCATAAATTTTGCCCTGTAGACAAACCCAGGGGTAAAAGCTGACCACCGTGGTAGTCTGAGGAGATCAAAACTCTTAGGAGTCTGTGTAGGAAGCTCTTCAACAAGGCAAATAAGTCAACAGCTGCTTGTGACTGGGACTTTTACAAGAATAGTCTTAGGGTTTTTAAAAAGAAGTAAGAAAGTCTCAGCGCGATTCTTGGATACTCTTCGTTGTTAGCATTGAAGATACATCTGAAGCGTCTAGGCCTAGGCAGGTTCTTGCTTCCAATACGTGTCACACTGGCTATCTGAAGAAATCAGATGGCTCGTGGACTATCTCCAGTGAGGAATCTCTCGACTTAATGTTAGACACTCACTTCCCAGGATGTTCCAGATTAGATCTGAGGCAAAATTGGGCAATTAAGGAACAAATGCACTTCACTTGTACCTCTCAGATTTCAAAACTTTTTATGTAACCTGTTCAGAATCTATAAAAAATGAAAATAAAAATAAATAACATACGTACCTGGACAAATTTCATGTGTATTATATTAATACAATATCGGTTAAAAATTGTTTTAAATAATCTAGTTTTTGTAAAAAAATAGGTAAATTTTACAATAAACCTTTATATATTTATTAAAAACTATTCTGAGGTATATATTAAAATAGGATAGCTCTTTATTTTACCTTTCATTTATTTTACCTTTCATTTAGTAGGCGTAGCAAGGCGTGAACGTGGGTGTAGTAGAGCATGCAAGGTGGTCGAGGTGTTCCAGGATTTGCGTTGAAAGGTTCCACACCGAGATCTTCGTGATCTGAGCAGGGGTGTAGCACCGCCCAATGGCGTTGATGATATTACGGCCACTTGATGGCCTCGACAAATTCCGCAACTTTCTGTCACTCGATGGCGTTGACAAAGCTTCTCCAAATTAGGCCACTTGATGGCGTTGACAAAACTTCTTCAAAATTACAATCTTTACTTGGCTTCCAAGTCCTTGCTGAGCATGCTCCTCTTCTTACTATCCTTCACGTTGCCTCCACGCTTGATGATCTCGCAATTAGCCTGATTCGGAATACAAATCGCAATAGCCCATTAAATAATAAGTAATAAAACTCTCAATAATTTATTAACATATACATGACAGTGTAAAATATAAAAAAGTGGTAAATTGAAATAATGAGGAATGGAGAAAAATAAAAAATTAAAGTTTTGATTAACTGCTGAAAGGGATTTTTAATTAAAATGTGAATTAATGGCTGAAATGTAATTTTTTTTGGTTAACATTAGCAAATTTTGGAGGTGAGAATTTAATAAAAAGTTAATATAAGAAATGAAAGTCACCCTTGGGCGTCTTTGGTGGAATTCTAGCTTTGGAAATAATGGTTGGGAATATGGCAGATATCGAATAAATCCGGCGGCCACTATCCCTACCATTATCCTTGTTCTTTTCTATCAAAACGCTGAATGATGGTTGGGAACATGGCAGATATCGAATAAATCCGGCGGCCACTATCCCTACCATTATCATTGTTCTTTTCTATCAAAACGCTGAATGATGGTTGGGAACATGGCAGATATCGAATAAATCCGGCGACCACTATCCCTACCATTATCCTTGTTCTTTCCTATCAAAACGCTGAATGATGGTTGGGAACATGGCAGATATCGAATAAATCCGGCTGCCACTATCCCTACCATTATCCTTGTTCTTTCCTATAAAACGCTGAATGATGGTTGGGAACATGGCGGATATCGAATAAATCCGGCAGCCACTATCCCTACCATTATCCTTGTTCTTTCCTATCAAAACGCTGAATGATGGTTGGGAACATGGCAGATATCGAATAAATTCGGCGGCCACTATCCCTACCATTATCCTTGTTCTTTTCTATCAAAACGCTGAATGATAGTTGGGAACATGGCAGATATCGAATAAATCCGGCGGCCACTATCCCTACCATTATCCTTGTTCTTTTCTATCAAAACGCTGAATGATGGTTGGGAACATGGCAGATATCGAATAAATCCGGCGGCCACTATCCCTACCATTATCATTGTTCTTTTCTATCAAAACGCTGAATGATGGTTGGGAACATGGCAGATATCGAATAAATCCGGCGACCACTATCCCTACCATTATCCTTGTTCTTTCCTATCAAAACGCTGAATGATGGTTGGAACATGGCAGATATCGAATAAATCCGGCGGCCACTATCCCTACCATTATCCTTTTTCTTTCCTATCAAAACGCTGAATGATGGTTGGGAACATGGCAGATATCGAATAAATCCGGCGGCCACTATCCCTACCATTATCCTTGTTCTTTTCTATGAAAACGCTGAATGATGGTTGGGAACATGGCAGATATCGATTAAATCCGGCGGCCACTATCCCTACCATTATCATTGTTCTTTTCTATCAAAACGCTGAATGATGGTTGGGAACATGGCAGATATCGAATAAATCCGGCGACCACTATCCCTACCATTATCCTTGTTCTTTCCTATCAAAACGCTGAATGATGGTTGGGAACATGGCGGATATCGAATAAATCCGGCAGCCACTATCCCTACCATTATCCTTGTTCTTTCCTATCAAAACGCTGAATGATGGTTGGGAACATGGCAGATATCGAATAAATTCGGCGGCCACTATCCCTACCATTATCCTTGTTCTTTTCTATCAAAACGCTGAATGATAGTTGGGAACATGGCAGATATCGAATAAATCCGGCGGCCACTATCCCTACCATTATCCTTGTTCTTTTCTATCAAAACGCTGAATGATGGTTGGGAACATGGCAGATATCGAATAAATCCGGCGGCCACTATCCCTACCATTATCATTGTTCTTTTCTATCAAAACGCTGAATGATGGTTGGGAACATGGCAGATATCGAATAAATCCGGCGACCACTATCCCTACCATTATCCTTGTTCTTTCCTATCAAAACGCTGAATGATGGTTGGGAACATGGCAGATATCGAATAAATCCGGCTGCCACTATCCCTACCATTATCCTTGTTCTTTCCTATAAAACGCTGAATGATGGTTGGGAACATGGCGGATATCGAATAAATCCGGCAGCCACTATCCCTACCTTTATCCTTGTTCTTTCCTATCAAAACGCTGAATGATGGTTGGGAACATGGCAGATATCGAATAAATTCGGCGGCCACTATCCCTACCATTATCCTTGTTCTTTTCTATCAAAACGCTGAATGATGGTTGGAACATGGCAGATATCGAATAAATCCGGCGGCCACTATCCCTACCATTATCCTTTTTCTTTCCTATCAAAACGCTGAATGATGGTTGGGAACATGGCAGATATCGAATAAATCCGGCGGCCACTATCCCTACCATTATCCTTGTTCTTTTCTATCAAAACGCTGAATGATGGTTGGGAACATGGCAGATATCGATTAAATCCGGCGCCCACTATCCCTACCATTATCATTGTTCTTTTCTATCAAAACGCTGAATGATGGTTGGGAACATGGCAGATATCGAATAAATCCGGCGACCACTATCCCTACCATTATCCTTGTTCTTTCCTATCAAAACGCTGAATGATGGTTGGGAACATGGCAGATATCGAATAAATCCGGCTGCCACTATCCCTACCATTATCCTTGTTCTTTCCTATAAAACGCTGAATGATGGTTGGGAACATGGCGGATATCGAATAAATCCGGCAGCCACTATCCCTACCATTATCCTTGTTCTTTCCTATCAAAACGCTGAATGATGGTTGGGAACATGGCAGATATCGAATAAATTCGGCGGCCACTATCCCTACCATTATCCTTGTTCTTTTCTATCAAAACGCTGAATGATGGTTGGAACATGGCAGATATCGAATAAATCCGGCGGCCACTATCCCTACCATTATCCTTTTTCTTTCCTATCAAAACGCTGAATGATGGTTGGGAACATGGCAGATATCGAATAAATCCGGCGGCCACTATCCCTACCATTATCCTTGTTCTTTTCTATCAAAACGCTGAATGATGGTTGGGAACATGGCAGATATCGATTAAATCCGGCGCCCACTATCCCTACCATTATCATTGTTCTTTTCTATCAAAACGCTGAATGATGGTTGGGAACATGGCAGATATCGAATAAATCCGGCGACCACTATCCCTACCATTATCCTTGTTCTTTCCTATCAAAACGCTGAATGATGGTTGGGAACATGGCAGATATCGAATAAATCCGGCTGCCACTATCCCTACCATTATCCTTGTTCTTTCCTATAAAACGCTGAATGATGGTTGGGAACATGGCGGATATCGAATAAATCCGGCAGCCACTATCCCTACTATTATCCTTGTTCTTTCCTATCAAAACGCTGAATGATGGTTGGGAACATGGCAGATATCGAATAAATTCGGCGGCCACTATCCCTACCATTATCCTTGTTCTTTTCTATCAAAACGCTGAATGATGGTTGGAACATGGCAGATATCGAATAAATCCGGCGGCCACTGTCCCTACCATTATCCTTGTTCTTTTCTATCAAAACGGTGAATGATGGTTGGGAACATGACAGATATCGAATAAATCCGGCGGCCACTATCCCTACCATTATCATTGTTCTTTTCTATCAAAACGCTGAATGATGGTTGGGAACATGGCAGATATCGAATAAATCCGGCGACCACTATCCCTACCATTATCCTTGTTCTTTTCTATCAAAACGCTGAATGATGGTTGGGAACATGGCAGATATCGAATAAATCCGGCGGCCACTATCCCTACCATTATCATTGTTCTTTTCTATCAAAACGCTGAATGATGGTTGGGAACATGGCAGATATCGAATAAATCCGGCGACCACTATCCCTACCATTATCCTTGTTCTTTCCTATCAAAACGCTGAATGATGGTTGGGAACATGGCAGATATCGAATAAATCCGGCGACCACTATCCCTACCATTATCCTTGTTCTTTCCTATCAAAACGCTGAATGATGGTTGGGAACATGGCGGATATCGAATAAATCCGGCAGCCACTATCCCTACCATTATCCTTGTTCTTTCCTATCAAAACGCTGAATGATGGTTGGGAACATGGCGGATATCGAATAAATCCGGCAGCCACTATCCCTACCATTATCCTTGTTCTTTCCTATCAAAACGCTGAATGATGGTTGGGAACATGGCAGATATCGAATAAATTCGGCGGCCACTATCCCTACCATTATCCTTGTTCTTTTCTATCAAAACGCTGAATGATAGTTGGGAACATGGCAGATATCGAATAAATCCGGCGGCCACTATCCCTACCATTATCCTTGTTCTTTTCTATCAAAACGCTGAATGATGGTTGGGAACATGGCAGATATCGAATAAATCCGGCGGCCACTATCCCTACCATTATCATTGTTCTTTTCTATCAAAACGCTGAATGATGGTTGGGAACATGGCAGATATCGAATAAATCCGGCGACCACTATCCCTACCATTATCCTTGTTCTTTCCTATCAAAACGCTGAATGATGGTTGGGAACATGGCAGATATCGAATAAATCCGGCTGCCACTATCCCTACCATTATCCTTGTTCTTTCCTATAAAACGCTGAATGATGGTTGGGAACATGGCGGATATCGAATAAATCCGGCAGCCACTATCCCTACCTTTATCCTTGTTCTTTCCTATCAAAACGCTGAATGATGGTTGGGAACATGGCAGATATCGAATAAATTCGGCGGCCACTATCCCTACCATTATCCTTGTTCTTTTCTATCAAAACGCTGAATGATGGTTGGAACATGGCAGATATCGAATAAATCCGGCGGCCACTATCCCTACCATTATCCTTTTTCTTTCCTATCAAAACGCTGAATGATGGTTGGGAACATGGCAGATATCGAATAAATCCGGCGGCCACTATCCCTACCATTATCCTTGTTCTTTTCTATCAAAACGCTGAATGATGGTTGGGAACATGGCAGATATCGATTAAATCCGGCGCCCACTATCCCTACCATTATCATTGTTCTTTTCTATCAAAACGCTGAATGATGGTTGGGAACATGGCAGATATCGAATAAATCCGGCGACCACTATCCCTACCATTATCCTTGTTCTTTCCTATCAAAACGCTGAATGATGGTTGGGAACATGGCAGATATCGAATAAATCCGGCTGCCACTATCCCTACCATTATCCTTGTTCTTTCCTATAAAACGCTGAATGATGGTTGGGAACATGGCGGATATCGAATAAATCCGGCAGCCACTATCCCTACCATTATCCTTGTTCTTTCCTATCAAAACGCTGAATGATGGTTGGGAACATGGCAGATATCGAATAAATTCGGCGGCCACTATCCCTACCATTATCCTTGTTCTTTTCTATCAAAACGCTGAATGATGGTTGGAACATGGCAGATATCGAATAAATCCGGCGGCCACTATCCCTACCATTATCCTTTTTCTTTCCTATCAAAACGCTGAATGATGGTTGGGAACATGGCAGATATCGAATAAATCCGGCGGCCACTATCCCTACCATTATCCTTGTTCTTTTCTATCAAAACGCTGAATGATGGTTGGGAACATGGCAGATATCGATTAAATCCGGCGCCCACTATCCCTACCATTATCATTGTTCTTTTCTATCAAAACGCTGAATGATGGTTGGGAACATGGCAGATATCGAATAAATCCGGCGACCACTATCCCTACCATTATCCTTGTTCTTTCCTATCAAAACGCTGAATGATGGTTGGGAACATGGCAGATATCGAATAAATCCGGCTGCCACTATCCCTACCATTATCCTTGTTCTTTCCTATAAAACGCTGAATGATGGTTGGGAACATGGCGGATATCGAATAAATCCGGCAGCCACTATCCCTACTATTATCCTTGTTCTTTCCTATCAAAACGCTGAATGATGGTTGGGAACATGGCAGATATCGAATAAATTCGGCGGCCACTATCCCTACCATTATCCTTGTTCTTTTCTATCAAAACGCTGAATGATGGTTGGAACATGGCAGATATCGAATAAATCCGGCGGCCACTGTCCCTACCATTATCCTTGTTCTTTTCTATCAAAACGGTGAATGATGGTTGGGAACATGACAGATATCGAATAAATCCGGCGGCCACTATCCCTACCATTATCATTGTTCTTTTCTATCAAAACGCTGAATGATGGTTGGGAACATGGCAGATATCGAATAAATCCGGCGACCACTATCCCTACCATTATCCTTGTTCTTTCCTATCAAAACGCTGAATGATGGTTGGAACATGGCAGATATCGAATAAATCCGGCGGCCACTATCCCTACCATTATCCTTTTTCTTTCCTATCAAAACGCTGAATGATGGTTGGGAACATGGCAGATATCGAATAAATCCGGCGGCCACTATCCCTACCATTATCCTTGTTCTTTTCTATGAAAACGCTGAATGATGGTTGGGAACATGGCAGATATCGATTAAATCCGGCGGCCACTATCCCTACCATTATCATTGTTCTTTTCTATCAAAACGCTGAATGATGGTTGGGAACATGGCAGATATCGAATAAATCCGGCGACCACTATCCCTACCATTATCCTTGTTCTTTCCTATCAAAACGCTGAATGATGGTTGGGAACATGGCGGATATCGAATAAATCCGGCAGCCACTATCCCTACCATTATCCTTGTTCTTTCCTATCAAAACGCTGAATGATGGTTGGGAACATGGCAGATATCGAATAAATTCGGCGGCCACTATCCCTACCATTATCCTTGTTCTTTTCTATCAAAACGCTGAATGATAGTTGGGAACATGGCAGATATCGAATAAATCCGGCGGCCACTATCCCTACCATTATCCTTGTTCTTTTCTATCAAAACGCTGAATGATGGTTGGGAACATGGCAGATATCGAATAAATCCGGCGGCCACTATCCCTACCATTATCATTGTTCTTTTCTATCAAAACGCTGAATGATGGTTGGGAACATGGCAGATATCGAATAAATCCGGCGACCACTATCCCTACCATTATCCTTGTTCTTTCCTATCAAAACGCTGAATGATGGTTGGGAACATGGCAGATATCGAATAAATCCGGCTGCCACTATCCCTACCATTATCCTTGTTCTTTCCTATAAAACGCTGAATGATGGTTGGGAACATGGCGGATATCGAATAAATCCGGCAGCCACTATCCCTACCTTTATCCTTGTTCTTTCCTATCAAAACGCTGAATGATGGTTGGGAACATGGCAGATATCGAATAAATTCGGCGGCCACTATCCCTACCATTATCCTTGTTCTTTTCTATCAAAACGCTGAATGATGGTTGGAACATGGCAGATATCGAATAAATCCGGCGGCCACTATCCCTACCATTATCCTTTTTCTTTCCTATCAAAACGCTGAATGATGGTTGGGAACATGGCAGATATCGAATAAATCCGGCGGCCACTATCCCTACCATTATCCTTGTTCTTTTCTATCAAAACGCTGAATGATGGTTGGGAACATGGCAGATATCGATTAAATCCGGCGCCCACTATCCCTACCATTATCATTGTTCTTTTCTATCAAAACGCTGAATGATGGTTGGGAACATGGCAGATATCGAATAAATCCGGCGACCACTATCCCTACCATTATCCTTGTTCTTTCCTATCAAAACGCTGAATGATGGTTGGGAACATGGCAGATATCGAATAAATCCGGCTGCCACTATCCCTACCATTATCCTTGTTCTTTCCTATAAAACGCTGAATGATGGTTGGGAACATGGCGGATATCGAATAAATCCGGCAGCCACTATCCCTACCATTATCCTTGTTCTTTCCTATCAAAACGCTGAATGATGGTTGGGAACATGGCAGATATCGAATAAATTCGGCGGCCACTATCCCTACCATTATCCTTGTTCTTTTCTATCAAAACGCTGAATGATGGTTGGAACATGGCAGATATCGAATAAATCCGGCGGCCACTATCCCTACCATTATCCTTTTTCTTTCCTATCAAAACGCTGAATGATGGTTGGGAACATGGCAGATATCGAATAAATCCGGCGGCCACTATCCCTACCATTATCCTTGTTCTTTTCTATCAAAACGCTGAATGATGGTTGGGAACATGGCAGATATCGATTAAATCCGGCGCCCACTATCCCTACCATTATCATTGTTCTTTTCTATCAAAACGCTGAATGATGGTTGGGAACATGGCAGATATCGAATAAATCCGGCGACCACTATCCCTACCATTATCCTTGTTCTTTCCTATCAAAACGCTGAATGATGGTTGGGAACATGGCAGATATCGAATAAATCCGGCTGCCACTATCCCTACCATTATCCTTGTTCTTTCCTATAAAACGCTGAATGATGGTTGGGAACATGGCGGATATCGAATAAATCCGGCAGCCACTATCCCTACTATTATCCTTGTTCTTTCCTATCAAAACGCTGAATGATGGTTGGGAACATGGCAGATATCGAATAAATTCGGCGGCCACTATCCCTACCATTATCCTTGTTCTTTTCTATCAAAACGCTGAATGATGGTTGGAACATGGCAGATATCGAATAAATCCGGCGGCCACTGTCCCTACCATTATCCTTGTTCTTTTCTATCAAAACGGTGAATGATGGTTGGGAACATGACAGATATCGAATAAATCCGGCGGCCACTATCCCTACCATTATCCTTGTTCTTTTCTATAAAACGCTGAATGATGGTTGGGAACATGGCAGATATCGAATAAATCCGGCGGCCACTATCCCTACCATTATCCTTGTTCTTTTCTATAAAACGCTGAATGATGGTAGGGAACATGGCAGATATCGAATAAATCCGGCGGCCACTATCCCTACCATTATCCTTGTTTTCTTCTATTATGTTCAAAGATGATGGTTGGGAACATGGCGGGTATCGAATAAATCCGACGGCCACCATCCCTACCATCATCCGAGCTTCCATTCTTGTGTTCTACTTCTAAAGCTACCCTACGATACCACTCACCTGATTCGGAATACAAATCGCAATAGACCGAAATCAGTGTGAGGGCTCGTCTTTTATATTCGTTAGTTCACCAATTCTTGTTGGTGATTTGTTGTCATTGGTTTTTGTCGCGAAGCGTGGGGTATTGTCGCGTAGTGCCTATGGTCGTCTCCCTTTTTCTCATGTGATTTCCGATCACCTTTTCTATCGGAGTGACCAGGTAGTTGTTTGGCCGTCTGCGGTGACCATTGTGCTATTTCCCATGATCGGTGTGACCACCCTGCCAATATCATGTCGGTGTGACCAGGTGTGACTGTCGTGCCACTGTTCGCCCCTAAATTAAGTATTACAATAATTGAGGGTTGTTTTCAACATTAATTATTAAGTAACTATCTTCATGACTTATTTTATTTTATATAATGTGCTCGCATTTTCAAAATGCCATAAAAGTAAAAAATGAAAAGCAATCAAAAATTATTTGTTATTGTGACGACAATTAATTTTTAGGGGTCGTCACACCCCCCTTTTACTTCCGCGGCAAGAAACGGATTGTTTCGGTGCCATGCCGGCCCATAGCAACCAGGTAGTCACCCTCCGCTCGCCGTATGCGGAATCAGTGTCGTTTTCCCAGGATTCGTCGTCTTCTGGCCTGCAGGACGCGTCGCTGAACGGCCGGAGGAAGTCCCAAAAACGGATCTTTGTCCAGTGCGTCGTTGGTGGGTGGTGGTGGCGGTGGGGTCCCTGACGGAGTTCGTCTGGCTGGCGATTCCATGTCGGTGGACGGTGCGGGCGAAGGCACATTTGGACCGGACCACTCCATCAGCTCCTCGGTCGTTGGCAGTTCTAGCTGTCCCTCACTAGCCTCGTCATAGTGAAGGACCAAGTAGGGTGTGCAGTCGGCCTCGATATCTACCATCGCCCCAATCTCCTGGTTGACTAACATCACTTCTTCGGCTGTCGCTGGTACTATGTACCCGAGCGTGATGACACTTTGGTCAGACATGCGATTGCCATCTCGTAAATGGCTATGCCAGTGCGATCCCGTCTGTCACAATCCCTCGGAGTGTGGATTTCCTATTTATCAAATATATTTATTTTTTTCATAATTCAGTATAAATTCATGTTGTTGCAAATGGCAGGTATTTTCCTCTGCCATTGCCATCTTACCCTTGATCATTAACCTCACCAACCTGCCTCGCCTGATCCTGAGCTGCTCTCTCTGTACTCCTATGCACGATATCAAACACCTCCCGTAGCTTATCGACACGTTCCATCGGCGTCTGGGTCATCTGTCCAGTGCCCACTGTAACCTCGTCATACAGGGACTTTGTTAAACGGGGCTCACCCTGTACCAGGAACGCTGGGCTGTAGCCGGTCGTCTCTGACACTCCTGTGTTTATCGCCAGCATTATTTCTGGCAGGAATTCGTCCCACCGCCGTTGATTGTTTGTCGACAGTTGCGCCACCATCGTCTTGATGGTCCGATTCGACCGCTCAGTGGCGTTTTCCTGCGGCGTGTAGGGCGCCGTGAACTGATGCCTGACTCCCAGCTCCTTCATATATTTACCGAAAGCCTTACTTGTAAATTGTGTTCCGTTTTCCGTCATCATCACCTTTGGCACTCCAAACCGTGCCAAAATTCGCTCGCGGAATGCTTTAATGAGTGTTTCCGTCGTCGCCTTTCTCATGGGGACAATCTCCACCCATTTGCTGAATTTGTCCACGAACACCAGCATCATGGTGTTGCCGTGTGTCGACCTAGGTAGCGGTCCCACGAAGTCTGCACAGAGGATCGCCCATGGTTCCTCGGCGATTTGTGTCAGCATTCGCCCGGCTGGTTTCTGCTGCTCTGGTTTAAATTTTTGGCAGCTCTCGCAGCTGCGCACATATTGCCCTACCGCTCGGAACATACCTGGCCAATAATACTTATTTGCTATGCGTGCAATTGTCTTCCGGATTCCGAAATGTCCAGCCGTCGGGTCGTCGTGGTTTTCGGCTAACACCCACTTCCGAAGTGGTGTGGCGACGCATAGTTTCTACCGTGCGCAATCCTCGTCGCCTACTCGCCGCGGAATATGTCGGTAAAGTTGATTTCCCAGGATCATGTAGTCGGCGTACTTTTCTGGATTCTTCGTCACCTCCTCCTTTCGCCTTTCCAGCCACCGACAGCATTCATCCTCCTTCTGCACCGCCTCGCATCCGCTACCACATTTAATTTCCCTTTCCTATACTGGATAGTATGCCTGCATTGCTGCAGTTCCAATGCCCAGCGAGCAATCCTCCCAGACGGACTTTCAATGGAATTTAACCATTTCAAAGACAGGTGGTCGGTGATGATCGTGAACTCATATCCCTCGAGGTATTCTCGCATTTTCCGTATGCCCCAAACAATGGCGAGGCATTCCTTTTCGGTGGGCGAGTAATTTATTTCCGCCGCCGTTAATCTCCTGCTAGCGTATGATACCACACGTTCCTGGTCCTCCACCATTTGGGTCAATACCACGCCTAATCCTTGATCGCTGGCGTCCGTCTGCAACGTAAATCGCTGTGAGAAATCTGGGCAGATGAGCACGGGCGCCTCCGTGAGCCGTAGTTTCAGCTGCTCGAATGCTTCCTGCTGATCCTGCTCCCACTTCCATCGACGGCTCTTTTTTAATAGTGCGGTTAGTGGCTGCACCACTTTCAAGAAATCCGGTACAAACCTTCGGTACCAGGATGCGATGCCCATCGGCGTAATTTCCTTAGATTTGTGGGTGGTTTCAGCTCCTGGATTGCTCCAATCTTCTCAGGATCTGTATGGATTCCATCTGGCGTGACGATGTGACCTAGATACCTTATTTCTTGTTTAAAGAACTCACATTTTTCTGTATTGATCCTCAAATTTGCAGCTCGTAGTCGTCGAAACACCTCTCGCAGATTTTCCATATGTTCCTCCAAGGATTCCCCTGTGACAATAATGTCATCCAGGTAGGCGAACGCGAGTGGCTCCCTTTCCGGCCCGATAACTCCGTCCAGGGCGCGTTGAAAAGTTGCTGGCGCTGAATGTAAGCCGAATGGCATAACGCACCATTGATAGAGGCCTCGCCCAGGCACGGTGAACGCCGTATATTGTTTGCTCCCAGGTTCCATTGGCACCTGCCAATATCCATTTTTCAAGTCCAGAGTGCTGATCACTTTCGCGTTACGCAACCGATCCAGGATGTGTTGAATGCGCGGCAGCGGGTAGGCATCCGGCACCGATTTGGCATTCAATTGCCTGTAGTCCACACATAAGCGCCACTTTCCATTCTTCTTCTTCACCAACACGATCGGTGTACTGTGGGGGCTCCTCGCCGGCTCGATGCATCCTTGTTGTATTAGCTCATCGATCTGCTCATTTATGATTCCCATCATTGCAGGGTTCTTGGGGTAATACCGCTGTTTTATGGGCATTTCATCCCTCATGATGATTCGATGGCTGGCGATGGTCGTGGTCCCCTTCAGTTCCTCAAATGGCGGCAGTTCCTCCTCCAGAAACCTGTCTATCAATAATTGTTCACTTTCCTTGTCACCTATTACCTGAAGCCTTTCCTCCTTGTTCCGACTTTTCGCAGGTTGAGATCCGCATCTTTTTGTCCAGTTTTGCGCAGGCTGTGAACTGCATCCCTTATTCCAGTTTTACGCAGGCTGTGAACTGCATCCTTTATTCCAGTTTTTTGCAGGTTTTGAACTGCATCCTTGATTCCAGTTTGGCGCAGGCTGTGAACTGCATCCTTCATTCCGGTTTTGCGCAGGCTGTGAACTGCATCCTTTATTCCAGTTTTGCGCAGGCTGTGAACTGCATCCTGATTTCTTCCAGTTTTGCGCAGGCTGTGAACTGCATCCTTTGTCCCAGTTTTGCGCAGGCTGTGACCTGCATCCTCCATTCCAGTTTTGCGCAGGCTGTGAACTGCATCCCGATTTCTTCCAGTTTTGCGCAGGCTGTGAACTGCATCCAGATTTCTTCTGCCCCGTCCTTATGGGTGTTGTGCCTTTCCGGCCGGCGCCGTCTGTTAATCGCCTGCTGTCCTCCTGCTCCATGTGTCTGGCGTCAGCATTCTCGAGTGGAGTACCTGTATCCCTAGCGTGTGAATGCATTCTTACCGTGTGGGCTCCGAGTGTCATTGTTGCTTGAATCTGTCCTAGGAAATCCAATCCGAGGATGAGAGGATCCGTTGAGGTGTGTAACACTAACACCGTCATCTCTGTTGATCGGCCTCCCATGGCCACTTCCAATACGAGCGCTTCCGTGACTTCAATCACCGACCCGTCGGCCAGGCATATGTCGTACTCGATATTCACCTTGTTGAACGGTGTCCAAAATTGTTTCGCGTACTCTCGGCAGATGAAACACCGTGTAGCCCCTGTGTCGATCGTCGCCGTTGCCTCCACACCATCAAGGGTGACTAGTGCGGAGATCCGACGTCCATCGAAGTTTAGTGCTCGTGTCGCGGAAGGGGTTCGATAGTCGGAGCGCCGGCCGCCCCTTGCTCCCTGCCGGTTCCGCTGGCGTTTCCCGCCTGTCTCCTGCAGCATTCGAAAGTGCGCACGCCTCTCCGGCCGCACTCCCAACAATGCAATACAAAATTTCCGGTGCATTCGCTTCTGAAATGCCCTTCTTCTCCACATCGATGACATGTTCGTCGGGAGGGCCTTGGTGAACCAGCTGCTTCTGCCAGTTGGTGTCGTTCCTCCGTTGACCTCATTGGGGTGTCTCGAGACGCGCTGGTGTCCTCCTGTAGCCCCTCTAAATCCTGGGCTAATGTCTGTAACTCGTCCAAAGTCGTGAAATCCTTGCGCTTCACGTACCAGCGATAATCTACATGGCTGCTTCTATAAATTCTACTTAACTTGTCCTCCTCCTCATAGTTAGCGTGTCGCATCATATCTTGGAGGGTGATCACGTAGTCCCTGAAGATCTCACGCGGTTTCTGCACTCGCTTGCGGATGGCATCATCCAGTTGTTCGAAGTAGCGCCCCGGCAAGAAATATGATAGGAAGCTGCTTTTGTAGGACTCCCACGTTGTCCACTGGCGGTTGTTGTTCCGGAACTAGGTGAGGGCCTTCTCGGTGAGCACTCTGGCATCATCCTTGGCATCATCCTTGGCATGTCGTCCTTGCACACATTATACGTAATCACCAGTTCTTCAATCCTCTCGACAAATGCGATGGGGTCCGGGCCGCCGTTGTAGCGCACTGTCCACTTCCTCACCTGTTCCGTAATTGTGGTCGTGCTGGGTGATATGGCCATGGATATCCCGTCGGTGCACCTCTCGTCGGGTGGTCTTCACTGGCGGTGGTACGAATGACATATTCGCCTCCCATTTCCTACCCTGGCTGGTAGTCGGTGCCATGTCCAAAATCTCCTTCAGCGGAGGTGGCAGACTGCCATCTTCCGAACTGGCCTCGTGATACTCCTCCTCTCCTGCTTCATCATCTGCTGCGGCGCTTGACATACCTGCGTCCTGGATGCGTGCATGCTTGGTCTCCAATTCCACCAAGCGCTCCATATGCTGGCTGCTGGTCAATTCGTCCTTCACAAATGCCACGAATTTCTTTCGTAGCTCTTCGACGCTGCCGCTGGTTTTGCTTTGTTCGTTGCTGTCGAATGTGTGTCCAATTGTTGTTGGCGAAACCGCAAAATTTTGCTGCCTCCTGGTGGTGGCTTCCTACTTGATTATTGGGTGGTGGTTTTTTTTAGCCTGCTACTGTTTACTTTCCCTGCTCGGGCGCCATCTGTAACGTCGCAACGGCTGGGGTAAGGGCTCGTCGGCTGTCCAGGGCTTCGTACAGAAATAAATTTATAATTTACAGAGAATTTAGTATAACAGTGACTTTATTCAATAATAATTCAAAATAGGAAATTTTAACAAAATTTTCTACTAGAGATTGGGTTGGGCGAACAGTGGCGTTGGCCGTCGACTTTGTGGCATTGCAGCTGGTCGGTGGCGTTGGCAATTTGTTGACTGATGCTTGACAGGATCACGGTGCGTAGATACGTAGCGATGGCGATGTAGGAGTTGCGATGCGTAGAGTGATTTGGGGAGCAATAGGCGCGGAGCGTGGCTAATGCGAGCGTAGGCGTCGCAAGGCGTGAACGTGGGGGTAGTAGAGCATGCAAGGTGGTCGAGGTGTTCCAGGATCTGCGTTGAAAGGTTCCACACCGAGATCTTCGTGATCTGAGCAGGGGTGTAGCACCGCCCAATGGCGTTGATGATATTTACAAATACGGCCACTTGATGACCTCGACAAATTCCGCAACTTTCTGTCACTCGATGCGGTTGACAAAGCTTCTCCACATTAGGCCACTTGATGGCGTTGACAAACTTCTCCAGATTTAGGCCACTCAATGGCGTTGATAAAACTTCTCCAAATTAAGCCACCTGATGGCGTTGACAAACTTCTCCAGATTTAGGCCACTCAATGGCGTTGACAAAACTTCTTCAAATTTGGCCACTTGATGGCGTTGACAAAACTTCTCCAAAATTAGGCCACCTGATGGCGTTGACAAACTTCTCCAGATTTAGGCCACTCAATGGCGTCGACAAAACTTTTCCAAATTAAGCCACTTGATGGCGTTGACAAACTTCTCCAGATTTAGGCCACTCAATGGCGTTGATAAAACTTCTCCAAATTAGGCCACTTGATGGCGTTGACAAAACTTCTTCAAAATTACAACCTTTACTTGGCTTCCAAGTCCTTGCTGAGCATGCTCCTCTACTTACTATCCTTCACGTTGCCTCCACGCTTGATGATCTCGCAATTAGCCTGATTCAGAATACAAATCGCATTAGCCCATTAAATAAGAAGTAATAAAACTCTCAATAATTTATTAACATATACATGCCAGTGTAAAATATAAAAAAGTGGTAAATTGAAATAATGAGGAATGGAGAAAAGGAAAAAATTAAAGTTTTGATTAACTGCTGTAAGGAATTTTTAATTAAAATGTGAATTAATGGCTGAAATGTAATTTTTTTTGGTTAACATTAGCAAATTTTGGAGGTGAGAATTTAATAAAAAGTTAATATAAGAAATGAAAGTCGCCCTTGGGCGACTTTGGTGCAATTCTAGCTTTGGAAATAATGGTTGGGAACATGGCAGATATCGAATAAATCCGGCGGCCACTATCCCTACCATTATCCTTGTTCTTTTCTATCAAAACGCTGAATGATGGTTGGGAACATGGCAGATATCGAATAAATCCGGCGGCCACTATCCCTACCATTATCCTTGTTCTTTTCTATAAAACGCTGAATGATGGTTGGGAACATGGCAGATATCGAATAAATCCGGCGGCCACTATCCCTACCATTATCCTTGTTCTTTTCTATAAAACGCTGAATGATGGTAGGGAACATGGCAGATATCGAATAAATCCGGCGGCCACTATCCCTACCATTATCCTTGTTTTCTTCTATTATGTTCAAAGAGATGGTTGGGAACATGGCGGGTATCGAATAAATCCGACGGCCACTATCCCTACCATCATCCGAGCTTCCATTCTTGTGTTCTACTTCTAAAGCTACCCTACGATACCACTCACCTGATTCGGAATACAAATCGCAATAGACCGAAATCAGTGTGAGGGCTCGTCTTTTATATTCGTTAGTTCACCAATTCTTGTTGGTGATTTGTTGCCATTGGTTTTTGTCGCGTAGTGCCTATGGTCGTCTCCCTTTTTCTCATGTGATTTCCGATCACTTTTTCTATCGGAGTGACCAGGTGGTTGTTTGGCCTTCTGCGGTGACCATTGTGTTATTTCCCATGATCGGTGTGACCACCCTGCCAATATCATGTCGGTGTGACCAGGTGTGACTGTCGTGCCACTGTTCGCCCCTAAATTAAGTATTACAATAATTGAGGGTTGTTTTCAACATTAATTATTAAGTAACTATCTTCATGACTTATTATATTTTATATAATGTGCTCGCATTTTCAAAATGCCATAAAAGTAAAAAATGAAAAGCAATCAAAAATTTTTTGTTATTGTGACGACTCTTAATTTTTAGGGGTCGTCACAACCTCAAAGCGCAACCATCCTATGTCCATTTTTCCCAAACTTTAGAAAACGAAAAACAAGTTTTGAAATTAATTTTTCGTTATTATTGCAGTTTTGTTTTCTGGGTCCAATATTTTTCTTATGTAGCTTCATCCATCTTTGGAGTGTTGAAAAAAAGTTTGAGTGAAAACTCGTAGATTAAATGGAATTCTTCTGTGACATTCAAATTTGTTTTCATACAAAAATTTAATTATTTTGAGTTCTAGGAGGCCCAAATATACTATGTCCAATACAATTTTCGGGACATAGTATAACTGCGCTCTTTGAAATTGAATTTGTTTATTTATCAAAAACACAAACCAAAAATAATTTATTGCTGGATTGTTTTCATATCAAACAATCAAATTTCACAGATTGAAAATAAAAATGAAGGAATTTTCATGGGTCAAAAATCTAATACAAAACCCTTTTTTTATATTTTTATGGAATAAGCAAAGACAACAACTCAAAATTTGGACATTGCGCATTTGGGCCCCCGAAAAAAATTCTTCTGTGGACATAGAACTTTCTTATTTCCTTATTTTTTAACCACTTCCGGTCAGATTTTCACAAACCACACCCTATCTGATGCAGCTTCTTCTCAGGAATCCAAAAAAAAACCAAAAACTCGATTTTCATGAAAACGGACATAGGATGGTTGCGCTTTAAGGTATCGACTTGGTGTCATAAATCCTTTGAAAAGAAATTAAACAATAAATCGGGTTTTTCAATAATTTTATTACAGAATGTCGAGATCGTCAAAATTTTCGACATTAACAGTCTTCATCTGTTCCCTAACTGGGATATACAGTCGCCCAGCAATCTTGCTCCTACATCGGGTCTTGCTTTAACATCCGACATTTTTTTATGAACATGTGCTTGGCTAAGTATAATGCAAAGTGAACCTATCTTTTGGTGTGTAATCTTACACACATATTTGTTAACATATGTTATATGTGTTAAATTTAAACACTTCTTACTTATAAATACACGCAAATTTGTGTGTAAATAGTGTCTACAAGGTTTTATACACTTTAGGTGTATATGAACAACGCATTTCACTTTGCAGTGTACCCTTCGAACAGACTTGGGAAATTGAACGACCATTACCATTACCATTATCATTACAGGTAATGAAATTTTATTTCATTACCATTACCATTACTGCAATGGTAATTGTAATGGTAATGGTAATGAAGTAATGAAAATTTCATTGCAATGGTAATGAAATTACCATTATTTCATTGCGATAGTAATGATAATGAAGTAATGAAATTTCCATTACTTCATTACTTCATTACCTATCTGCCCCAATTGCGTTTTTGCCACTTTTCGGGCAAATCATGC
Source organism: Heteromyza rotundicornis (assembly GCA_951394025.1). Classification (NCBI taxonomy): domain Eukaryota; kingdom Metazoa; phylum Arthropoda; class Insecta; order Diptera; family Heleomyzidae; genus Heteromyza; species Heteromyza rotundicornis. The sequence continues at coordinate 62,181,394 of OX596011.1, read as the reverse complement.
CAAGTTTAATTGTAGCAACCATCAAGTGTGTCCATGGTCATTTGCGATTAGGACAGCTTCTGAGTGCGTCCTTGGACATTTTTTGGATGAATCACGTCAGGTGGGATTAGGCCAGCTTCTGAGTGCGTCCTTGGACATTTTTTGGATGATTCACGTCAGTTGGGATTAGGACAGTTTCTGAGTGCGTCCTTGGACATTTTTTGGACGAATCATGTCTGGTGGGATTAGGCCGGCTTCCGAGTGCGTCCTTGGACATTTTTTTGGTGATTCATGTCAGTTGGGATTAGGACAGCTTCTAAGTGCGTCCTTGGACATTTTTTGAGTGAATCATGTCAGGTGGGATTAGGACAGCTTCTGAGTGCGTCCTTGGACATTTTTTGGGTGAATCATGTCAGGTGGGATTAGGACAGCTTCTGAGTGCGTCCTTGGACATTTTTTGGGTGAATCATGTCAGGTGGGATTAGGACAGCTTCTGAGTGCGACCTTGGACATTTTTTGGGTGAATCATGTCAGGTGGGAATAGGACAGCTTCTGAGTGCGTCCTTGGACATTTTTTGGGTGAATCATATCAGGTGGGATTAGGACAGCTTCTGAGTGCGTCCTTGGACATTTTATGAGTGAATCATGTCAGGTGGGATTAGGACAGCTTCTGAGTGCGTAATTGGACATTTTTTGGGTGAATCATGTCAGGTGGGATTATAACAGCTTCTACATGCGTCCTTGGACATTTTATGGATGCATCATATCAGGCAATACTTTTAACAGCAATATATCAAATAAAAGTTATACCAAATGTATATGTTGTTATCCTAATCCCACCAAGTCCAAGGACGCACTCAGAAGCTGTTATAATCCCAACTGACATGATTCACTCAAAAAATGTCCAAGGACGCACTTGGAAGCTGTCCTAATCCCAACTGACATGAATCATCCAAAAAATGTCCAAGGACGCACTCAGAAGCTGTCCTAATCCCACCTGACATGATTCACCCAAAAAATGTCCAAGGACGCACTCAGAAGCTGTCGTAATCCCACCTGACATGATTCACCCAAAAAATTTCCAAGGACGCACTCAGAAGCTCTCCTAATCCCACCTGACATGATTCACCCAAAAAATGTCCAAGGACGCACTCAGAAGCTGTCCTAATCCCACCTGACATGATTCACCCAAAAAATTTCCAAGGACGCACTCAGAAGCTGTTCTAATCCCACCTGACATGATTCACCCAAAAAATGTCCAAGGACGCACTCAGAAGCTGTCCTTATCCCACCTGACATGATTCACCCAAAAAATGTCCAAGGACGCACTCAGAAGCTGTCCTAATCCCACCTGACATGATTCACCCAAACAATGTCCAAGGACGCACTCAGAAACTGTCCTAAATCCCACCTGACATGATTCACCCAAAAAATGTCCAAGGACGCACTCAGAAGCTGGCCTAATCCCACCTGACATGATTCACCCAAAAAATGTCCATGGACGCACTCAGAAGCTGTCCTAATCCCACCTGACATGATTCTTCCATAAAATGTCCAAGGACGCACTCAGAAACTGTCCTAATCCCAACTGACATGAATCATACAAGCTACAATTAAACATGGCATGATTCGCCCAAAAGAGGGCAAAAACGCAATTGGGGCAGATAGGTAATGAAGTAATTGAAATTTCATTACTTCATTATCATTACTATCGCAATGAAATTATGGTAATTTCATTACCATTGCAATGAAATTTTCATTACTTCATTACCATTACCATTACAATTACCATTGCAGTAATGGTAATGGTAATGAAATAAAATTTCATTACCTGTAATGGTAATGGTAATGGTAATGCGTAATGAAAATTTCATTACTTTACAAGTCTGCCTTCGAATAATTCATTCCTATGCGAATACTCTGGGAGGCTTGCTTTGCGTGCCTCCAGATTCCTTCGACAGTGTTCGTATGTGCCCCTGTGTCCGGGTCTTTGAAGTGGAGCGAGTGGTTTAGATTTAAATGCCGAAACCCCTAGTCTTCCAAACGGTCGTAGGCCTACAATTTTAAAGTGTTTTAGTAATAATTTGTTTATATATATATAATTCCAATTGTACCTTCCAACAATCAGAAATAATTGTCGTCCCCGGTTCAATCCACTCCTTTATTAGTTTCAGCAACGTCTCTTTATTGCGCTTTTCTACCGGTACCAGGAAACATCTCCCATTCCCTCTTTCTGCCCCGCCGAAAACCCACTGGCCTTCAACCCAATGAACCCCCATGGTATTTTCGGTGGCCAAATTTGTATTCATCGATCTCTACTATTGTGTTCACTCCGCCTAAATTCCAGTAAAGAAATATTAGTACGACTTCAAAATAAGCATATATATAAATGTATTAATTATGGGTTTTAGCTCATTTTCCAAAAAACTAATTTTGGAAAAGGGAGTACAACAACTAAGCAAAAACTCAGTCTGGCAGAGTGTACAGCTGTTTCGGATCCAGCCACGGATCCTCGTCAGCACTCTTTATGCATTCTATTTTATCCAAGCGACGCTATAAGTAAGTATTGGTATGACGCACAAGAGAATTACTTCTCCTTTGCATCACACGCCAACTCACTGAAGCAGCGAATGGTAAAATGCAGCAAACTGAATTTTTACTTGTTGCTGTATAGCAACCTACTACTATGCCTGGTTGAAGAATTTCCTCAAAGTCCCAGCAAGCAAGTTGCATGGCAAATGAATTTTTACATTGTGTGTGCTCTGATACACACACAACAATTCACTTGCCAGAAAATACAAAAACAACAAAATTGTTTTGGTTTAATTGGCGTACCCTCCATATGTTTATTTAGTAAAAAATTCAGATTTTTATTGAGCTTTTCATAATTTATGTATTAATTATGGGTTTTAGCTCATTTTCCAAAAAATTCATTTTGGAAAGAGGAGTACAACAACTAAGCAAAAACTCAGTCTGGCAGAGTGTACAGCTGTTTCGGAT